>BSBK01000824.1:152500-465000 GCA_027943335.1 Chamaecyparis obtusa | reverse complement strand
TTGCATGGTTTGAATTCTTACATGTTTGATTGTTGTTTCTAATGCTTTAAGGATATTATTTTTTATCATTTCAAATAATCTATAAAAGTTAAACCTCAAACATAATAAGCTTCACAGTTCAAATTTCACAAGCTTAATCATGATTAGTTTCATAGTTCAAATTTCAAACATATCACTAACAGTCAATTGAAAGCGGCTCAACAGCGTATCTTTCAAACTGTTTGACCTGGCATTGAACCATCTATTCCATTGGCTCTGGTTGGCCGGGTAAATTCCAGTGACAACCCCATTCCACCCATGGAGTCACCGGAACGCTTGCGACCATGCTCGACCCAAGTGATCCCAAGGTGCACTAAACATGATTGGGGAGTGATCTTCCATGGCTCATATCTCAGAGCTCCTGAGAGGTATCGACAAACCACTAGGTGCTACGAGATTGCGTTTTTGAGGTCTACAATAACCTCTCTTAGTTTTGGCGATTCGACTTCGTTTGCATTTGGCAAGGCAATCTCAGTCGATGCCAAAACTTGCAGTGAGGGTCAGTTGAAAGTGGCTCAGCAGTGTATCTTTCAAACCATCTATCCTAGCATCAAACCATCTACTCCATTAGCTTCAGTTGGCTAGGTAAATGCTAATGACCACCCTGTTCCACCCATGGAGTCACCAGAATGCTCACGACCACGCTCAACCCAAGTGACCCCAAGGTGCACTAAGCTTGATTGGGCATCAATCTTCCAGGGCTCATATCTCAGACCTCATGAGAGGTATCAAAAAACTATTAGGTGCTTCAAGATAATGTTTCTGAGGTCTACAATAACCTCTCTCGATTTTGGGTGATTCAACTTTGTTTCCATTTGGCAAGGCAATCTCAGTCGATGCCAAAACTTGTAGTGAGGGTTAGTTGAAAGCGGCTCAGTAGCATATCTTTCAAACTGTCCAACCTGGCATTGAACCATCTACTCCATCAGCTCTGGTTGGCTGAGTAAATGCTAGTGACAATGCCATTCTACCCACAGAGTTACCGGAACGCTCGCGACCATGCTCAACCCAAGTGACCCCAAGGTGCACTAAGCACGATTGGGAAGCGATCTTCTAGGGCTCATATATCAGATGTCGTGAGAGGTATCAAAAAACCATTAGGGGCTACTAGATCATGTTTCTAAGGTCTACAATAACCTCTCTCAATTTTGGGTGATTCAACTTCATTTGCATTTGGCAAGACGATCTCAGTCGATGCCAAAACTTGTAGTGAGGGTCAATTGAAAGCGGCACAACAACATATCTTTCAAACCGTCTGACTTGGCATCGAACCATCTACTCCATCAACTCAAGTGTAAATGCTAGTGACAACCCCATTCCACCCACAGAGTCACCAGAACGCTCGCGACCACGCTTGACCCAAGTGACCCCAAGGTGCACTAAGCATGATTGGCTAGTGATCTTTCATGGCTCGTATCTCAGAGCTCATGAGAGGTATCAAAAAAATATTAGGTGCTATGAGATTGTGTTTCCAAGGTATACAATAACCTCTCTCAGTTTTGGGTGATTCGACTTCATTTGCATTTGGCAAGGCGATCTCAGTCGATGCCAAAACTTGCAGTGAGGGTCAGTTGAAAGCGGCTCAACAGCGTATCTTTCAAACCGTCTAACATTGCATCAAACCATCTACTCCATCAGGTTTGGTTGGCCAGGTAAACACCAGTGACAACCCCATTCTGCCCACGGAGTCACCAGAACGCTCGCGACCACGCTTGACCCAAGTGGCCCCAAGGTGCACTAAGCATGATTGGGCAGTGATCTTCTAGGGCTCGTATCTTAGACCTTGTGAGAGGTATAAAAAAAATATTAGGGGCTACAGGATCATGTTTCTGAGGTCTACAATAACCTCTCTCAGTTTTGGGCGATTCAAATTCATCTGCATTTGGCAAGATGATCTCAGTCGATGCCAAAACTTGTAGTGAGGGTCAGTTGAAAGCGGCTCAGCAACATATCTTTCAAACCATCTGACCTAGAAACAAACCGTCTACTCCATTGGCTTCAGTTGGCTAGGTAAACACCAGTGACAACCCCATTCCACCCACGGAGTCACTGGAATGCTCCCGACCATGCTTGACCCAAGTGACCCCAAGGTGCACTAAGCACGATTGGGCAGTGATCTTCCGTGGCTCATATCTTGGAGCTCGTGAGAGGTATCAAGAAACTATTAGGTTCTATAGGATCATGTTTCCAAGGTCTACAATAACCTCTCTTGGTTTTTGGTGATTCAACTTTGTTTGCATTTGGCAAGGCGATCTCAATCGATGCCAAAACTTGTAGTGAGGGTCAGTTGAAAGTGGCTCAACAGCGTATCTTTCAAACCATCCAACATTGCACCAAACCATCTACTCCATCATCTTTGATTGGCTAGGTAAATGCTAGTGACAACCCCATTCCGCCCATGGAGTCACCGGAACGCTTGCGACCACGCTCGACCCAAGTGACCCCAAGGTGCATTAAGCATGATTGGGCAGCAATCTTGCGTGGCTCATATCTCAGAGCTCGTGAGAGTTATCAAAAAAATTTTAGGTGCTACAAGATCATGTTTTCGAGGTCTACAATAATCTCTCTCAATTTTGGGTGATTTGACTTTGTTTCCATTTGGCAAGGTGATCTCAGTCAATGCCAAAACTTGTAGTAAGGGTCAGTTGAAAGTGGCTCAGCAGCATATCTTTCAAACCGTCTGACTTTGCATCGAACCATTTTCTCCATTAGCTCTAGTTTTTCGGGTAAACACCAGTGACAACCCCATTCCTCCCATAGAGTCACCAGAATGCTCACGACCACGCTTGACCCAAGTGACCCCAATGTGCACTAAGCATGATTGGGTAGTGATCTTTCATGGCTTGTATCTTAGAGCTCATGAGAGGTATTGACAAACCATCAAGTGCTATGGGATCATGTTTCCAAGGTCTACAATAACCTTTCTCAGTTTTGGGTGATTTGACTTCGTTTGCATTTGGCAAGGGGATCTCAGTCGATGCCAAAACTTGCAGTGAGGGTCAGTTGAAAGTGGCTCAGCAGTGTATCTTTCAAACCGTCCAACTTGGCATTGAACCATCTTCTCCATCCACTCTTTTTGGTCGAGTAAATGCCAATGACAACCCCATTCCACCCACGGAGTCACCGGAATGCTCGTGACCATGCTTGACCCAAGTGACCCCAAGGTGCACTAAGCACGATTGGGCAGCGATCTTCCGGGTCTCGTATCTCGGACCTTGTTAGAGGTATTGACAAACTATTAGGTGCTATGAGATTGTGTTTCCAAGTTCTACAATAACTTCTCTCAGTTTTGAGTGATTCAAATTCATTTGCATTTGGCAAGATGATCTCAGTCGATGCCAAAACTTGTAGTGAGTGTCAGTTGAAAGTGGCTCAACAACATATCTTTCAAACCGTCTAACTTGACATCAAACCATCTACTCCATCAGCTCTAATTGGCTAGGTAAATGCCAGTGACAACCCCGTTCCACCCATGGAGTCACGGGAACGCTCGCGACCACGCTTGACCCAAGTGACCCTAAGGTGCACTAAGCACAATTGGGAAGCGATCTTCCATGGCTCGTATCTCAGACCTTGTTAGAGGTATGAACAAAATGTTAGGGGCTATGGGATCATCTTTCCAAGGTCTACAATAACCTCTCTTAGTTTTGGGCGATTTGACTTCATTTACATTTGGAAAGGCGATCTTAGTCGATGCCAAAACTTACAGTGAGGGTCAGTTGAAAGTGGCTCAGCAGCGTATCTTTCAAACTGTCTGATATTGCATCAAGACGTCTGCTCCATTGGCTCCAGTTGGCCAAGTAAACACCAGTGACAACCTCATTCCACCCACGGAGTCACTAGAATGCTCGCGACCATGCTCGATCCAAGTGACCCCAAGGTGCACTAAGCACAATTGGGAAATGATCTTCCATGGCTCAAGTGACCCCAATATGACAAGTTATAGACACAGTGAGTATATACATAGTATTGAAACAATGTAGTACTAAGTGGCTCAAGTGAGTATATATAATGGTATGAAACATAAGAACATAGGAAATCTATAGAAGTTAAACCTCAAACATAATAAGCTCCATGAATAGGGTATTCTAGAGTAAAGAAAAACAAATGTAACTTCAACAAGATATAATTTAATTCATAATGATAATCATAGTCAAGATATAACTTCACCATTCAATTCCATAAACATGAATAACAAATATTTATATACAAAATATGACGCAAATATAACATATAAATGAACATGTTTTATATATACAAAGTATCAAATGTATCAAAAGTATCTCCATATACAAATATGGCACATGCCATTTCAAAATGTCTACAAAATCAATGTTTTAAGGTGTACAATGTGGCATATATGCCATCTCAAAATGTGCCAAGTGGCATCTCTAAATGACCACAAAACTAAAACTACATCCTATGCCGTAGGGGGATCATCAAAATGTAGCTTCTTTGAAGAAGTCTTGGGCTCTGATTGATCCTGCATAAAAAATGAGTTCAAACTCAAGTTAGATTGCTTACTTTATATGATTTGTACATATATATATATAGTTCATAATTCAAACACTAATTTAATTAAAATTATAACTGAATACAAATATTTGTACCTGGTCTCTCAATCACCTACCATGATTAGGTGTCCTAGCATAAGTCCTAGGTAGCAAAGGGACCATGCCAACAATACCAACTCTGACCTATAAATATATATTTGCAATAATGAGATTAGTAGAGTGGTGCAACATAGAGTAATAAATCTACAAAATAGGATGATAGCATAATAAAATTACAAATTGATTGAACTAAAATTAAAACTTACATCTGGTGATCCCTCCTCTAGAATAGTGGGCTGGGTCAACAAAGATACGAAAGATTCTCGTGGGCCCTCCCTCACACTCGGAGTAACCTATGAGAGTAAAAAGATTGTCAATTATATATCAATGTACTTCATCATAGCAACCCTAGTTACAAAATACAAATAACAATATGTAAAAGTCTACGTACAATCGGGCTATCACTCCGAATCAAGATGCATGTAACCCTACGCTCCCGAACTAGTGTCGGGACATCATCAATAGCCACACCCTATACAATAAAGTGCAAGTAAAATATTTATTACTACACACAAGTGGCATACATATGCATGTATAATTAATCTTAAATAATTAACTACCTTTCCTTTGTCGACACCTGATGAAGGAACCCCCTCGTGCCCCCCACTGACATTGGCTGTAGCCTGCAAGAACACAATAAGATGACAATATATTAGTAAATGTATGAATTTTATTGCTCTAATTGATAGAGATTTAAGCATGTACACCAAATGATATAAAAAATAACTAATGGGTACATAATTTATAATATACTGTATAGTCATCAAGGCCAAATGAAATGGCCGAAAGTGTGGACTCATCCACCTGTCTCACCTCCTCCTGTGTCATCAACTGAACATAAATGGAAAAAATATATATACATAAGTGCATGCAATCATTAAAACTAATCTAAATAAATAAATTATTTTTAAATTAAATAAGTCATATGACAAATTTATTTATAATGTTTACTCTTACCTTATCAATAAGAGTCAATGGCTCTGCGTACACCTCCTGAGCACTCTCATGAGCTATAGATGCTCCATGAGGTGTTGCAGCCTCTGCAGCTGTGTCTCCTATATCCTCCTCATCAATAACATACTGATATGTATCAACATTAGTAAGCAGTCTGAGGCACATATTCTTGCATATAATGAAAATATGGGGCTTGCATACATGTAAACTCCGACGAGATGTTGATGCACCAGCATCATCCACACCAGGAGGCAGCATTGACCTGGTCTACGTGATCAACTGATCAGTCAGTAAATGAATGTCCCTAATAGTCTGTGAGGCAACCTCTGCAATGATATCAGGATGCTACACTCAAGGAGGGGGTGTGACATTAGTGGGGGGCACAAAGGTAGTGGCATTTTTGCACTGGGCAAATGGCCTAGTCTGAGGAGCTCCTCCGCCTATGCCCATGTTGGGCCTCATACTCCAATAATCAACATGGTGACCCAGCACAAACTTAGCATACAATTTTTTTATGAAACAAAATGGGACCTCCAAATTGCTATGGGGTAGTTTATCAAAAACCATCCACCAGTGATCCCAAAAGTTTGTGTGCATTGCTTCATTTGTGCACCATTTTATTGATAATTTGGGCTTTTTGGGGTCAACTGGTATTCCAATTTTAGGATTGACAAAAAGGGTGGCTATATCTTCCTTACTTATATTAAGGGCCGCAATCCCATCATGGTCAAGCCCGTCATCAAATTGGGCATGCATATCATCACGCTAATGAAGAGCAACATTATGTTGCTGCATGACTGTGTCAATATTTTCAACAATTGTATTTAGTGCGGCAAGCATGGGACCTAATGTAGGTATATTTTGATATGTATTTTGGAAACCTTGTATTGTGTTCAAATTATCTTGTATCAAATCTTGTAAAGATTGAGGGTTTAGATACGGGGGATTGTTTTCAGGATCGTTATTTGGTACGGGAGGGTTATTTTCTTCATTCTTGTCAACCATGCCTGATTAAATAAAAAACAAATCTAAATTTCAATCTGATTTCATATATTATTACAAATATAAATATAAAACCCTATTTCAACAAAAAAAACTACATTTAGCATGAAAATAAAATAAAATAATTAAAATAAATAAATAATTTACTTACCGAATATACTGGGGAGTTGAATTTGTTGATGCCAAAATTAGATACCCAAAAATATATCATGTATATGATATTTCAAGCCGTTATCACAAGCAAAAAATGTGAAAATAAATGAAGAAAAGGGCTTGCGGGTTTTGAATTTATGCCACAGGTATCGAGTACCCGATTAGGCCTATGCTTTGGTGTCAAGTTTGCCCAGGTGTATTGACACCCAAGCCTACTAAAATGTCAACAAGCATTTTCATGTGCTTTTGGATGAGTGAAAAGTGAATATTTTTCACATCGCCACTTTTTGGCCCCTCATGATCTTGCACATACCCATAGATATGTGTATATGTGGGTGCAAATGCATATACCCATGCTTATATAAATAATAATAATTGTATATTTTTATTGATTGTGTAAATGGTATGTTATTTATAATAATTAAATAAAGTGTATTTAATGAAATATATTAAATAAAAAGAAAAAATTATAATAATAAAAGGAAAATGCTCTTTGTAGTAAAACTAGCTATCTAGGAGGGAGTTGAACTCAAGACCTCCTAGAAGTTAGGCTAGTTGTTTTCCTGGTGTGCTATGTGTTTTCCTTGAAAGGTATTTGTTTATTATTCTTGTTATGGTTTTATTTGAAAGATATTTTAATTAAATTTATTAAAACCTTGATTAAGTCTTTTACAAGAATTATTTGTTTGTTCCTCCAACCAACTATGGAAGTTGGAGAAGTTGCTTCCTATAAAGCAACTCCTCCAACCACATAGTTGGAGGATAAATAATTGAAGTTTTGGGTGTAATAGGAGGATGAGAATTTTTGGAAGATTTGTTTTTGGAGTTATTTGCAATTGATTTTTCTGGGAATTTATTTGAAAGTTTATGTGAGTTTGAAAGTCTTTGGTTGGTGAAGTCAAGCATATGAGGATTGCTTGGAGTTGATTGCCAGAGGAAGCTTTCCAGGAGGCTATCTACTCAAGGATTGAAGTTTTGCAGAGATTCTCTAGCCAAGGGAAGATGATTCTCTGCAGAACCCTAGGTAGGGTCTAAACTAGGAAGAATCTCCATTCTTCCTCTATGTGTATGAATGTGTTTGTATATGATATGATATTACATTATAATATGATTGTTTTACTATGTATCAAAAATGATATGTAAATGTCTTATGGGTGAACCCACAATAGTGGGTTACAATTTTTCAGAGGAAGGAATTCATTCTGAAAAGCATTTTCGACAAAATATTCTTTACCAACTTTCGATAGAAACTCGCTTACACTTTCGATCGTAAGTACTAAACTTACGATTGAAAGTCCTTAGACATAGGACTTTTGATTGTAAGTTACTTTCAATCAAAAGTTCTAAGTAACTTACGATCGAAAGTTACTTATGAACTTTCGATTGAAAGTTTCTAATTAATGACTTTCGATCGAAAGTCATTAATTAGGGTTTTATTTTGGCAGAAATATAACTGCTGAAAGTGACTTTCACTGTCACTTTCGGCAAAAGTGAAACTTGACAGTGAAACCTGTGGGGACGGCTTTCAAATTTGCAAACACCATTTTGAGGTATTTTCATATTTCATTTTTATTATTTTCAGTTTTTGATAAATGCATAAATAGTATATATGCATAGATACATGTGTATATATGCATATATACATGTGTATATATGCATATATACACATGTATATATGCATATATATATGTATATATACATGTATACATGTATATATGTGCATATATATATATGTATATATACATGTATACATGTGTATATATACATATATATATACACATGTATACATGTGTATATATGCATATATATATATACATGTATACATGTGTATATATATGCATATATACACATGTATATATGCATATATATACACATGTATATGCATGTATATATGCACATGTATATGTGTATATATATGCACATGTGTATATATTATATATAGATTTTTCTTTATTTAAAGTTTGTGATATACATGTGTGTATTGATTAAATATATAGATTTTTCATTATTATATATATATATGCATACAATATATATACACACACACACACACACACACACACACACATGTATATATACATGTATATATATGTACATATATATATATGTATGTATATATATGTATATATACATGTGCATATATATATATATACATGTGCATGTATGCATGTATGTGTGCATGTGTGCATGTATGCATGTGCATGTATATATGTATGTATACATACATGTACATGTGTATAGATAGATTTTTATGTATACATGTGTATGTACATAAGACCTAGATAAGACTAATTACACCTAATAAGACCTAGATAAGACTAATTAAGACTAATAAGACCTAGATAAGACTAATTAGACCTAATACTTGACTAAGAAGACATAATTATATACCTAAAATTAGACCCCTTGAGTAAATTGTGACCCATTAAGACCTAATTTTCAACCTATTACCTGACCTAATATGAGTAATAAGACCCAAATTAGGACCTAATATCATTAATAAGATGGGCCTTAAAGACATAATTAGACCTAATAAGACCAATTAACACCTAATAAGACATGTGTAACTAGTCTCAAGTATACCTAATATGAGTAAGAGGACCCCTTAAGACCTAATTAGACCTTTAATTAGACCTAATTAGACCTTTAATTAAGACTAATTAACACCTAATATCATGAGTAATAGGACTTGCTAGTACACCTAATATGAGCAATATGATCCCTTAGGCATAATTAGACTAATTAACCCATAACAAGACCTTTAAATTATACCTAATTTTATACTATTTAATTTACCTTTAAATACATGTGAGTAATGCATACCTAATATAAGTAATAGGAACTAATATTGAATAGTAATAATGCCTACTTAGGGACATATTTATGAACTTAATAGGACCCCTTAGACCAAATTAGTCATAATAGCTTGCCCTAATTATCTATGTAATATGAGTAATAGGACCCCTTCTAACCTTGTAATTAGATCAAATTTAAAGACTAATTAACACCTAATATACTCATACTACATGACCCTTTAAGATCTAATTAGACTCAATACATGCTTAATATGAGCTCTTAAGACCAAAGTAGACCTATTAGTTCACCTAATTAGACCTGCTTAGATGCAATTAGACCTATTAGGACATCATAATTCCTAGTTATCTAGGTCTATTTTAAGAGGTCTATGATAGGTTATATGACCCCTTAAAACCTTTTAGGACCTAATTAGACCCAATTAGATGTATTACGACCTAATTAGACCTAGATAAGACCTATTACAATGGAATTAGACCTAATTAGCAGCTAAATAGACCCAATTAGACCTATTAGGACCTAATTCGACCAAATTAGACCTATTAGGACCTAATTTAATACCCAATTAAACCAATTACGTCCTAATTAAACCTATTAGGACCTATGACAGGTTATATGACCCCATAAGACCCCATTAGACCCACTATGAGTAACATGACCCCTTAAGACCTATATTAAAGCACCTAATTAGACCCAATTAGTTGTTATGACCTAATTAGACCTATTAGGACCTATAATACCTATTATATGACCCCTTTAATATCGAATTAGACCCACTATGAGTAATATGACCCTTTAAGACTGATTAGCACCTAATTAGACCCAATTAGATCAATTGGGACCTAATCACACCCAATTAGACCTAATTATACCTAATTTAACCTATTATGACATAATTCGACCTATTAGGACCTATGATAGGTTATATGACCCTTTAAGACCCCATTAGACCTATTAAAATGTAATTTACATTTAAACATGTAATTTATGTAATTGATTTTACTTTCAAATAATGTAGTGAAATGCACACATAGTATTTAATTTTATTTTTATTTAAATTAGGAAAACGTACATGTATATGTAGACTTTATTTGATAGTAAATAAAATCTTTCAGGTACATACATATTCTAGATCTATCAGACATATTATTGCACATCACACATGGCAGATGCACCGATTCCCCCTGTAGAACTATTTTCACGCACTAATAGAGAGATTCAACTATTGCAAGAATCTATAAATAATCCATCTAGCTCTACTATCTATAAGAGCACATGTCAGTCCATCCATAATAGCTTGATTAGCATTAGGGATGACATTCATGGTACCACTCCCTATGCCCCAAATATTATAGAGGTCATACTCGAGAGAAAGAGACAAGAGGTTGGCTCTGGTCTTTCTGTTAAGGAGGTATAGGCTTTAGTGCCTAAAGTGACCTTGAAAGGGGAAGGTTTCCCATCTTATGCAGATAAAAATTATGTGAAGGGGTATCAGGTTACCAGGTGTGAGGATCCTGCTATATCAGCATTGATATACCCTAGATTTCTAGCTGCCCATGGTCGTTATCTGAATAACGACCAGATTCCACTATACTTTGCACAATAGATTTTTGCTGAGATTCATTTAGGTCATGCTGTTAATTACACTAATTTTCCAGCACATCTAGGATAGGGGCATGGAAGGCTTGCTAATAGAGATTCTTATCATTGAGCTAATCGACAGAGACCAATACACATGGCCATTATTGGTCAGAGGGCACCTGCTATAGCTCCTTCATTGGACCATGTTACAGAGGATGTTATTCATAGCACCCAACTTTGAGCTATGATTGATAATGTGGGGGACATTGTAGCAGCTACCACATCCATATCTAGTGATTAGGTTGGTTAGTACCTGATGTCTCGATGACACTCCAGATCGTCAGGTGGAGCATCTGCTAGCAGGACCGCAGATGACATGTACACTGCAATAGGCATCCCTTCACTTTCTAGCCTGGAGGGACTTACAGGAGAGATGACACATGTGACACTGACTAGCTTGGCTGAGGATCTAGTAGATGCATATGCATTTATAGAAGAAAAGCATGATAGCCCCATATCAGAGGTTAGATCTCATGTGGGTACTGTCAAATACACTTAGCCACATCCTTCTCACCTACACTGTGGCCATAGTGGTAGTGCTCATGAGGATCCACCTACTGACCACTCTATTGCTGCATAGGGAGAGGCATAGTGTACAGACCCTTTAGTTAGTGTAGGGCATTAGTTCTTTGATGTTGGCCTTAACGATGTTGAGTTCAGCATGACCACTACAGGTTATCTAGATTTTTTGACACATGATGATATGACTTCCATGCCATCTCATCTGGTTAGTCCATTGCATTCATCATTAGAGAGGCATGTGTAGTCTACTCATGTTGCAGATGCAAATTTGAGCTTGGACCAAACGCAGAAAAATCTTGATACCTTGGTTGATAGGATTGAGGCCAGGGAATCTGAGTACTATTAGTTTCCACCACCTACACAGGTATAAATCAGATTATATACATGTATTTAATGTTACAATTAAAATTAAATTTATTTTCAAAATTTCAATCAATTGATATATATATATATATATATATATATATATATATATATATATATATATATATATATATATATATATATATATATATATATATATATATATATATATATATATATATATATATATATATATATATATATATATATATATATATATATATATATATATTATCTACCAGGATATGCCTCTTGTTACTCCTTTGGGTACTGATCATGTACGTCATCGGGTCTCACTCGATGATGACATTAGTAGTGGATAGGTGAGTTTTTAATTTATTATCTGTGTTCCAGACACTTTATAACATGTTTTCTTGTACAATGTTTATATATTTTAATTTATATATCTCTTTCTTTGTAGGGATCTGCACATCCTTTAGAGCATGATAGTCACTCTAGGTGTGACTGCTTAGTGAGGAGTCGGCATGATGAGTCATAAGCACATTCATATTTGATTATCTAGACATATTATATATATATATATATATATATATATATTCACATGTGTTTGATGAACTATATTTCATTTCTAGACTCTACATGACCGATTGATGTGTTTGATGCTATATTTCATTTCTAGATGGGCATTTGATAGAATGTTTGACACATGATTGATTCATATGTTTCATATTTACAGTACTTGATCTACACACATGATTAATGTTTCATGCATGTTATATATATACTTTCACTCTAGATACATGTGCATGTGTGATGAACTTGTAAATTTTCAATACTTTCAATAGATTACATACACATACATACATGTTTAATTTAAATTTGATGAACTTGATTTCAATAGATTACATACATGAATGATGTTTGATTGTACACATGTTTATTTAATGAAATTTATGAATGATGTAAATTTGACACATGTGAGCTATATAATTGAGGTCCATAGATGTTTCATTGAATCTTACTTATATTTAAATGTACATTCGATAATAGTTGTGCACGTACTTATTTAATGTTGTTGTACTTCAAGTAGATTTTATATTTAAAACATGCACGTCCTAATGTAACACATGCAAATTCAATACATACACACATTCATATTCCAAAGTTAGAGTACTTCATATTTAGGTAGATAATTAATATATCATATCCACTTGTAAGACATAAATTTGAGATCTATATATATTCTTAATTTTTAATTTAATTCAATCTCCATTCACTATGGGCACTAGTAGGAAAGAATGGAGCTAAGAAAACCTCTGGTCTTGCCTGTGAAAAATTTAGTTCAAATCATATTTCATGCATGATTTAGTCCACATCAAGTGGTTCATCTCTCTCTTGAATAACATTTTCTATTCTCTCATGGTCGTCAGTATCAAGTCTCCACTTACGAATGCCACGTCCTATCACAGGAACAAGAGATAGGATGGTGGCAATTACAAGATGACTATACTAATAAACCTTATTTTTAGGCTGATAATCAATAAAATGAATTCCATGTTTAAGTATTTTGGTTTTCTTCAAATATGTTCCTTGCACGACAACTGAACCTACACAATGTGTTCCTCAATGTTAAATATATAGATGTGATAAATACTAACCATATAAACAAACTTAAATACAGTACTAGAACTTGTGGAAAACATAATTCCATCACTTTTTTCATTCTGTGTTAGCTTCATCCTCTCCTTGCAGCAACATAATAAATAGTAACTAACACCTTCCACATTTCCAGGCTTGCTACTACTGCAAAAATATGTCCTGCATTTAAAGTGAACTTTTAATTTTAGGAACTTGTAAATATAAATTAAACAAACTTTATTTAATGAATTGAGTTTATGAATCCTTTTTAAAAACATGTACATAAACACACACATACCAATTTTGATCAAACCTAAAATATGGTCATAATCTATAGAAATGAATGGAATGTCGTCAAAGCTTTCATCCTGAACATCATTTTTGTTTGTAACATCTAGTGGAACCAAATTCCATTCACTAACATATCCACATTTTTGGTTGATACATTTGTCATAGTTTTTAGAAATGTAGTCATAACAAAAGCATGAATAATCTCTAGTGTACAATGACCACACGTTACTATCCATACTCATAACTGAATGTAGGGATCTTGTTTTGTCTACTCTCTTGCATCCATGGATTGATCTTCTATCAACACTTGAACAATAGAGAGGTCACATGTAAAAATTAAAGACATATATTATAAGTTAACTCAAACAATGATCAATAAATTTAAAATTAGTACTTGTTATCTCCCAGAATACTCAGAAGGGTATGACTCAATCTGATCGTGATGATGTGTTATCATGATTAGGCACCACAAAATGCATCTTGCACCACTCAACTACATCATGAGCATTATTTATACGATATCCCTGATAGTCCAATTGATACTTTCTTAAAGCACATTTGATACAAGCTCCCGCACCATCATGCTCTCCCTTTCCATGTCCACTCTCAAAGAAACTCCAAATATGTGGTATCTTTTGGTATCGATGATATCTACATAGTGTGTAAAATGGCCTTGCTGATTTAAATTGTGTTGCACATCCATCTGACCAAACAAAATGCTTTTCAATTTTGATGCCTCTATTTTCCAAATATCCAAAAAATATCTTAAAGCAATGCTCGACAAAATGTATGTCATGCTCTTTATCATCACTAATGTAAAAGTGATATTCTTTCTTTATGACTCGTGCTTCATATGTATTTTCAACACCATCCAAATCTAATTGTGCATGTTGATAAGACACATGTACCATGATAGTCACCTGCTCTGTATAGTAGTATTCTGCTTGAAGTTGTTTTTGAGATACAAAGGAGTAGTTCTCTGCAAAATCAACAATTGATAAAATCGTTCCAATTGGAAAAGATTCTTTTTGTATTTGGAATTGTTTTGCCTACCATTTAGCAAAAAAAACATGTCGTATGTATG
Source organism: Chamaecyparis obtusa (assembly GCA_027943335.1). NCBI lineage: Eukaryota > Viridiplantae > Streptophyta > Pinopsida > Cupressales > Cupressaceae > Chamaecyparis > Chamaecyparis obtusa. Next base: position 449,925 of record BSBK01000824.1, on the reverse strand, counting down.
GTTGAATCAATTTACAAAAATTCTCCATAAATGTTGCAACAGGTATCTCGTCTTCTACATATTCCAACCTTGTTGATTCTTTCCCAACTTTTGTTTTAGACTTTATGTACTTGTATCTCTTACATTTTATCATCCTCACCATGTCAGTATCTTCAAGTCTCAAAGGAAATTTAGCCAAATCCCTGCATGTTTGACAAGTTCCTCTTATGCAATCTATTTTAGGTATTTCATGATCAATTGATTTGTTACATAAGATTGATGTTATGAATTGACTTGGATGTTTAGGGAAATCATTTTGAGAACCACCACTTTCTTCTATCATCTTTCTAAACCCTTGGTAGTAGAGATCAAATTCAATGTGATATCAACAACAACAAGTTTCAAAAGATTTATTTATCTTTACAAAAAATGGTTTTAATCTTTCAAACATTGTTTGTCCAATCTTAATGTCAGGATTTGAGTTACAAAATGAGAGATACAATTCATTCTATGTGGTGTCCAACCAATGTTTTGTGTGCTGCAAATATTCCTTAGGCCCAGTCCTCTTCTTGATAACGTCTCTTGTATTTGGTGAAGGACGAGTATGATTAGTCCAAAATGATGTAACTAAGTTCCTAATTGTTTCATTAATTCTATCAGATCGAGGAGCTCTACACATTAGTGCCCAATTACCTTCCAATGTAGTATCATCCAAATTGATTCTTCTTTTCAAATAGTGTGTCATTGTCTTCCTACTATACCCAATCTGAGATGAAAGTGAAGAAATTTGTCTTCTTTGGGACATGTTTTTATTTAAAATAGATGTTAGTATCACTCTTCTTGAAATGGACCTATCTATAGATCTAGTTGTTTTCCCAATGGAATGCAAACCTTCCTTAACACTGTCAATATTTTTTTTTTGTACGTTACTTGATTTTAACTTTTTCAAACTTGCATCTACACCCAATAATTTTAATGGCTCTTTTAACTCATCTTTAAGAAGTGTAATTGATAACTGTTGAGTTTTTTCAAGTGTACCAAGATTCTCAAATTATTTCATTATTTTCTTAGACTTTTTATTCAATGCCCTCTTCGTAATATTTATGGGTTGTTTAGCATAATCTCTCAATTTTTCCACATCCATTTCAATTAAATGATCTATGCTTTTACAATTAATTTTTATCTTCAACTGTTGGAGTAGACTATCATTCACATATGTTTCTTGCACTTCCACTACAAATAAAATAAAATAAAAAATCTTAATATCTCATCTTAAGGGGACCTTCATGAAATACATATTTACAAGCTCTTGAACATGTTCTACCTATAATAATTTATACATTAATGAGAGAAACACATACTTGTTTGACCTTGGGTTGAATCAACTTGGGATGCCCCTTGTCCAACATTTTCATCATCAAAGGCTGCATGTACACAACAAAAACAATAACTTCTTCTTAGGGGAAAGACCCAAAATATATATTCACCAATAAGAGACTAAATTGAGACAGTGACTAAATCGAGAGAGTCGGTGAGAGAAAGAGAGAGATGTGTACATATTTGATATTATAATACTTGTGCTTGTTGAGCTTGTGATAACCCTTCTCCAACTTTTGAAGGTTGGGCTTGTTGACCTTGTGATGACCCTTCTCCAACTTCTGAAGGTTGGGCTTGTTGAGCTTGTGATGACCCTTCTCCAACTTCTGAAGGTTGGGTTTGTTGAGCTTATGATGACCCTTCTCCAACTTCTGAAGGTTGGGAAGCTTGTTGAGCTTGTGATTCTTGAGCATTTCCTACACATGTATGAAGTATAAATTGGTCATAATTGAGTCTAGTTGACCTCCTAATTGAGTCTAGTTGGTCCATATTAGGTCTTAATTGGTCCTAATTGAGTCTAGTTGGTCCATATTAGGTCCTAATTGGTCCTAATTGACTCTAATTAGTCCTAATTGAGTCTAATAGGTCATGTTAGGTCCTAATTGGTCCCAATTGAGTCTAATTGGTCCTAATTGAGTCTAATAGGTCATATTAGGTCCTAATTGAGTATAATTAAATCTAATAGGTCATAATTGAATCTAATATATCCTGATTAGGTCCTAATTGGTCATAATTGTGTCTAGTTGGTCCTAATTGAGTCTAGTTTGTCATAATTATATCTAGTTGGTCCTAATCAGTCCTAATCGAGTCTAATTAGTCCTAATTGAATTTAGTAGGTCATGTTAGGTCCTAATTGGTCCATATTAGGTCCTAATTGAGTCTAATAGGTCCTAATAGGTCCTAATTGGTCCATATTAGGTCCTAATTTGTCCCGATTGAGTATAATTAGATCTAATAGGTCATAATTGAATCTAATAGGTCCTAATTAGGTCCTAATTGGTCATAATTGTGTCTAGTTGGTCCTAATTGAGTCTAGTTGGTCCATATTAGGTCCTAATTGGTCCTAATTGAGTATAATTAGATCTAATAGGTCATAATTGAATCTAATAGGTCCTAATTAGGTCCTAATTGGTCCTAATTATGTCTAGTTGGTCCTAATTGAGTCTAGTTGGTCCATATTAAGTCCTAATTGGTCCTAATTGAGTCTAATAGGTCATGTTAGGTCCTAATTGGTCCTAATTGAGTCTAATTGGTCCTAATTGAGTCTAATAGGTCATATTAGATCCTAATTGGTCCTAATTGAGTATAATTGGATCTAATAGGTCATAATTGAATCTAATAGGTCCTAAGTAGGTCCTAATTGTTCCTAATTGGTCATAATTGAGTCTAGTCAACCTCCTAATTGAGTCTAGTTGGTCCATATTAGGTCCTAATTGGTCCTAATTGATCCTAATTGAGTCTAATTAGTCCTAATTGAGTCTAATAGGTCATGTTAGGTCCTAATTGAGTCTAATTGGTCCTAATTAGGTCCTAATTTGTCATAATTGTGTCTAGTTGGTCCTAATTGAGTCTAGTTGGTCCATATTGGTCCTAATTGAGTCTAGTTGGTCATAATTGTGTCTAGTTGGTCCTAATTGGTCCTAATTGAGTCTAATTAGTCCTAATTGAGTTTAGTAGGTCATGTTAGGTCCTAATTGGTCCTAATTGAGTCTAATAGGTCCTAATCGGTCCTAATTGAGTATAATTAGATCTAATAGGTCATAATTGAATCTAATAGGTCCTAATTAGGTCCTAATTGTTCCTAATTGATCATAATTGAGTCTAGTTGACTTCCTAATTGAGTCTAGTTGGTCCATATTAGGTCCTAATTGGTCCTAATTGAGTCTAGTTGGTCCATATTAGGTCCTAATTGGTCCTAATTGAGTCTAATTAGTCCTAATTGAGTCTAATAGGTCATGTTAGGTCCTAATTGGTCCTAATTGAGTCTAATAGGTCATATTAGGTCCTAATTGGTCCTAATTGAGTATAATTAGATCTAATAGGTCATAATTGAATCTAATAGGTCCTAATTAGGTCCTAATTGGTCATAATTATGTCTAGTTGGTCCTAATTGAGTCTAGTTGGTCCATATTAGGTCCTAATTGGTCCTAATTGGTCATAATTGAGTCTAATTAGTCCTAATTGAGTCTAATAGGTCATGTTAGGTCGTAATTGGTCCTAATTGAGTCTAATTGGTCCTAGTTGAGTCTAATAGGTCATATTAGGTCCTAATTGGTCCTAATTGAGTATAATTGGATCTAATAGGTCATAATTGAATCTAATAGGTCCTAATTATGTCCTAATTGTTCCTAATTGGTCATAATTGAGTCTAGTTGACCTCCTAATTGAGTCTAGTTGGTCCATATTAGGTCCTAATTGGTCCTAATTGAGTCTAATAGGTCATGTTAGGTCCTAATTGGTCCATATTAGGTCCTAATTGGACCCAATTGAGTCTAATTGGTCCTAATTAAGTCTAATAGGTCATATTAGGTCCCAATTGGCCCTAATTGAGTCTAATTAATCCTAATTGAGTTTAGTAGGTCATGTTAGGTCCTAATTGGTCCTAATTGAGTCTAATTGGTTCTAATTAGTCCTAATAGGTCCTAATTAGTCCTAATTAGGTTCTAATAGGTCCTAATAGGTCCTAATTACTCCTAATAGGTCCTATTAGGTCCTAATTAGTCCTAATAGGTCCTATTACATACTATTTGGTTCTAATTAGTTCTAATTGGTCCTAATTGGGTATAATTGGTCCTAATTGAGTCTAATTAGGTACCAATTTATTATAATTGAGTCTAATTGGGTTTTAATAGTTCATAATTGGTTCTAATTGAGTCTAATTAGGTGCTAATTGGTTCTCATTGATTCTAATTGGGTCCTAATAGTCCTAGAATAGGTCCTAATTAGTCCTAATAAGTCCTATTAGTCCAAATAGGTCTACAATTAGGTCTAGTTAAGTCTAATAGACCTATACAATATCACATTTACATGAACATTAAGACAAGTCTTGACCGTCAACTTAAAATATCTATCTAGAGACATCTTAGACATACCTTGATTCTGAAGATGATATCTTTTTCATGATTCTTCATGTAGCCTTTGTTCAGTCTCTTCTAAATAATGTCATGTACTTTTGTTTAGCCTTCTCTTTTTATTTCCCATCACAAATTAGAAAATTATTTTGTGCCAAAATGTCTTCCTTCTCCTAAATGTGAATTATTTTACAACTTTCAGATTTATGAAATGAAAAAAATATACATTTATTTATACCTAATTCTTATTAACCGGAAATGCCACCAAAAAGGCCGACATAGGTTTCTATCAAAAGTCAAACTTGACCTTCGATCGAAACTAGATGACTTTTGATCGAAAGTATCTTAGTAATGACTAAATTTTGCATTTTTGTGAAAATTACAATTGATAGAAAGTACTTTCGATCGAAAGTGCCTGGTTTGGGACATGGTTTCAAGTTTTCAAGAAATTCTGAGAATTTCATGGCTTCGGGCCTCAAGCACACTGATCAAATGGATGAATAAGAAGACATCCTTTTTCATACAACAAGCACTCGGAACTAGCTTTCTAACCATTATATATTTGACTATTTTTAAATTTATTATGTGTATGGTTTTTTACGTTAAATGAATGTAGGTTTTTTATCAAATATAAACCTCTGAGTCTGACGTTCAATGAAAAATAGTAAAACAAGGAAATTTTTTTTTGAAAAATAACAGTGCCCTCCGTATTTGAGTCTACTTTCTATCAAAAAAATAATAATTGAAATTCGATAAATACACAATAAGTTATAAGCTATGTAGTCAAGGTAGGTCAAAATTTTGGTTTATTCAACTTCAAACATTAATAAAATATGCAATAATAGTGATAATGTTGTCAAACCAATTGCATGCCCTCCGTATGGATGTTACAAAACTAAATTCGAAAGAATTGCATTCATATCTATTTTACAAAAAAAGTTATGCTCTATGAAAATAGTGTTACTATTTGAAAATGACATTTTCAACACCATACAAGTTTTCGTGGGAGAAAGAAAAAAGTATTCAAATAAATTCAAAAAAATAAAAAATAAAAAAATTTAGAATCTAGACATAAAATCCTAAAAGCCTCTATTTTACTTCATCCTCCGATTTCGAGCGGTTCAACGACAATATGCATCCGAATCTGAAAGTTTTTTCTCAAAATGTAGAGTTTAGTGTCTGTTCAGGCTAAAAAGTGTAACCCACTATTGTGGATTCACCCTTATCCTCTGTGTATTTCTACTATGTTTCCAGGAAGTAAATTATGTAAGTTTATATAGTTTTTATTTATTTACTTTGTATTATGAAATATTCCTAAAAGTTAGGAATGCTTGTGGTCATGTGGGAGGATGTGTTTATCTATTATTGAATGAAATAGGGAAGTTTAGGAAGAAATAGGAAGGGTTAGGAAGGTTTAGGATTGAGATGCAGTCCTTTTTCCTACTCTTTTTCTCTTGTAGGCTTCTCTGTGGATTATTTTTTTTCCATTAATTATTCTTGTCTAAGGCTTAGGTAATGTTGAGGATGTGCTATGGATGTGGTACTGAGGTCCCTGCATTAGGTTGACCTCAGGGAACCTTTCTTAGGCACTCTCCATGCCTAAAAAAATTAGTTTTTGGTGTTTTCGAGAAGTTTAAAATTTAATTTCGTAAAAGTGTCCTACAGTGTCATACGACATTGTAGTCATACCCATACGAAACTTGGTCGAATGTTGTATGGAAATGCATACATTGTCATATGGGTTTAAAAAAATCACTTTTGGTGTTTTCAGGAAGTTTAAAATTTAATTTTGTGAAAGTGTCTTGCAGTGTCGTATGACATGTAGTCATACCTGTACAACACTTGGTCAAATGTCATATGGGAATACATACATTGTCGTAAGGGATCATATACGAAGTCATTTGGAGTTTTGAGGGTTTTAGGGGTTCAAAATTTGCAGAATTTTTGGCAGGAGTTATACAAATATAACATTTAAGTATAAGTTTGATACTTTAAGTTATATTTGTATAAATACCTTCCAGGATGCTTGAGATACGTTTTAGCTTCATAGGAGTTAAGATGCAAATTTTAGATTTTTGGCTTTTTTGAAAATTTCAGACTTAGCCAAATTTTAGGCACATGAGAATTCCCTAGACTTTTGAAATAAGCTATGGAACATTGTGTAAATTCATGTGGAAAGTTTTATGTTGTATCTTATGAATGTCTATACATGGTTTTGTTGGCATTATAAGTTTTTATTCATACTTGGCTTATGATAGAGTCCATAATATGAGGCTAGGACTCGTTCAAGTGGCTTGAGTGCACCGGAGGGTTCCCTAGACCCACGAGATGGATCTTTTGAAAGTACTTGATGTTTTCATGGCTTGTGTGTGGTTAGGGTACTAGGTACCCTAGGTGAGTGGCTCACCATAAGTGTTGGAACCCTAAAGTGGTTACCAGATGATCCTATGGCTGGGTTAGTAAAAAGTGATAACCTAATAATGAATCTGGGAAAAGGGGGAAACAAAAGATAATGAAAGAAAACATATTAATGGCCACATAGTTTTGTTGGAGTACAAGGACTATGGGTAGCTACCAGGATGGATCCCTCTTCAGAAAGGGGGGACCAGGGTTACATGGTTGCTAGGAAGGATCCCAAAATCCAGGATATGTGATGACACTCACCTCGAGGGTATGCTAGAAACCTAACCCTTGTGATTAGTAAAGTGATATGTTGTTATGTTATGTAATTTATTTTAGACTAGGGTTTTGTGAAGCCTTAGATTTCTTAGGGCCTTGTGAGTATCTTGGTTATATCTCCTAGCACGAGGGGTGGAACTTCACTAGTTTCACATGGTTGAGTGGAAAATATCTTTCAAGGTCATGTTTGTGGTTCATGAATTGGATGCATTCAATTTTATGCATTGATGTAGATCTTTCTATTTTGTATTATGTATTATTGAAAATAAAGATGAAAAGATATGTTGTAATGCCTTTGGACCATTCATGTACTTGTTATTGTAATGAGATTTTTTATCAGAAAAATGTAATTGAAAAGCAAAGCAATGTAATTGGGAGGGATAGTTCTAGGGTTTGTTTCAAGGGTTGTTATTCGAAAGATCAAAGTTGGAAATATATAATGTAATGTTGAATTATCTTTTCTATCTCTCCTATGTTTCAATGAAAGGAAATGTTTATTATGCTAAGGTTAAAATGTAACTTACAAAGAATAGTTATTCAATGTGTAGGAAGGAGAAATGAAATTAGTATATAAAGTAAGGAATATAATTGTAAATGAAATGTTATTTTCTTACCCTATCTCTTAAGTTTTGAAATGTGAAAGTAAAGAAAAGAAATGAAATTCAATTTGGATAAGTAATGTAAACATGTTAGTAAATGAATTCATTAAGGGAGCCTTAAGGAATGTAAATGTGAAGTATTAATAATGTAATGTTAGGAAAAAAAAATTTAGTTGCAATTTTTGGTCATAAGACCTGATTCCTTATGGGTTCCCTGGTAGGGCATTACACATCTAAGATGAGTGGATTAGGATAATAAATTTAAAGAAGTATATCAGGCGTTTATGGTTAAGAGGATTGCTCAGTAGCACTGCATACAAAGATAGTTTGCTGGAATAATATATTAGGGTATTGATGTCTCAATTTACCTTCCTAAGTGTGAGATGTTTCTATTAAGGCATGATTGCTAGATTGTGAAAAAGTATCCTGGTGGAAGAGATGTCTATCAAATAGTGAATGATTAAACAAATAGTGAATAATACTATTAGAGTAAATGATTGATTTGTAATGGTTTAGGTTAAGTGAAGAAGATGTTTATTACTTCCTATAATTTATCCTTCTCCATAAATCATATATCTAAAACATTCAAAAGGTCTGTCAAACTCTAAAGCACCATCAAGTCATTGAGAGTTTCTACTCTATTGTGAGTTCCTTTACATGGTGATGTGCCTTTTTCCATGTAGAGATGCGACAGCCAGTGAAGAATAACTTGGCTCTCTCACTGTCTTTGAAATTTTTTGATGGTTTTGGTACAGGAAAAGTGAGTAAAGTGGAGTGTGGAAGACTATCAGACTTAGAATCCTTAGAGGAGTATACAAGTCTACCTCTCAATTATCATACAACATATGTACTATCGGCATGACCATTGCACCTCATTGGTGCAAGTGCTAGTTTTTTATATGGTAATTTAGGTACTTCACTTTTGAGGTCATCCACTAGACCATTTTAGCTACTGATATGGCCAAATTCTCTGGGGCACGATCCTGGCCTCATATTAAAGTGACATGTCATGATAGTTAAAATTATGAAATTTCCAAAGTTCATATGATTTTAGTCAATATTTTTTTGAATCTGAATGTGTAGATTTTCATTTGGATATCCCTCGTTAAAAACCTATAGTAATATTGATAAAAAGGAAAAATGTTTTCATGGAGTGTAATGGTACTAAATTTAACATTTAATTGTATTATAATATATTTGAATATAAAGTTTGATATGGTAGTTTAGTTACTTCACTTTTAAATATTCTTTATTTTTCAATAAAAAAATATTATTGTTGTTGTATAACCATGTGTTTTAGAAAGGCATTTTTAAAATTTCTATTGTTAAGATGAAGTTATTAAAGATAACAAGTGGGCTTTACCACAAAGAATTTATGTAAAAGTGACACATCATGTTTTGGATCTTATTTTGTAGACTTCTCTAATAAAAATCTAGCAAAATATTGACTAAAAAAATTATTTTAGTATAATGGGGTATGTGCAAGATCATGAGGGGCCAAAAAGTGGCGATGTAAAAAATATTCACTTTTCACTCGTCCAAAAGTGCATGAAAATGCTTGTTGACTTTTTAGTAGGCCTAGGTGTCAGTACACCTAGGCAAACCTGACACCAAAGCACAAGCCTTTTTGGGTACCTAAAAAAATTGGGTACTCGAAACCTGTGGCATAGATCAAAACCCGCTATTTTCTCAGATTTCCAATTCAGTACAATAAACAAGCAGTATAAATCTCTTAGTGGAAGTTTCAAATTTAACTTACTCAAAAGAAACAGATGTAGTTTAACTTCCATTAAATAGAGAACTATTTTAGTGATGTTTAAAATATTTTTTTAGACTTATTTTGTTCTTTTTCTTTTAGATGGTGCTCTTTTTATGTCTATTGCAATAATTATGATGAAGTATCAAACTGTTGATGTTATAATAATGAGATTTGAAAGGAAGACATGATGTGAAGAATCTTAATACTTTTAGATTAGATTTTCTATTTTTAAGTATTGACATCTGCTTCAAAATTGATGTTTAAAAATAATATTTGAATGCTTTTACAGTATCAATATTTTGATTCAAAATAGTGATGTTTAGAAACAAAGTTTAATAAAAAAACATTCAAATTTTGTAATAAAAAGTCTACAAATATCATATACACGATATTTTTGAGTAGCTGATTGTGCCAACAACAAATTCGACTCCGCAGTTGATCTGATAAGTGCTTTACACGCCTGCAAATTGGTTGTCCTTTAAACATAACCCTAAAATGAGGGTTCTAACATTTGCACTCTGCTATGAAACCCTAAAGCTGATGCTGTTGGAAGTGTGAAGAAGGTTTTGTCTAGCAGTTTCCATTTTTCAAGAGAGTTTTGTGTTGAACGAAGGAAGATCGTGGGATTGAAGATGATGAAAAAGGTTGAGTTTCATTCAAAATCTTTTAAAGAGGTCATTAAGACAGGTAAATCTTCTAAACGGATAGGTAAATATTCTAGTTTCGAGTTCCCATTTCTAAACAGGCAAAAAAAATATTGACATAAAATTATTCCGCTCTTTTCCATACCAAAATTTCATGGTCTTTGACAATCAAAAACCCTTAAAAAGATGCCTCAAAGATGGTTCGTGGGATTAAGTAGAGATGCAGTTATAAACTGGAGGATTAGTAAAAAATGTATTTTGCTAAAGTAACAAGACTACTATAGAAGGGACCACAAGTTGACAAGTTGACAAAAAACAAAAAATGGGCCCCAAATCCCGTACTTCTCTGGTCTGTGGGGACAAGGAATATTTTGGTCAAATATGACAAGTCAATAATCGGGTACCTGATATTTCCAGGTACATGAAAAAGGGGTGGGAGCAAATGAAAAAATTGAACTTTTATATATAAAAAGAGGTATATAATATATATATATATATATATATATATATATATATATATATATATATATATATATATATATATATATATATATATATAGATATATAGATATATATATATATATATATATATATATATATATATATATATATATATATATATATATATATATCTATATATATATATATATCTATATATCTATATATCTATATATATATATATATCTATATATCTATATATATCTATATATCTATATATATATATATCTATATATATATATATAATGTATATTATATATATACTAATGTATTATATACTAATGTATATAATATATTATATATATACTAATGTATATAATGTATTCGAAAAAATACCTGCACAGTTGATTTGATGATAGACAGTTGACTCAAAAAACTACATAGTTGAATCCTGATAGAAATATCACAATTTGAATTTTTGTTGGAAAATATCTCCTACTTATCAATTGATGAGCTCAAGGGGCTTTCTAATGAATGGTTCATAAGGCACAACACTTGGTGGAGGTCTTGCAAATGGGGTTGCAAGTAGAGTGGGTTTAACCATGGAGGAAACTCCGTAGTTAAGCATGCTCGAGTAGTAGTACTGGGATGGGCGACCTGCCGGGAAGTCCCGATGCTTCACCTCTGTGAGCATCACCTAGATCCAATGAATGTTAAGTGTTCCATTCATTCTCATGATATAAATATCACAATGGCTTGTTCTATTAACGTCAATTTATTTAAACATTAAATGTGTGATTAATTTTCAATTTTTCCAAAGAGGTTATTTTTTTAGTGTTTTAACAATGTCATCTTGATAAGATCAAGGAAAGAACAAAGAAATTTTATAATCTATTGAGTCTTTTGACCACTTTTGTAAATTTTTTTGTTTGGTTTGAGCTTTGAAGTGATTTTCATCTTGTGATAATTTTGAAAGGTTAAAATGCATGTTTAAATTCTTGTGTGATTGTTCAAAATTAGTTACAATTTAATGTTAATCCTCTATAAACTAAATCACACCTTTTTTGACCATATGCACATTTTTGTAGAAAGCCAACTACATTTCCACTGAAATTTTTTTCGATGTTATTTTGTTAACAAATTGAGTAGATATGAGTTTTTCTCCTTGTTTCTTTATTTGATATAGGGTACTTAGTTATTTATTTATGAACTATGTAATTTGACCAATCGAAGTGGATTCAATATTTGACTATTTTCAAAGTACTAAAGGAGATGACTTCAAAACTAAATTCAAGTGTTTTAATGATTTTTATAAATTGCTATTGTATACAAGGGAATGTACCTTCATAGAATTAGTATTGACAATAATCAAAATAGAAACTAAATAAACCACAATAAAGCAATCTATTTAGGCTATAAATGACAATTAAGCATCCTATGGTTCTCTAACTAAGAATTTTAATGCAAAGCTCTTAGCAAGCTTCCATTAATGATAGTCCTAGAATGGGAAAGATAAATGATTAAAGGTAAAGATAATTGTTCAATTCCAAATTGAAAGCTAAATTAAGTCTAGATTGCCTTTCTAAGCTCAAATTGCAAGAGGTTCAATGCAATTCTCAGATGTGTGGTTAATAATTATGATGAATTTAGGCCTTCCTTTTATAGATTTTCCCAATGGTAGGGGGTGTAGTGTATTTCATCATGATTAAGCCTTGGTTGAGTCTTTGGCTCCACCCTTTAAAGACAATGCAAAGTTTGTGTCCTCAAAGCTTGGAACAAGTAGACAAGATCAATGGTCAAGATTCTCTTTCACTTTGAGTGATTGAGATTGAATTTGGCTTGATCCATGTGAATGCCTTTCCTCAAATCTCATTGGTTGCTTAGATTTCCTCTCCTTTTGGGTTGTTGAGAGTAATTAAGATTTATTAATTGATTTAATTGATTTATTTTAGCCATGTACCCCTTGAATGGGTTGAATTTGATTTAATCCAAGACTATACAATTATTTGATTTAATTGTACTTTGATTTGATTGCATTCGATTAAAACACTCAATTTTGATTTATCTCGAATTAAGACTTGATTTTAATTTTGATTGGCTGATTATGCATTGTGATTCAATTACTTCAATTTTGTCCTTAATTTTCTTTGTTGTGACTTGATTTATCATTGAATTATCTTTGTCCATTTTCAGGTGATTACAAATGCCCCTCTTTGAGTTGACATGCGAAGCATGTTGATTCAAAGAATACTCTGATCTTTCTTGATGATAGGTCCTAATTCATTGGGTTAATCTTTGATATTCATTTTATGTCTTTCGATGGTCAATCCTTGATATTTGATATGCGATTGATACAGATTTTGATTGATTTGATACCCTTGATGTAGTTCTGATGATCATTTTGATATGATGTTTGATTTTGATGGTCGTTCTAATGATCATTCTGATAATGATTCCTTGATATGATGATTGATCTTGATGTGATGCCCCATTCGATTGATTACAAAAAAATTACTGATCAAAGCTTTCGCTTTGATTTGATGATCGATCTCTCAATTCTTGATGATGTTTGATATTTCCAATGGTATGCCCCCTCGGAAATGAAATAAAATTTGATCGTTGTTTGATAATCTTGATGATTTAGGTCAATTTGAAGTTGATTTATTTCAATTTTTAGTAAATTTTATTTTCATTTTTGATATCAATGTTTGGTCTGTTTGATTTCAAATGCCCCTGCATTCACTGATTTGATAATAAATTTTCTTTATTAGGTCATTTTTGATGAAATAGTCGTCACTTAGGTCAAAGTTACCTCTTTTTAGGTCAAAAAGCTATATAAAGGGGTTAAAATCCTATTTTACTATTCATTTTTACCTCCACTTTTGACTTTTACCCTCTCTGACTTTTTTACCTTTCCACGATGTTTGTCCCTCTTTGTGAGCATCAGCGTCTGCTTGGCTCTGGCCCTCCGATGAGTCTGTGTACCTCTTTATTTTTTCCGTTTATGCATTTATTTCAATGTTTTCCAAATTTTTCCTAGTAAATAGCCCTTTTTTCTCTTTTTTCCTTGAATGGGCACTTTTGCATGATTTAATGGTGCTTTTGCCTTTGATTGTGTGCTTCCACACTTTTAATGGGTGCTTTCACGAATCGATTGTGCACTTTTGCTCATCAATTTTATGCCCTTCTCCGCTTTTACCATGTTAATTTTTGATATCAATGTTTGGTCCGTTTGATTTCAAATGCCCCTGCGCTCACTGATTTGATAATAAATTCACTTTATTAGGTCAATTTTGATGAAATAGTCATCACTTAGGTCAAAAAGCTATATAAAGGGGTTAAAATCCCTTTTTACTATTCATTTTTACCTCCACTTTTGACTTTTACCCTCTATGGCTTTTTTACCTTTCCACAATGTCTATCCCTCTTCGCGAGCATCGGTTTGAGAAATGCCACTGATATCAACGTTTGCCTTGCTTTGGCCCTCCGGTGAGTCCGTGTACTTCTTTATTTTTTCTATTTATGCATTTATTTCAATTTTTTCCAAATTTTTCCTGGTAAATAGCCCTTTTTTTCTCTTTTTTCCTTGAATGGGCACTTTTGCCTGATTTAATGGTGCTTTTGCCTTTGATTGTGTGCTTCTGTGAATCAATTGTGCACTTTTGCTCGTCAATTTTATGCCCTTCTCCGCTTTTACCATGTTAATTTCTGATATTGATGTTTGGTCCGTTTGATTTCAAATGCCCTTGCGTTCACTGATTTGATAATAAATTCACTTTATTAGGGCAGTTTTGATGAAATAGTTGTCACTTAGGTCAAAGTTACCTCTTTTTAGGTCAAAAAGCTATATAAAGGGGTTAAAATCCTTTTTTACTATTCATTTTTACCTCCCTTTTTGACTTCTACCCTCTCTGACTTTTTTACCTTTCCATGATGTTTGTCCCTCTTCACGAGCATCGGTTCGAGAAATGCCGCTGATATTAGCGTCTGCCTGGCTCTGGCCCTCCGGTGAGTCTATGTACCTCTTTATTTTTTTTGTTTATGCATTTATTTCAATTTTTTCCAAATTTTTCCTGGTAAATAGCCCTTTTTTTCTCTTTTTTCCTTGAATGGGCACTTTTGCCTGATTTAATGGCACTTTTGCCTTTGATTGTGTGCTTCGGCGAATCGATTGTGTGCTTTTGCTCATCAATTTTATGCCCTTCTCCACTTTTACCATGTTAATGTGTGCTTTTACAATTTTTAGGAGTGCTTCCGCTATATGTTTGAGTGCTTTTGATTAGTTTTCCGCTTTTAAAACATTTATAAGCGCTTTCACACCTTTAAGCAACACTTTCAATTTTTTTTGCTTTTGCACCATGAAGTAGCGCTTTTACTTTACAAAAAAATTTAAATTTTGTATTAAGTCCAAATTGCAATTTTGTCGATGTCATTGACAAATTGCAATTTTGTCGATTTTATTGATAAATTGATAGGTTAAGTTCCCAATTTTGATATTTTATAACAAATTGTGATATGTCAGTTAGGAATCAGTCATAGTCAAAATATCATTCATCAATCTAGATTCAGATGATGGGTGATGATAAAATTTCCATTCTATCTGAGTAGAAACATGAAATTTGATTGTGGTTGGATAGATTTATAAATTTTCCATTGACTTAGGATAGTCCCATAATTTTTTATTTCAATTCTGATGTGTTTAAACTTGCTTTTTGTAGGAGGATCTTGGGTCCTTATGTATCCATGGTTCATATCCTTTGTCATGGGATATGATACTTGATTTGAGTGATGTCGATCATCTTCATATCACTCGGTGTGGCTTGTCCTTCCTTCTATATCTTCCTTGATTTTGAGTAAATTGGGGTCTTATCACTGCTATGGCTGAGCATTGGCACTCAGACCATAACACCTTTCATCTTCCCATGGGGGAAATGACCATTACACCTGAGGATGTCTATTGCATTCTATGGTTGCCTACCCGAGGGGAGCTTGTCTACTATGATACTATGTATGATGGCTTTGCATGTCGACAAGTCTTCAGTGATCCTTCTATTGGTGATCGACATATCCAATGGGCTCAGTTCATTTCATTCCCTTTTCTACTAGCTATTATGGGTACTCTGATCAATGGTTTCCTTCTTCTTGATAGGTGTGGACATAGATTTGTTGTTGGGTGGGGTCCCATTCTGGAGGATCTGATGGGAGAGCCTCATTAGTTCGACTGGGGTTCCTGTGTATTGGCCCAGTTATATCATGAGTTACACACTATCATGTATAGACATTCTACCACTTTGACTGCTGGAGCCATCTTGTTATAGTTATGGACTTGGGAGCATATCCCAATGTCATGTTATGTGATAGCACGAGATCGTTAGCCAGGTTGGCCTTTTGCATGGATGTACAGTGGTATTATCATCCAAACCCACATGGGTAAGATGGATTACTGGCGACGTCGGATTGATGACTTGGATACTATCATGTGGAGACCTTACCTCGGATGTGAGTCTTGGCCAGAGGATGACAATGAGCTTCCTTATATGTTATGTCCTTGTTAGATGATCGATCACTCTACATTTGTTATCAAGAGATTCTACTTTCATCGTATTTTCTATCAATATGGGCATGTTCAAGATATGCCACAGGGCATAGCTATGTATGCTCATGTACAGGCTGAGAGGTCATTATGGGGCCCTTATGTAGATTTTGGTACAACTATATGAGAGATTCAAGAGATTGGGTATTGTCCTTGGGCTCCTAGGTCACATATCATGGATGCCAATATTACTGATGAGTATGGTGCCTGGTTACATCGGTATCCTTTTCCCAGGTTCACAGTTCCTGTTGAGAGGATTCCCACTATTAAGGAGTTATCAGATGGGGATGACGGTGGTGGTGATGGTGTTGGTGGAGATGGGGGTGATGATGATGATGATGAAAGAGGTGGTGGTCATGGTAGGATCAGAGGTTAGCGTGGATGACAAGGTCATCAAGAAGCTAGAGTAGGTAGAGTACAGATACCAGTGATAGTTGCTGCTCTGACTCCTCCTAGGGGTGATGATCAAGGGAGAGATCAATGGGTTGACCAGGTTCTACATCATGTGGCCAGAGATCCAATGGATAGGCCTAAGGCTAGGTTCTAGAGGGAGATGGATGCAGGTGTTGCCCAAGTATTACTTGATCAGGTATAGGGTCCTACTCAGCAGGTTGTTCCTCCAATTGTTCCTGTGGTTTAGGCTGCTTCTTCTATTTTTGCTTCTATTTCAGCTTCCATGCCTTCATCATCTTCATGTCCTTCATCTTCTTAGTTTGTTCCATCTTTAGGTGATCCATCTTCTTCAGCGATGCCATCTACTTCTATTCCTCCTCCACAGTCTTTTGTAGTACAGGGTCATGGGTTAGCCTCAACATCAAATGTTGCATCTTTGCAAACCCAAATATCATCCATTCAATAGTAGGTTTCATAGATGAGCTTGATGATGTAGTTTTTTATGGCTGCTATGAGTCAGCATGGGTTATAGGCCTATTCTAGTCATCCTCCTGATAGTGCTCTTGATCGTGATGGTACTGATGGTCCTGGTGACTCTATCAGTTGATTTTTTATGAGATATTTCCATTATTTCCTTTATACTTTGATGATATACGATCTCCTTCCTATTGTTTATGATCAAGACATTGGACCTTTGTTGTATCATTTTGATCGATTGATGTTATTTGAGTTGATACTTTGATAGTTGATGGACATTGTTCTTTAGATATTGCTTTTGTGATCATGTTATAGACTTTGATATCTTCTTGTTCCTTTTATGATGATGGTACCATGGACTCTGATACTCTCTTTGATAGATTTGACTATATATGATGTCTTTATGTGTTGGATCTCTTTTTCAGATGTTTCACATGATATGATTCTCTATATGATTCTATATTCTATATGCTTTGTTTTATGCTTTTTAGAATGCCATTTTCAATGTATGCATATGTCCTAATGATGGTTAAATGACTTGTCTTGAGTATGACATAGAATAGATGAATGCATTGTATGATGGTATTACTTTAGGATATTGATGTATGCAATGGATACTAGATGGATAATGAATCTAATGAATGCATTTCTTTTGATATGTAAATGTGATGTATTGATGCAATGATTTATGAGCTTTTAATGATATATGTAATATACATGAATGGTACTATCATGTATGATGTGCATTTAATGTTGAATGATCTTTAATGGATGTAATGAATGATTTCTAACTAATTCAATGCACTTAATGTATGTACTTTAAATGAGATGAATACAATCTAATGATAATGTCTTAATGCACCTAATAATTCAAATGTTTCTACGCATCTAACTATATGCAAAGTTTAATGAAAATGACTTAATACAATTTAAAAATGACCTAAATGTAATGCAAGTGAACTAATGAAATGCAGTTTATTTTTTGATTTGTTTTTGATTTCCAACACACTCGATCCTATATAGTTGTTTTTGATGATCTTTTGATTTTTGATTTAAGTATACCCCCTTTTTATTGTCCTCTTGAAAATTAAGCTAAGAAAGGAAAAACAATAAATACAATGCACTTAATCTAAGATGTATGTAGCTAACTATCATTATTCAAAATTTGGAGCTTATAATCATCATTGAGCATTTTTTTGGATCCTGTTTTAGTACAACCATCACTAGTTCAACTATGATGATATGAATACTTTTTGCATCTCTTTATTTTATTTTCCATCTCTCTTCAGTATGACTATCATTGATTGAAACCAATCATGAGAGTGTGAATACCAATTTTGTTAGATTCTATGTTGCAAGTGGATGTTGGTATTATGATATTGAAGATCAAAATAACCAATGTATCCTTTTGCGTAAACAAGCATAAATCTCAATTTTATCCTATGTACAAGTCCTCAATGATTCTTTGATGATCACATCCTTAGACAAATAATACATGATTTAAAACTTTGATTTTAAGACAGTCATTTAGAAATCAACAAAAATATCATCCTTTCATCATAGCTTGTCTAGTCTAAAACTTTCATCGATTCGCTAGAAAGACATGATTTCATCAATTGAGTCAACACTAAGAAAAATTTCTTGAAATGTTTTTCAAATCCATATGTCAAGTGTAGTTCCATCCATTTCATATTTTTAATCCTAATAAAGATAAGGTCATGTGAGATATTGGATCAAATTTTGCATTTTGGCTCAAATTGGATTAGAATGTAGATTTGATTAAGTGTTCCTCTTTTGAATTTGATGAATTGATTCCTTGATTGAATAAATCTTGCTTTGATGAATCCTTTCTCCTTTTGATTAGATTTCCCCTAGTGTGAGATACTTTCATTTGTGGGACTTAGGACAATTTTTAGATTAGGTGACCAAAATCTTGAGGTACTCGCAAATGCAACTGTGGGGTTTTATTATGCAATATATACAAATGCTAGTGAATGCAATATTTACAAGGTGACCTTCTAGGTATGCGACTGACTTGGACTTTCAATGGTGCCTGTTTACCATGTTTTCACCGATTGAATAGATCTTTCTCTTTTTCCTATTTTTAAAGCTTTTCTCTTTTTTTTGCTACTAAGGCGCCTATTTGCTAAGTTTTCACTAAGGCACTTTTTCTCTTTTTTTGATTTTTTTTGTATTTTTCTTTTTTTTCAAATTTTTTTTTATATCATCAAGGTGCCTATTTGCTAGGTTTTCACCAAGACAACATCTTTTTGAGGATCATATATGAATGTTTTTACTTTCTTCATGCTCAATTTTCTACTATTTTTTATCTTTTCTGCTTTTCAATTTGTTTGCTCTTTTCTATTTTTCAAATGTTTTTGGTATTTCCAACATCTCTTTTGACTATGTACAATAAATATGATGCTTTCTCATCTGATACTCTTTATACTCTTTTGTCTACCTCATGTATAGAACCTCTTTAGATGTATGCTATTAATAGGTTCTTGTAGCTCTTCACCATCACAATCTGCTAGTTTATAGGTTCCAGTCCCAAAATTTTCAACAATGATAAATGATCCTAAATAGTTTGCTTCCCATTTTCCTTTCTTTTCTCTTTCTGCTTGATTCTTGGGATTTTCTCGCAAAACTAGGTCCCCTATTTGAAATGTTCTTGACTTGATGTGCTTATTATAAGTCCTTGACATTCTATTTTGGTACACCTTCAAATGATCAAATGCTTGCTTCTATTTCTCATCTAAGAGTTCTAGTTCTTATAATCTCGCAACCCTATAGTCTTCCTCACTTATCAAGCCATGAAGAGATACCCTCAAAGATGGGAGTTCTACCTCCAAAGGAAAAACTACTTCTACTCCAAAGACTAAGGAGAAAGGTGTAGCTCCTGTTGGTGTTCTTATGCTTGTTCTATAAGCCCATAAGGTCAGGTTTATTTTGATATGCCAATCTCTACCTGAATTGTCCACCGTTCTCTTCAAAATTTTCAAGATATTTTTATTTGTTGCTTCGGCTTGTCCATTACCTTGGGGGTAATAGATTGAAGAAGAATGATGAATCATGTGAAACTTGGTGTATAATTCCTTTAGGTCCTTTTTTTTGAAATGCTTTTCATTATCTATTATGATAGCATGAGGTATGCCATATCTACAAATAATATGATTAAGGATAAAAAAAGATATCTGCTTTCCTATTGTAGTTGATAAGGGTACAACTTCCACCCACTTGGTAAAGTACTCGGTTGTCGTGATGATGAATTTATGACCATTCGAGGATGGTGGATAAATCATGCCTATTAAGTCTAGACCCCATTGATAGAATGACCAAGGTGTTTTCATTGGATGAAGCTCTTGTGTGGGCACATGTATCAAGTTTCCATGGAATTGACACTTTCTACAAGTTTTTGCAAAGTTACAAATGTCTTTCTCCATCGTAGGCCAAAAATATCCTATCTTAAGAAGTTTCTTAGCTAGGGTTAATCCATTTGAGTGTGATCCACAAATTCCTTCATGGATTTTTCATAAGGCTATGTTTGATTCTTCTTCTTCTAAACATCTAAGGAGCATTCCATCTAGACTTTTGTGATACAATGTTTTAGAAATTATGGTGTATCGGGTGGCTTGGCAAATGAAGCTTTTCTTTTGATTCCTTGTTTGGTCTATGGGAAGGATTTGATTTTTCAAGTAAGTGTAAATAGGTCCATACTAAGGTGATTCATTTGTATTTAACAAGAAAATGGTGTAAGGGTGGGTAGTGTCAAATGCGAATTGATCCACTTCTTCTACTAGGAATTCATTTCTAGTACTTTGATCAGGCATCTGCAGAAGTGAAGCCAAAGTTACCATTGCATCTGTTGCTTTTTTCTTTTCTCTTGGCACTTGTTTGAATTTAATAAGTATGAAATACTTTTTAAGACTTTCCACCATGTTCTTGTAGGGTATCAATTTATCATCTTTCATCTGCTATTCTTCATTGACTTGGTTAATTACTAATTGTGAATCTCCATAAACTTTTAATTCTATCACTTTCCACTCTAATGCCAACTTGATTCCAATAACCAAGGCTTCATATTCTACTATGTTATTTGTGCATGGAAATAAATTTTTTTAGGACTTAGGGACAGTAGAGCCTTGAGGAGTAATGAGAAGTATGCCTGCTCCTGATCCATGATGAGTGTAGGAACCATCAAAATATAGTTGCCATGTCTTTGCCTCAACATTCACAATCTCTGAATCTAGGAATTCCACTTGAATGGGATGATTATCTTGAAGTGGTGCTTCTTCTAATTGGTCTACAATGACTTTCCCTTTGATTGATTTTCTATCAACATATTCTATGTCAAATTTGCTTAGCACCATAACCCACTTTGCTAGCCTTCCATTCAATGCTATTTTACTAAGTAGATACTTCAAAGGGTCAATTTTGGCAATGAGCCTTATCTTGTGGGCTAACATATAATGGCATAATTTTTGGGAAGCAAAAACCACAGCCAAGCATGCCCTTTCCATAAATGTATAATTCAGCTCATATTTGACCAAGGTTCTACTTATGTAGTAAATTTCCTTTTCTTTTCCTGTTTCATCTTCTTGTGCTAAAAGTGCCCCCAATGAATTCTCCGTTGCTAAAATGTATAGGATCAAGGGCTTGCCTCTGATAGATGGCATCAAGATTGGTGGGTTCATGAGATATTTCTTTAATAGATTAAAGTCTTCTTCACATTTTTCATCCCATTTGAAAATTGTATCCTTATGCAAAATTTGGCTGAAATTATGACATTTTTCCGCTAATTGGGAGATAAATCTCCTAATGGATTGGATCCTTCCTTGTAAAGATCTCATCTAACTAATATTTTTAGGTGCTTCCATTTCCATAATAGCCTTTACTTTAGTGGGATCCACCTCTATTCCCTTTGCAGATACAATATAGCTTAGTAGTTTGCCAGATTGGACTCCAAATGCACATTTTTTTGGGTTAAGTCTTACTTTGAGTTCTTCTAGCCTTTCAAAAAAATTTGCCAAAATTGGAAGGTGCTCTTTTCTTGAATGGTATTTGGCTAATATATCATCCACATAGTCCTCCATGAACTTATGCATCATATCATGGAATATTATGGTCATTGCCTATTGATAGGTTGCTCCGGCATTCTTCAAACCAAAAGGCATGACATTCGAACAAAAGTACCCCATGCACATGTAAAAGTAGTCTTATCTTAGTCTTTTGGTGCTATCTTTATTAGGTTATATCCACTGAATCCATCCATGAGTGAAAACATAGAGTGTCCTACTATTAGGTCCACAATGGCATCAATGATTGGAAGTGGGAAATCGTCCTTAGGACATGCCAAGTTTAAGTCTCTAAAATCCATGCAGATTCTGATGGATTTGTCTGATTTTGATACTAGCACTATATTTGAGATCCATTGTGCATAATCAATGGCCCTTATAAATCCCACTTTCAATAATTTTTCTAACTCCACTTTGACAAGTAGTGCTATATGAGGATGCATCTTCCTTAGCTTTTTCTTAACAGGTTTGGCTCCTTCCTTGATATTTAGATGATGCATTATCAGATTTGAGTCTAAACCTAGCATATCATCATAAGACCATGCAAATTTAACTTTCTTTTCCTTAAAGAACTTAGTGAATTCCATTCTTTCTTCGCTAGATAGTGATGCCGCTAGGTGGATGATCTTTGGCTCTATTTCTGATCCACTATTTATCTTTTATGTTGGCTCAATTAAGATTGGAGATCTTTCCTCATAATGTTCTGGTAGAGCATCCAAACTCCCTTCCTTAGGTACCTCAGTTGGGTTTTCACCTTTGGAAACATCCTTTATTTCTTTATTTTTTTCTTCTTGATCTAATGTTGCCACAATGTGGTTTTCAACACTTGATTCTTTTCCTTTTCTATTTTTTTCATTTTTTTCATTTTTTCTCAGATTGAAAGTTTGGATGGTCCCTTTGATCAATTATTCTTGATATTCACTGATAGAAGAGGGTTCAACCGTGTTAAGGTATTCAGACACCACGTTGTCATTCAAGAAGCTTGGAAGGGTAGTGGGTTCAATGGAATTCCATTCAATTAAGTTCGGGTGTATGAGGGTTAATGGGTCAACACTTAGGTTTATTTCAATTGGATTTAAGGTGTATATCTCATTGTTGGATGGTTCATACATTGTATCTTGAAAGTCTCTAACATGGGCTTCCTCTAAATTTTATAAAGAATAAGGATCAAAGTCCTCCTCACTAGACTCCTCTATGGTTTCTATTGGATAAAATTCATGCGGATTAAACCTAACATTTGATTCTTCCATAGTAGGCCTCCATGAAGGAATGTATGGTTCACCTACTCATTGATTTATCTCTATTTCTATACTTGGTACATCATTTAGAACCACTTGGCTAGAACTAGATGCTTGATTTGAACTTGATTATGCTATTGGCCCTTTATCTTTGGTTGAAGCATAGGTATGAATAACATCAATACCCTTATCATGGCATGACTCATCTGATAGGGTCTCCCATTCCCATTCATTAGAATCTTCATCACTATGAGACTCTAATTGTAATATTTGGCTATAAAGTTGGGGATAATGTTTTTGAGTGTATCCTTCTTCAAGATACCCTAATCTTGTTTTCTCCTTGGTATCTCACCATGTACTTTCTATTGGTTCCAAAAGTCCTTCATTCCTTGTACCTAAAGGTCCTTGACCTTTGTACCCCATCTTTTGCATGATTTAAAACCCTTTCCCATATTGATGTGTGGGAATGGTTATATTTTGAATATGTTTAACATGTGTACTTGATTCTTCATCTTTATATAACCAATTTAGGATCTCATTGTCTTCTTCATCCATGGTAGATGATGTACTTTCCCTCACAAAGTTATCATTATATCTATGGGGTAGATTTGAGGGTCTTCCAAAGGATTTGGGTGATAAAGGTAAGTCCATCATAGATAAGGAGTACTCACCTATGCCTTTTTGCTTGATCTTGCATTGCTTATCAGAATTCTTCATCATTTGGTCCATTTTTTGATAATGGGCCTCTTTAGTGTACACTTGGATATCTTTGGTATGATCTTTTTTTGATTCTTCAATAATTTTATCCTCATTAACCTTCTCGTTTCCTTTAGTTTATGTAGCTAGGTTAATGAGTTTTGGTGTATCTTTAATAACAACCTCTTCTTCCATCTTTTCTTTTCCTTTCAATAAAGGGATGTCCTTAGAAATTTTACCTTGCTCCATTTGATTAGGTATAGACCCTTCTTCATTATGTGGGACTGAGGAGTCATTGATAGGTTTGACATAGTTACAATATTGGAATGAGTTTAGATCCCCACTTATCATTATCTCTTGCCCTAGATAAGGAAATTTTATGCATTGATGATAAGTAGATGGCATGACTTGTATCTTGTGAATCCACGGCCTTCCTAGTAAGATATTGTAACTCAATTTTAGGTCCAACACTTGGCATATGGTCTCTTTTTGCATAGGACCAACTCTTATGGGTAACACTATGACTCCTTTTGAAGCTCTTTCTTCATCGTAGGATTTTATGGTTATCTTTTTCTTAGGGTCAATAGCCTCCTCAAAAAATCCTAGGGCTTTTACTAGGCTAAGGTTACAAATGTTTAGGCTGGCTCCTCCATCTATAAGGACTCTTTTCACCCTATGCTTGTGAATCAAGACTTCTATGTGTAAGGGTAGATTTTGAGGATGATTAAGAGACATGTCATCTTGTTTGGAAAATGATAGGCAATGGGGTACAATGAGGTGCCTCACCATATTTTGGAATTTTTCTACCTCCAAGTCTAGAGGTACATTGGTTTCCAATAAATCTTTCTCCAGAATATCTTTATGGATTGGTGATAATTTGAGTAACTCCCAAGATAGAGATTTGGGAAAGAGTTCTTTGTAATTGATCTAGCAAGTTGTATTTCTTTGATGACAAGGTTGAAGCTTGATTTGATACCACAACTTTAGGAGCATTATTAGGTAGGATAATTTTTTATGCTTGCCCCCTAGTGACAACATTTGATGATGCTTCTCTTGAATTTTTCTTTACTATGACAACATTTATAGTATTATCCTCTTCCCTTAATGCATTGATCATGTTGTCATAAGTATGAGAAAAGTTCACTTTCTCATTGCCTTTGTTTTGATTTTGATTAGCCTTGGATGACTCACCCTTTTCATGATTCAAAATAGGATTCTTGAAAGCCGTGTGATTCTCATTGTTTTGAGGTCCTTCAATTTTGATGGTTCCATTATCTATTAAATCTTGCACCAAGTGTTTCAATCTCATGCATTAATTGGTTGGATGACCTCTATTCAATGATATTCACAATGATGAGAGTCATTCCACCAATAGGGTTTATCTTGGGGTTCATAATCTTTCTTATTGGGTAATGTGATGACTTTTTTGGCAACCAAGGTCCTTAATGTGTTCTCCAAAGGTTCACCTAAATAGGTGAATTTTCTTTTGTTATAATTGGAGAAAAAATATTTGGACTTATTCCCATTAGGATTATTGGAATTATTGTTGGAATTGTTATTGGAATTATTAGAATTAAATGGATCTTTATTCGATTGGTTGACATTATTTGAAAAATTAGCTCCATATGACAAGGTAAAAGGGGTTGCCTTCAAGTTGTGGGCCTCCACAAATCCATCATTCACAAAGTTTTTGTTGTTATTCTTTATCCATGATTTAGATTTATCATTGTAATTATTGGACCCTTGATTATTGAAATATTTAGGTACATAATTATTGTTGTTGTTGTTGTTGGTGTTATTAGATTTTTTATCTTTAAATAATTTTATTTCACCTCTCTTGACCAATACCTCCTCAATCTTGATCCCATTTTCGATGAGTTTTTCAAATGTTGGGGGACATTGGAGTTGTAATATATAATTCATTTATGTGGCCAAATTATTGGTGAAGATCTCCATCTTTTCTTTCTTGGGGATACTTCATGGATACCTTGCAAAAATAGTCCTCCACCTTTGTAGGAATCTTAGGAAGGACTTTCCATCTTTCTATTTGGTATCACACAACTTGATCATAGTAATTTCATGCTCAATGTTATAAGAATAATGGGTTATAAAATTGGAGGCTAATTCCTCAAAGGTCTTTATTCCTTGGGGTAGTTTTGAAAACCACTCCATGGCGGGACCTCCTAAACTCCTAGGAAAGAGTCTCATTAGGTATGTGTCATTATGCATGAACTCAATGCTTAGGGCACAAAACTCCCTTAAATGATCCTGTGGGTCTGTTTTACCCATATATTTATCATATTTAGGAAAAATGGTACTAAAAGGAAAAGGTACCGTAACTAAGCTTTTATCGAATGGAAAAGGACATAAAGCTTCAATAGAAAAGGCCTTAGGTTTAGCTGCCTTTTTCATGGTATCTATTTTTTCTTGAAAGGCCTTTATTTTCCTAGCCATAGCATTCATGGGATCATCTTGCTCTTGATCTTTCTTAAGTTGTTCTATATCAAAATCATGGGGAAGCTTTACTCCCGCTTGAGCTAAACTTAGGAAAAACTTCTCCCTATCCTTATCTATTACTTCCTCCATGACCTCTAGGAATTCCTGATCTTGGGCTTCTCTATAAACCTTTTCTTCAAGTGTTTTGGTAGAATTATTATTGGCATTGTTTGTGTTATTATTATTCCCTCTTGGTTGATAATTATGATATGCAGAATTTCTCTCCATTTCTCCAAGTCTTTTGTCAAACAAGTTTGTGAAAATTTCTTCTTGATTAGGACCTTTGAAAAGACTTTGGTATTCTTGTTCTTCATTTGCAACAAGAGTGCTATCTCCTCGTAAAGATACCCTATATGTGTGGGACCACGTGGAAACTGGCATCCAACAAGGGTTTGATTTGGAATGATCCTTGGTTTGAGAATTGTTGATTTTAAATTGAAGAGATTAAAAGGTAAGATGAATTTTCAATGGATATCTCTCTCACTTGTTTATGTATTTCAAACACAAAAATCATGCATTCACTTGTCTCTTTTTACCCACTTAACACAAAATGTTTCATTTGAAGAACATTGTCATGGGTTTTGCACAAAAAGACACTTCAAGCGCCTACCTAGCACAAGATTTGGTTCGTAAACATGGATCTAAAAGGTGGTCTTGCTATTCTATCAAGGATTTAATGTAGATTCCATTCAAATAGATCTTAAACTTTCATCCCCCAAGTATGTTAAGGGGCTTCCCACATGCACAAAAGTATGATTTGGTGCAATCCATGAGGACTACTAGAGGAAGTTTGAAAAGTTTAAAATCCGTTTGTCACACACCTCATTAAGGATGCATGTGTTTCATTTTATAGTGGGTTGGATTCCCGCAAAAAAAGTGAGCGTATCCCACTTTGGGTTGTCCCTCTCACCAGCCTCATCAAGGTAAACTCAGGAGGTGAACCCACTAATGTTCTAGCATGTTCATGTAAAGCAAAGAAATGGAGTTAAGGTCAAGCTTTTGGGAATTTGGTTCACCAAAAGGTGAAGAGCATATCCCTAACTTTCCCTTTAGTTCCCAAACACAATAGACAATGTTGTTCAATTTCTTTCACCCACTAACTATAGGGATTTGAGTATTTCTACTCTCTTTCACAAACAAAGGGGCTTTGATTTTAAGTGCTTGATTCCTCAACCTTTCTTATTAATCAAAAAGTTCAGCACCTTTGGAATTTTGATTCACTAGAAGAAGTGAAGAGCATAGGCCTAAATGCTAAACTTTCCAAACAAAGAGAGGTTGTTTTGTAATTACTAGATTTTGAAATGCTCCAATGCCACAATTAAAGGGAAAATATTGACTAGTTTGAGGCTTACCTTTCCTTGTAGCTAACAAAAGTTAGGGGCATTTTTGAGTGATTTTTATCATTATTAACATTACCTTGGCAATAGCTTTCCTTTTCCAATGTGCTTTCCACCAGAAAATTAGTCAACACAAACAATCACAATGAGGGGAAACCAAATCGAATTTGAAGAAGCAAAGTTTATGTATTGAATCTTAAAAACCTTATTTGCAAATTTTTAGAAAAACTTGAACTAAGGAGTAAAAATCCAATTAAGTGATATGAATTTGGTTTTATAAGCTTCTACAATCTTAAGATAATTATGATATACTTGGTTTTATTCTTCTTGTGACTTCTGAAGAACTGCTTTGATATGAGCAAAGTTTTCCCTCTTGATCTTCCTAGCCAAAGCCTTGCCTTCGTGATTAAACTTGCTCTCTGGTTTTCTCACCTTTTTGTGATCAGATATCCTGTAGAATATAGTAAATCATTTTACCATAGTTAGATTGATCAGACCAACAAATTATGCAAAAGCACTCCTAAAATAGTTAAAAGCGCTATTTTATTGCTTGAAAGCACTACTTTATTACTTAAAAGCACTACCTATTAGATTAAAAGCACCACTTCACTTCTGTCAGAAAATTCAAAAGTGCTCAAATAACTTGCTGAAGCGCTATTGAATTGATTAAAGGTGGTAAAATAATAGCAAAAGCACCCAGTAAAATATCAAAAGTGCCTAGTAGTCAGGAAAAATGTGTGCAGTAAAATAGAAAAAGTGCTGAAAGAATGATAGACAGATGACAGAAAGATCAAAAGTGCCCCTAATTGGGGCAAAGGTGCCCAAATTTGTTGCAAAAGCACTAGAACAGTGTTTAAAAGCATCATTTTATCGTGCAAAAGCACTGCTTCACTTGTCAAAAGTGTTGTTTCCTGAAAAAGCTGAGAGTTAAAGACATGCAAATTTGATAAAATTGATATGAATATGATCGTTTAGTAAAGTGAAGCATTTTGCCCCATGGTGGGCGTCATTTTGTATACAAGGGAATGTACCTTCATAGAATTAGTATTGACAATAATTGAAATAGAAACTAAATAAACCACAATAAACAAATCTATTTAAGCTTGAAATGACAATTAAGCATCTGATGGTTCTCTAACTAAGAATGTTAATGCAAAGCTCTCAGCAAGCTTCCATTAATGACAGTCCTAGAATGAGAAAGATAAATGATTAAAGGTAAAGCTAATTGTTCAATTCCAAATTGAAAGCTAAATTAAGTCTAGATTGCCTTTCTAAGCTCAAATTGCAAGAGGTTCAATGCAATTCTCAGATGTGTGGTTGATAATTATGATGAATTTAGGCCTTCCTTTTATAGATTTTCCCAATGGTAGGGGGTGTAGTGTAGTTGATCATGATTAAGCCTTGGTTGAGTCTTTGGTTCCACCCTTTGAAGATAATGCAAAGTTTGTGTCCTCAAAGCTTGGGACAAGTAGACAAGATCAATGGTCAAGATTCTCTTTCACTTTGAGTGATTGAGATTGAATTTGTCCTGATCCATGTGAATGCCTTTCCTCAAATCTCATTGGTTGCCCGAATTTCCTCTCCTTTTGGGTTGTTGAGAGTAATTAAGATTTATTAATTGATTTATTTTAGCCATGTACCCCTTGAATGGGTTGAATTTTATTTAATCCAAGACAATACAATTATTTGATTTAATTGTACTTTGATTTGATTGCATTTGATTAAAACACTCTCAATTTTGATTTATCTCGAATTAAGACTTGATTTTAATTTTGATTGGCTGATTATGCATTGTGATTCAATTACTTCAATTTTGTCCTTGATTTGCTTTGATTTGACTTGATTTATCATTGAATTATCTTTGTCCATTTTTCAGGTGATTATAGTTATAATTCAGTAAAGTTAACTTTCGATTGAGTTTGTTTGTGTGGGGTTTTGTCATGGTTTTAGGTCATTTTTCTAGGTTATGATAAGTGGAAGAAAGGAACCTGATGCAACAATATATCATGTCATGGATGACATTTTTACAGTTCATAATCATGTTGTAGGGCTCAGGAAGTTGAAGGTGTTGGGGAAAATGTTCAAGTAGCAACCTTTGCAATAGTATTAACTTGACTTCTAGTGAATGTCATCCACTTTAGTACTACTACAATTATTAGGTGAAACAAGTGGGTAGAGATTGGAAAGTGTACTTAGAAATTGAATATATGAAATGATTTTTTTTTGACACTCATGTTGATAAATTGTACATTTTTTTCAGGAATAGAAGAATTCTTGATGACTATTATATGCACATTAGAAAGAATTCCACCACTTATCTATTTTCCATTACATGATTTCTCTTGATTTAGATGTTAAAGGATTGAGGGATTTATATTATGTCAATCTCATGTTGTTCATATCCTCACAGATCTTCCAAAATTGATTTTATTCAAGAATTTAAATAATTTTCCTCCATACCATGAGGTGAGATAACTAAGGTTTTTGTATGATATTTTAGCATATAAGGCATAACTATGGTATGGTGATGAATATGTGACACAGGGAAGGAATGGAGGATCCAATAATGGACAGTCCAAGCCTACACTGCCAATTATAACAACAAAAAGCACAATGGAATTCAACAATATAATGATTGAAAACATAATTTCATTCAACAGGCCCAATTGTAAAGCCTTCCGGGTTTCAACTTATTACAATGAAATTACAAAGTATCAACAAGATCTCGCAAGATCCAAGGAACCACCAACTAGTTCATATCTGCAACATACAACCTCTAATAGGAACAACCAACATAGGATCTAAACTTGTGCTCGCAAGCCACCAAGCAACCTCTTGTTGTCCTAAGCTCGCAGGCCACTAGTTTTGCTACAAAGTCCCAAATTCACAAATCTACTTCTACTCTAATCTTCCATCATATCACTACACACTCTACATCTTTCCTAATGATTTGATGATCATCTACTACTCCACTAACTACTAAACATCTACCCAAACTCTCAATATATAGCTAGCTAAGCCACAAGTCAGCCAATTAGGCTTTAATTACAATGTAGGTCCAGTCCAATAAGAGAAACCAAAAATAATGCAAGAATGATAAAAAATTAATGTGCCTTTTGATTTAGGTCCACACATGACCCAAGAACATGTCCTTAACCATGCAAGGCCCCATCTCATCACACAGAACTGCGCAAGAAGAAACACTCCACGTTTCACGTGAAAACTACTAGAAAATAGGTCCCTGAGAAAAATGGTCATAACTTTTTACTCATAATGAATTATGACTTGCACTCTTGGGAAATGGTATTAATTTAGGTCCTCTTAAATTCCTTAAGAGAGAAAAGCTGATTTATTAAGGATCAATGTTGCCATGACGTGAAATCAGCACCAAAACTGCAGGAAAATACTGCTCCGACGGCAAGGAAAACAACTCTAACTTTGAAACAGTTCATCTAATATCTCCCAAACCATGCCACCTCAAGAGATGCGACCTTAGAAATATCTTCCAAATACATAAAGGAAAAAACTCCTTTCAGTGCACATTCCAAAGATCTCCATAGATCATCGCAACACAGAAACTCATAAAACTGCCAAAAACAAAGTATTGCATCCCTCTGCCAGGGAATTCCTCCAAGACTAAGAAAGATCTTCAGGAACCCAAAATGCTCCTGCATCAATATGTTTAAAAAGATGAAGAATTTTTAGAGAATTTACAAAATTCCTTTGGGGTGCTTGTGTGGAACACTGACCCATTTATGAACACTTGGTCAAGTGATTATGTAGAGGAAGGTGTGAAGGATTGATTAGATCATCAGGACCTAGACCAAATAACATTTTCAATATGATTGAGCTTTTGAGGGAGAAGAGGAAGGAGAATGTGGTAGGTCTAAAGTCATGTGAGAAATTATTTTGTGGGCTACGAAGAATCCTCTGGGATGTATTATGATACAAGATGCCATTCTTTAGAAAGGGTTTTGAGAGTGCACATTGGACGATAGTCTGTTGGTCGTAGTTTCATGTGCTTTTTCAACCACATTCATATTTTTTTTTATTTTAATAAAAATGGTGGAGGTAGGGTTAAGGTTTATCCATGATTTTGTTTAAGGTAATGATTCTATTTATTTATAGGTAATCTAGGAGACATTGTTCTTGGTTTTAAATCCCTTGATTCATATAAGACAAGTGTCTTTTTTGATGTATTTTTCCTAAGATTGTGAGATCTTTCATAAAATGCAGTATTTTTCACTCAAGAACTTCTACATATAGAATGATACTTTGGACCCTTTGGTGCAATTGTGGAGCATGTATGTAAAAAAATCAAGGATACAAATTTTATTTTGGAAATTGTACCATCTGCATGCTAACAATGGGAATAATACACTCCATGGTTAGTTAGTTCCTACATTCATTTGACTCACATATTAAGGTGATGTATTAGTTTAATTTCTCTTGTCTCGGTAGATCATGCTTTCTGATTTAGTTTTGTAACATGGGTAAAATTTGGATTTTACAAGGTTTTACAAAAGGTAGTCAAAATTAAAGGGGGATCTCAACCTTCTATTTAGTTCACGTACAACAATTATAATGGTGAACAAGGTAAGCATGAGATGGATTTCTTCATAGATCAAGAGGTATCATCTCTTTTAAGAAATCCATCTTTGATAACACAACACTGAATAAAAGAGTCATATGGTTATCTTCCATTGAGTTTTTATTTAGAATATCATTCTCCTTTAAGTTTAGATTCAGATTTCCATGGCTATCTTCCATTGAATTACTGTATAAAATTGTTTCACTTTCAGTTTAGTGGAAAGTTTAGAGAAGCCTTGGTCATGCATGATACAAGAAAGTTGGTTTCTTTTTCCTTGGGAGGTTCTACATTTTGAATGTAAATTTATTGTATTTTTGTTGATAGGATTCCTTACTGATCTTGATATATCTGTTACTTATGCTTACAATTGTATAGTTTCAATGTGTCAAAGAAAAATATTGGAAAAGGAGGGTGCGATTTATGTGCAATATTTAGCCTCGGTGTTGGAGACTCAGACCTTCCTTGATGGTGTCCTCCTGCCAAACTTTCCAAATAAAGTTCACTATCCAAGGAATACTTACCATAATACCATGGTGTATAGGTTTTCAAGGCATAAATAGGCATCACATGTTGAATGTGAATGATACATAATAGAGCGTGCAAATTAATGTTTAGACATAATGTAGATGATTTTTTGAAAATTTATTTTGGGAAGAAAATGTATTTGGATTTTATTTTACGAAATAACATTTTTTGGTTTTCTTTATTTTTCCAACTCATTTTTATCATACAATACAAATTACATGATGGGGAGAAAATTATGGCTTATCTTTTGTGATATAACCATGCTTTGGCTTTTTTATTTTGTCAACAAATGTTTCCTTCATTTTGTACATTATTTTTGACAAAGACCACCAAGGTCTTTCTAACTATAAAAGATAACATGTCCTCATTATATAGGAACATGTAGAACTTAAAAACATGCTAAAGGTTTACATGTTATTATTAAATAGGAACGCAATGGAAAGCTACAAAGTTTAAATAAAATTTTTATATGTTATGCAACTTTATATATAGGATATTTTTCAATTTAGGCTACTGATTATGATAGGGGTAATCATGAGGTGTGTTTTAATTATTCATACAGGAAAAATAGTTCAAAAAATAGAGACATAGAAGTATTCCATCACATTGAGGATGAAAATTGGAATAAGAAAGAGAATGCGAAGACCAAATTTATGCACATTGCTAAGCCGAGAACACCCAAAGCCACGAAAAAATCTCACACCATTAGTAACAAGAGCTCTCTAAACAAGGCTTAAAAACTTAGATAACTAGGCACTAACCAAGAGTCATTCACCATGCACCAGGTCAACAAAGTGACTATGTTGTAGACTTTCAAGGAAAAGGTCTAATAGAAAGGTTTAGGATCTTCATTCCAAAGAGAATTTCTTGCTTCATAATAAACACCGTCAAAGAGAAAAATCCTAAAAAATGAGGTCAACTAAAAAAGATTTTGGAGGTAAAAGGATTAGGAAGAACAATTTTCCAATGTCTATTGAGGAATCATCTGACCCCTAAATTACCGAAAGCATCAACAACATATTTTCTCTTGGTTTTAAGATTGACACCTATTCTTTAAAGAAGAACCTTTGAAAGAGATTGTGGGAAATGATTGATTTTTTCTTTCTTTGAACAGTTTAACTATGTAAATAGAATAGGCTACAATTTTAGTATAATCTAAAATATGAAGATGATTGTTAAACTGAGTTGTCATACACAATTTGGGTTAGACGTAATGGGGGCTGTAAGTGGTGTTGTGGCCTTTTTTATCAAAAAAAATGGTGGCATTTGAGGACCTTACATAGTACAATTTCTACAATTTTAGGATCATGTAAAGATTTTAACATTGGGCCCTTTTTATCATTTCCATGTCAATATTTTTAACAATATAATTTACATCTATTAGGACTTTTTTATTGGTCAATAAATTTGACATCTTTTGTTCCTTTGGTCTAGGGGAACTTTTCCTAGGGTTTTCTTTGGATTCAATTTCTATTGGACATTTAAAGGTCTAGAAATTAGGAAATATATGTTTATTATAGTGAATGAAGATATTGTTGGCATAAGTGATGCATAGATTGTTGAGTGTTTATTGGTACAGGTTTGATGACATAAAGATCAATTATGGTGTTTTCATTGATGTCAACTGAGTACCGTGTTGGTTGATAGTGAGCTGATAGTTTCAAAACACTTACACAAAGAAAGATGGTGACTCCTAAAGAACCATGAGCCCCTAAGAACATCCATCATGTCTTCCTCAAAGGTAAACTTGAGAATGAATAGACCCCTTGGTAGTGTTGATGGGGTCACACTCCCTTTAGTTTTCCAAGAACCATAAATAAATTCCTAACCATCTCAATGGATGATCTAAAAGCTACAAATCTTCCAAACAATGTTGTCCCAAGAAGAGATAACTTGATGACCCATTATTGAGTTTGGTACTAGTTTCAACTCCACAACCTCCTCACAACCCATTTGTCTAGAGCGGGGCTCTAAGATTGAACTTTCTTGAATAGCAACAACTAATTTCTCCAAATCACATTCTCCATAGGTTGAGTACAGCAAGGGGTTGCATTTAGGTACCAGATGTGATTTTTTCAATGGATTTTAGCAACTCAAAATTAAAAATATTTTCATGATGATGATTTTTATGTTAAGTGACAAGTCATGTTAGTTAAAATAATATTAAATTTTAGTCAACATTTTTCTCGATCCCCCTTTTCTTATTTATATTTTGTTTTTTGTTTTTGTATTGAACAAAGAAAATAAGGTTACAAGAGAAATTTGGAAAGAATAGTAGAATCATCAAAAGTCTCAGCCATAAGGTTGCAAGAAAGTACCAATTTTTACATGTTCACAAGAAACATTTACAATGGCCGAGTTTGTGACATTTTGTATCAAGATCTAAAGTTTAGTCCCAAACATGAGTAATAAAAATCTACAAAAAATTAATAAAAAATCATGTTAGCAGTAATGGTACCAAATTTAGTATTTAATTGTATTACACATTATATTTAAATTTGAATTTTGATAAGGTAGTTTATTTAAATTAATTTTAGATAGTTTTATGTTTGAATATATAAATATTATAGTTGATGCACAATCATGTATTTTAAGAAGACATCTTTTGAAATTCATTGAGATTCCAAGTACATTTTATGGGGAAGAGGCTATGTTAAAGTGAAAGGTCATTTTAGTCATTTTAGTTAAAATCTAAAACTTTTCATGTCATTGATTTTTAGGTCTAAGACTTTGTTGTTACTCCAAGTGCAAAAGGCCCTGGACATAAGATTTGTCCTCTAAGCCAAGTAGGGGTGATTCTGATAGATCTATTGTATTTTTCCATTTCCTTGATCATGGCGGTTACAGTTGGAAGGATTGTGGGTACAAGGGGAACTCGAATCCCTTGTTTAGAAGAAAAAATGGGGATTTGGGGCAAAGAACATTGAAAATCATATGCATATACCTATTTTAGTCTAAAAAGTTAAAAATAGACACAGAGTTCAGATAAACTCTTGACATGCATAGAGCCTAAATCAACAAATGAGAATACAAAAAACCTATGTACAGAGTGTTATTTAATAACCATAAATTGGGGAAGACATAGAAAGTAGTGTGGATCATGAAATCCTGATTCTAGGATATTAATGGAACCTGATATATATCCATTGTGAAGACAATATTTGTGTAGAGGCAAAAGAAATGAGAATAATGAAAGACACCAAAGTAGTTGCTCAAATTACAAGAGTTAATGCAGAGTTTAGTAAGCTGAATTGGCAAGGACCATTGATGGAGGATGCCATTATATAATTGATTGTAATTATGCATAATAGTTGATACAATTTGAATAATCTCATCTTGACATGCCACCTTCAAATCCCATCCATTCTTCCTATTGATCAAAACACATGTAATTGTCATCAGCATAATACTACTCCTCTTCCTTAGTTACCTCAGACACAGTAGACATTACAGTTTGTACCATCATTTGGAAAGGTTTTGAAAAGAAAAAAGATTGAGAAAATCCCATAGTTAGATGGATTAGAACAAAATTTGATAGACAATTCATGCATGCCTAATTCCTATCTTGGTATACTTTACATTCTAGTACATCTTTTGTCTCTCAATAGACCATTCCTTCTATTAGTTTCAGTTTATCTTGAACATTCTTGAAACTCTCATCCACTGCTATCTACAGTATAAGACAATTTATCAGGTACTTTTTATGGTATATTGGTATACTAACACTTTTCCATCAGTGGGAAATGCCTACAATGAAAATCTTATCGGCTTAATAAATTGATAAGTCATGTTAGTTAAAATCATGAAATTTTCATAGTTCATATTGATTTTTGCCAAAAGGTAATTTTTGAAACTTCATCTAGATTGCAAATGGTCTTTATGTGGAAGAGGTTATGTTGAAGTGACAAGCCATGTTCACAATGGTGAATATCTCTTATTGAAAACCAAAACCATATGTATATAGAAGACAAAAGCAATTCAAAAAATATGTTAGGATTTATTATTGTGGAAGTTTTAAATTGGCAAATGGTTTTTGGAACACGGTTCGAATCTTTGGTTCACCTAGAATTCATAATGAGAAGATGGAAAATGTTGTTTGCATATAGATTTCAAAATATTATAAATTTTTCTTTACCCCCAATTCCTATTTAAGTGGAATTGGAATTGATTTTCCAATTCCACATATTTAGGTGGAAGATTCAAATGCTGGTTTTGGGGGTAAATGAGAATTAACAAATCCCTATTCCATTTTCATGTTTTGAACACAAACATAAAAAATGTCAATTTCGAGATTTGACAATCCCAATTCCAGTCTAATTCCAACAAACAAAAGGGCCCTTATTAGGAGTTTACAGAGAGGGAAAAAATACTTGAAAATAAAAGAGTCTAAAGAGCATTTAGAGTTAAATCCATTTAACACAATAAATAAAGGGTATTGATGATGACTATTCAACACTTCACATATTTATACAAGAAAGAGTTTAAAAAATTAAAACTCATATCAACATTAGCAGATGCAAGACAAGACTATTTAAGATACAATTTTTTTTGTTAATCTCCTATAAATTTACTCTCTGAGATGGAGTGTAAACACTCTAGATCATCTTTCTTTGTAAAAAATTCTATAAAAAATGGCCCTATTAAAATTTCTTCACAATTTCCCATCTAAGAATATATAAGAGTGAATCTTATTTGTTTCCTTGTTATAAATTTTAGAAAATAAGATAGGGTAATATTATAATACAACAAAAATTTGATGTTCAAATTGAGTAGATTTCATTTATAATATTTCTTTCAACGCTTTTAAATAATAATTTCTTCAAAATTCATTAATTGAAAACTTAATTGTCTTAATATGAAAATTCAAGTAAAATATTTTATAGTCTTGCATCAAAGAGCTTACTTGATTCGATAAATAGAGTTTTGAAAAGGCCTGAATCTTTTATAATAAGTTCCTAGTGAAAAGTAGAAGAAGACAATGCAAGAATAGTTCAAAAAATAGCTGCAAAATAGCCACTAAACAACATCATAAATCTTGTTATCTTAATAATATTTTTTAAATGGATAATATATTACTAAAAAGAAAAGTGCTGAGGGACAATAAGCCACAGATCAAGTTCACAATATCAGGGATATTCTTTTAGAAAAGTCAACAAGAAAGACCCACAGATGCTCATGCTTTCACATTTGTCCAAAATAGCCTGCACCTGTAGCAAACCATTGTCAAACTGTCAAAAAAATGCCTGAAACAACCTGCTTCAAGATTTTTTCTCACTGCATATATAATTATCATGGAAGAGTCAACAAGCAAGACCCATAGATGCTCATGCTGTCACATTTGAACAAGGGCAGGAGCAGTAACAAAAATGCTTAACAATCAAAACAACCAAAGGATCTCAATAGAAAGAACTAGCCAAAAGAAGCTATATGTTTTACCAAGACCTTTAATGCAATCCACAACAATATAAAAAATGCACTAACTCAACATAGACAAGAAGATGGACATTTAACACAAGACAATTAAAAAAGAGATTTAACACTCTCAGGGACTCTACACATAGGACATATATTAACATCTGACTTAGAGAGAGGAAGAGTCCTTGCATGATTGTATATGTCACTATCTCTTAGATCTTCAGAAGGAGAATCATTGTATGATTGTATCTATCATTAGACTGAATCTAGAAATCAATGGGTGCCTTCAAGAGAACTTCATTTCCCTTCTCAGAAACAGCCCACAAAATTTGGATCTCTCCACAGTGCCCTACAGTCTCAAGTTTGTATAAACCTCAAGAGAGGCAGTATAAACCTATACAAGGTTGAAGATGTGTCTTTTAGAAGATTTCCTCAACCGACCTTGACACCACTTGTTATTTATTGACTTCTAAAACACCCAAAATAAGTTTAAGCTTTACCAAGACCTTTATTGCAACCCACAATAATGATGAACTACAACTAATTTGAATACATTGTATAACTTGAAGATTTGTGATTTAAGATCACTGAGTTGCTCATTAGATATGTAAGATGGTTAAATCAGTAATATGTTGTCATTGATGTCAACTAGTTTTGACAGTACCTATCTTGTAAGTTACTATACCCAAACATCTGTAGAAGAAGAAGAAAAGAGATGAAGAATAGATATATCTACACGAGGAAGATGGATATCATAGATAAGGATAAGGAATACATTGGGTAACTTATGCATGAGTCTATGACCTTATGTTATTGACTTGATTATGTTGCATTCATCTATGATGAAGGATAAGAATAAAATGCACAAGGCAGTGTTGTCAGTTAAATAACTATTTTAGTATACACTGACGCAATGTAGTGTATACCGATCACAGTACAAACCGAGCTTGTGTTCACCGACACATTTCTTTGTTAACCGAGTAGAAGAAAAGAACTAAATGACTAGTTTAGCCGATGAAGTTGATGAGCTGTAAAGTACCTCAAAATCAAAGATGAAGATAATGTTTTTTACGAAGATTGACGACTAACATAATTTGAAGAAGATCTAATGGATTGAAACAAAACATGTTACTGACACATTAGTCGAGGAAGGTTTAAGCGACAAAATCAACAAAGGAGATTAAGTGGAAAAATCTAATGGATAGAATTAAAATGGTTTACTCATCTATTTAAGAGACTAGGATTTCATGATAAAATCATGCCAGAAGGAGACTGTAGAAGATATCGCGTGAACAAGCTTCATGCATGCCTAATCAGACTGTTTAAGGAGAACCGAACTGCAGAGATTACCGAGTGACAATAAGTTACTGAATATTGATTGAAACAAAATTGATATATTGATCAGAGGATTTGAATGAGCTTAATATAGATCTGATAATCTACAATTGAAGTTGTGTTGTAATTAGATCAACTGCTATTACATTTTAACCATTGTAAACAGAGAAATCTCTTAACAGAGTGGACTAGAAAGTCTTTTAATGTCATTCATAGAGTGTACATTTGTTATCCTATCAACCCCATAGTGAATGTTGGTTGGAGGATAACGGTTGGTCTAAAATCCTCTAACAAGGTCACACCTCATAGTGTGTTTGTAACCTTTAATAGGTTTGGGTCTTCACTGACCTCACTTCAGAAGAGTGAACAATTTTTTGGTTGCCGGTCCTAGGTGGTTTTTCCCTTCACAGGGTTTCCATGTTAAATCTCTTGTGTTATATGTTGATTGTGATGATTGTTTGTTATCATACTTTACATGTTTCATATTGGATCTGATTAGTAATCATTATATGTTATTGACTAGTAATCGGTAAAAGCACAGAAAAAATACTATTTAGTTTGCTGAGCTGCAAAAGTTTTAGTAAATAGTTTTTGGATATAGATTTTGTGATTAGGACTGTGGATAACTGATTCAACCCCCTCTTAGTTATTCTAACAATTGGTATCAAAGATTTGGTTTCTTGGAACAGAGTTTTAAGGACTTTAGCACAAAGATCTCAAATTGTATAAGAGGGAAGTGCCAAAGCTAAACAAGGATAACTTCATAGTATGGCAAAGCTGAATGAAGCTGCATGTATATGGAATTGGGAATTCTACCCTGACACTAATGGAGAATGGCTACATTGCACTACCCACTAGTCCCTTGACCCTTGATCAATTAAGAGACAAGCATGAACATAATGTTACTATGATGGAGATTACTGCTGCTTGTACCGATGCCGAATTTGAAGATATTAAAAATTGCACTACTACTAAAGGCATGTGGGATAAACTTGCTCAAATTTATAGTGGTGATGTTAATGTGAAAAGAGCCAGAGCTAAAAGCTTAAGGGGAAGATTCAATGATATGAAGATAAAGGAAGGTGAAAATATTGTGCAATACACAAATAGACTGAAAGAGGTAGTACATGCTATTAGAGCATCTGATGGTGTTATTGATGAAGAGATAGTGGTAAGCAAAGTTCTCAGAACCTTTTTGCTAGTTTATGCAATCAAAATATCTGCAATTCATGAAACAAGGTCTGCATCTAGTAACAACCTTACTCTTGACAATCTAATTGGTAAGCTTACAACCTTTGAACTAAATAAAATTGACAATAGTGTTGTACCGTTTGTTGAATTTTCTTTTATGTCTTTTCTAAAGATTGGTAAGTCTAGTAGCAGAAATAAGAATGATGATAGTGATAGAAATATTGATGATGAGCTTGATGAACTTGAAGCTCTTATGGCTAGAAGGTTACCTAAAGGTAAATGAAGGTATAGAGGTAAATTACCTTTAGCATGCTTTAATTGTAAAGAGGTTGGTCATATTGCTGCTAGATGTCCACATAGGAAAGATGATGACAGAAACAAAGACCAGTCTGCTGAAGGAAGCTATGGGAGAAGAGGTAACAAAAGTTATCGACACTACAAAAAAGACAACTGAGACAATAATGATAAAGGCAAGAAGGTGTGCTATCACCGATACTGACACTAATGAAGATGTGGAGGTAGCATTTGTTGCAATGAAGGATGAATCAGAAGAAGATGAGAGGTATGTAGAGACAACACTTATCTCTAAGGTTAATAAAAATGATACATGGATTATAGATAGTGGCTATACACATCACATGATTGGTGATGAAGAGAAATTTGATCATCTTGAAGAACACAATGGAGGATCTATTAGAATGGGTAATGATGCACTCTGTATGGTTAGAGGCAAAGTATCCCTAATGATAAATGATAAATAAAGATGTGATAATGCTTATTGGGTAAAAGGTCTAAACTACACTTTTCTAAGTGTGGCACAACTAAATAATTCAAGCCACCGAGTTTCTTTTGAGAGCAAGAAAGTGAAGATATATGATGATGGAGGAAAACTTATTAGAACTAGAACATAATCGAGAGGTAATTTGATCTTTATAATGATCAGTCTTCTTGTTTAATGATGAAAGATGAAGATGCATGGTTGTGACATAAGAGGTTATGTCATGTGAATTTTGATAACATGATTAAGATTAGTAAAAAGAAAAAGGTTAGAGGTCTACCTAACTTATCTAAGTAGGTGATCATGTTATGTGTCATGAATGTCAGAAAGGTAAAATGACAAAATCTAGTTTCAAAAGAAAAGATTATTCAACAAAGAAACTACTTGAGTTAGTGCATACCAACCTATGTGGTCCTATGAGAACTCAAAGTTACTATGGAGATAGATATTTTATTCTTTTTGTTGATGATTATACTAGATTAATGATAGTCATGTTCTTGAAAGAAAAATCAAAGGCATTTAAGATGTTCAAGTGGTATAAAGAAAAAGTTGAGAAAGAGACTGGTAAAGAATTGAAATGCTTAAGATTTGACTGAGGTGGTGAATTTATTTCTAATGAATTTACTAACTTTTGTAATGAGCATGGTATTAAAAGATAGGTCTCTGCACCGAGGACACCACAAAAAATGGAATAGCTAAAAGGAGGAATAGGTCAATAGTTGATTGTGCAAGGACACTGATGTTACAAAAGAATGTTGCTCAAACATACTGGAGGGAAGCTGTCGTCACAAATATTTATGTTCTGAACCAAGTACAACTGAAGGACACTAATAAGACACCCTATGAGTTATGGTTTGGTCACAAACCCACTGTAAGTTATTTCAGGATTTTTGGAAGTAAATGATTTATTCTAAAAGATGAAAGAAATGGGAAGTTTGACTCAAAAGGTGATGAAGGGATATTTCTGGGATATTCCACTAAAAGTAAAGCATACAAGTGTCTTAAAAAAGTAACTAATAAAATGATTGAAAGTACTGATGTTCGAGTTGATGAGTTTGATGATAAGAATGTAGAGGAAAGCACAAAGGAAATAGAAGACTATGATAAATTCAATTACATTGAACAACCAAAGTACCTACCAACATAGTAGATAGTGACAACCAGTCCACAAGAAAACAATGCCGAGGAATAGGAAAAAGAAACCGACAAGCATGAAGTACCCACCAAGTAAGAAAATGAACCCACATAGAATGAACAAGAAAGAAGAGATCAGATACTGGCAAAATTTTTCAAAAGACATCATCCTAAGACACAAATAATTGGAAATAGACAAGCTGGCATGCAAACAAGGAGTAAAGAAAGACAAGGTACATGTCTAGTTTGTGATTATGAACCGAAGAATGTAAAAGTTGCATTAGAAAATGGTGAATGGGTTAATGCAA
Organism: Chamaecyparis obtusa; assembly: GCA_027943335.1. Lineage (NCBI taxonomy): Eukaryota > Viridiplantae > Streptophyta > Pinopsida > Cupressales > Cupressaceae > Chamaecyparis > Chamaecyparis obtusa. The sequence goes on along the minus strand of BSBK01000824.1, from coordinate 406,797 downwards.
TGAAAGAGGAAATAGAAAAGATAGAGAAGAACAAAACTTGGAATTTAGTACCCAGACCTAAGGAAAAGAATGTTATCGGTACTAAGTGGATATTCAGAAACAAGCTTAATGAGAATGGAGAGGTAACAAGGAACAAAGCTAGGTTAGTATGCAAGGGATATGCACAGGAGGAAGGAATAGATTATGGTGAAACATTTTCACCTGTTGCTAGATTGGAAGGAGTCAGAATGTTACTTGCATATGCTGCACACAAAAAGTTCAAAGTTTACCAAATGGATGTCAAATGAGCTTTTCTGAATGGGATACTTGAAGAAGAAGTCTACATAGAACAACATGAAGGGTTCGTTGATCCAGAAAACAAAGATATGGTATGTAGATTACATAAAGCTTTATATGGTTTGAACCAAGCACCAAGAGCCTGGTATGAGAGGCTGCATAACTATTTTCTGAGTATTGGATTTGTTAGATCAAGTGAGAATAGTAATCTATACATGAAAGGAAATTCTTATGATACTATCTTGATTGCTAAGATAGTTGTGGATGACATAATATTTGGAGGACAAGATCAAATCTGTAAGTCATTTGCTGATGAAATGAAAAGTGAATTTGAAATGTCTATGTTTGGAGAGATTAAGTTCTTTCTAGGCTTACAAGTGATTTAGCAGAATGATGGTATATTCATCACACAATCTAAATATATAAAGGAAGTCTTGAAGACATTTGGCATGGAAGATGCTAAACCTGTGGGAACACCGATGGCTACTGGATGTAAACTGACTAAAAAAGATGGAACTACTGAGGTAAATCAGACACTGTACCAATCCATGATTGGTAAGTTAATGTATGTAGTTCATAGTAGACCTAATATAGCACATGATGTTGGAATAGTTGCTAGATTTTTTGCAAACCCTAGAGAGTCACACATGGTTACTACAAAGAGAATCTTAAGATACCTAAAGAAAACTAAAGATTATGAACTGTGGTATCCTAAGAAAGGCAAGTTTGAACTGAAGGTATACACCGATGCTGATTGGGCTGGAAATGTGGATGATAGAAAAAGTACCATCGGAGGAGCATTCTTCTTTGGTGAAAGACTTGTTACATGGACAAGTAAGAAACAAGCTTGCATTTCTCAATCTACAACTGAAGCAGAGTATGTTGCTGCTACTACTAACTGTTCAAATATTTCATATATCAAGCAAGTGTTAGAAGGTATGAATGAGGTAATCACTAAGCCGGTGATTATATATTGTGATAACACTAGTACTATTAATATTTCAAAGAATTTGGTGATGCACTCTAAAATAAAGCATATATCAATAAAGTATCACTACTTAAGGGAACAAGTACAGGAGAACCAAGTTAAGCTAGAATTTGTTACATCAAAAGAACAACTTTCTGACATATTTACAAAGCCTCTATCGAAGGATACATATGAATACTTGAGGACTAGACTTGGGGTCTGTCCCCTGTCTATCGATAACTAAGGTGATCTGGAGGTTGCATCAACCTAATCTTATCAGAAGATCATACATGTTGATGCAGAAGAGTTCACACTTTGGATTTCTATCTAAAGTTGTGAAAAGTTGAAGTACTAGAATAGATTTTCATAATAGTATACCGAGATATAGAGAATGCACTGAACAACAGAGAGTTACATGGCTACTACAGAGCTGTATGTTTGTATTGTTCTTTGGCATTGTTGTCAAAGGGAGATAAATCAATATGAAGAATATGGAGCCAAAGAAAAAGGGAGAGAGATATAGAAAAGGGAACTGAAAATATCATATATGTAGAACTTAGTCTGCACTTACAAATGCTTTTATGTAACGTAGTGATTAAACATATTAAGCTAGGTAGAGCTTGTACCATTACAACATTTGTTGATAGAGTTGTAGAATACATGTTTGGTATGTGTATGGCATATTTCATATTGCTTGTGTTTCCATCAATGCCAAAGGGAGAGATTGATGAACTACAACTGATTTGAATAAATTGTATAACTTGAAGATCTATGATTTAAGATCACTGAGTTACTGATTAGATATGTAAGATGGTTAAATCAGTAATATGTTGTCATTGATGTCAACTAGTTTTGATAGTACTTATCTTGTAAGTTACTATACCCAAACATCTGTAGAAGAAGAAGAAAAGAGATGAAGAACAAATATATCTACATGAGGAAGATGGATATGAAAGATAAGGATAACAAATACATTGGGTAACTTATGGATGAGTCTATGACCTTATGTTATTAACTTGATTATGTTGCGTTCATCTATGATGAAGGATAAGAACAAAATGCACAAGGCAATGTTGTCGGTTAAAGAACCATTTCAATATACACCGGCATAGTGTAGTGTATACCAATCATAGTACAAACCAAGCTTGTGTTCACCGACACATTTCTTTGTTAACCAAGCAGAAGAAAACAACTAATGACTAGTTTAGCTAATGAAGTTGATGAGCTGTAAAGTACCTCAAAATCAGAGATGAAGATAATGTTTGTTATGAAGATCGATGACTAACATAATTTGAAGAAGATCTAATGGATTCAAATAAAATGTGTTACTAACACATCAGCCGAGGAAGGTTTAAGTGACAAAATCAACAAAGGAGATTAAGAGGCAAAATCTAATGGATAGAATTAAAATGGTTTACTCGTCTATTTAAGAGACTAGGATTTCATGATGAAATCATGCTAGAAGGAGACTGTAGAAGATATCATGTGAACAAGTTTCATGCATGCCTGATTAGATTGGTTAAGGATAACCGAATTGTAGAGATTATCGAGCGTCAGAAAGATATTACCGAGCAACAATAAGTTACTGAATATTAATTGAAATAGAATTGATATATTGATCAGAAGATTTGAATGAGCTTAATATAGATCTGATAATCTACAATTGAAGTTGTGTTGTAATCAGATCAACTGTTGTTACATTTTAACCATTTTAAATAGAGAAATCTCTTAACAGAGTGGACTAGAAAGTCTTGTAATGTCATTCATAAAGTGTACATTTGTTATCCTGTCAACCCCATAGTGAATGTTGGTTGGACAATAATAGTTGGTCTAAAATCCTCTAACAAGGTCACACCTCACAGTGTGTTTGTAACCTTTAACAGTGTTGGGTCTTCACCGATCTCACTTCAGAAGAGTGAACAATTTTTGGGTTGCCAGTCCCAGGTGGTTTTTCCCTTCACAGGGTTTCCACATTAAATCTCTTGTGTTATGTGTTGATTGTGATGATTGTTTTTTATCATACTTTACATGTTTCATATTAGATCTGATTAGTAATCATTATATGTTATTAATTGGTAATCAATAAAATCACAGACAGAATACTATTTTAGTTTACCTAGCTACAAAACTTTTAGTAAATTGTTTTTGGATATACATTTTGTGATTGGAACTGTGGATAACTGATTCACCCCCCTCTTAGTTATTCTAACAAATAATATAAAAAATGCATTGAATCTTATTTGGAATACCAAGCATTCAACCCCAGGAAGATGGAATCTATCAATAGCTCTCATGTCTTCAGAAGGAGAGTCCTTGTATCTATCTTTGTTCTAGACCTAGAAATCAAGGAGTGCCTTCAAGAACACTTCATTTCCCTTCTCAGAAGTAGCCCACAAACAAACATTTCTAAATTTGGACCTGTCCAAAGGTGCTCTAGATCAGACCAGATTCTATCATTTTCAGTTCTCCATTGATCTCTAGTACTAAAAATAATAAATCAATGAATCTACCTGATCTTCCTTTTGTGCCTAACAGACTTATTACAATAGATTGGATCCAAAGACTGATGCCTAGCTATGCAACATGCTTAATTTTTGTAACTTTAAGATTGAAGATGATGCATGCCCAATAAGAAAAATTGAAAAATTACTCTCATTCAATTGGTCTATTAAACTATACTCATGACTTGAAAGCTCATTATGTGTTGTATCAGAGTGTTTCAAAGAGGGAAGAAAGTAGTATGCCAACCACATGTTTCCTAGTTGAAAAGCCTTAGCATGGCCCTAGTTTTCTTCTTCATATCTCTTATTACAACATGGCCCCTTTTTGATACAACAACAGGGCATGTAGCATTCTGTGAGTACTAACTAGTAATTGCTCACACTTCCCATGATTGCTATGCACATTGTCAATCATGCACAGGTCCATATCAAAATAGTTATGACCTTTACATAGACCTTTAATGAAACCCACAATGATATCAAACATGCACTTACTCTTATTTGGAATTCAAGAATTCAGCCCAGACAAAAAGATAGAGTAGACTTATTTTGCAAAAAAGACAATTAAAAATTATATGATCAACACTCTCAGGGACTAACATCTGAATTAGAGATTTATTTGGCTCAACGCTTTTGACAAGACTTAGATTCCATTAAGCATTGAGGTATCATAGAGATATAGACTCAGTTATGGAGTTACTTTACAAAGTACAAAACCATCACACCACCTAGCCTTACAAAACATCTCTGTGTCAGAAATAAGTTGGATAGGGGAGGGAAAAACTACAAAATTCTTTGATAACATCTTAATGGTTTTAGGAAACCACAAGAAGAGAATATTTTGAGCCATGAGAACATACAAAGGAATATACATCATCAAACACTTTGGCCATTATAAACTGATTAAAGGAATACACATGAGAAGATACAAAGGAATACACATGATCAAATACTTTGGCCCTTAAAACTTGATTGAAGGATTATAATGCCTCATGAATAAGTACAATGCTTGTTGTTTATAGTTTAATGTTATATTTGTAAGTGCTATAGGTTCCCTTTAGTTTTCTTTTTATACTTCTTTCAAATAAAAAAATAATATTTTCAATATCATATGTTGTTTATCTAATAGAATGTGCAATATTTTTAAAATAACATTTTCCCATCTTTGAATAATAAGACATTAGATTTTTAATATGATTGTGATAAATTTAAAACATTCTTTGAAGATTATAGGACAAATTAATTATATCATATCCTCTTTTGTATATCATAAGGACACTATTACTAAATTGATCTGCTCATTAAGAGACTAATAATTCATCGTCAAAGGTTGTTTCCCATTAAAATAAATTACATCAATTTTGACCAACAACATATCATATAAAACTCATCATAAAAATAAATATCATAATTCAAAGAAATATTGAAATTTTATTGTATGTTGGTTTGGCTTAAAGATGCTATGGCAAAAGCCTTCATTTATAAAAAATGTCTTTGTTCCATTTAATAATATTCTTTGTTCCATCCAATAAAATATTTTATAGTCTTGCATCAAAGATCTTATTTGATTAGATAAATAGAGTTGTAAAAGAGCCTGAATACTTTTATAAAATGATCTTGTTTGATTAGATAAACAAAGTTACAAAATAGCCATGAAACAGTCTACGTTTATTTCCATCATGAAAAGAAAAGGAGAACAACCCAGAATAGTTCAAAAAATAGCTATATAATAGCCATGAGACAATTATCAAATGATTTCATACTTTGGATATATGACTCTATTGAAATCTCTAATTTAAACACATGTTGAAATAAATATTGACAAAGATTACAAACTCTGGTTTTATAGTCACCAATAACATTTTCAATATATATTTCTAAAACTACACTTCTATCTTCAACATGTAAAATAAATCCCTTCAAATAGTGTTTCAAAGATTATAAAGACATGTTTATTTGGCTTTATAAAACCTCCTAATATATTTGATCTAAATACATTACCTGTCATGTCTATTCTTTCACATTTTCCATACAAATTCAAAAAACTCAATGACGAAACATCATAAAATCTTGATGGAGTAGCAGATAGATTTCATTGATCAAGGTGTCCTAGAAGTGGATAGATAGAAAATCTAAGAGCATGGGCAAAAGCTCAGTGGCATGGATAGACATTTTTTGACATTGAACACAAATGGTTAAACTTTTGGCCATATTTTCAGCTCCCCATTATCTATATCTATACAAATTATATGGCTGACATAGCCCTGGGTTTCCTACATTACCCAAATATAATCCCCCCAACACAAATTACTCCAAGAAACAAATTTTTGGGCAATACAATTGCTTCATATTTAGATATCCACATGCTAGAAAATACTTGCTTCATATTTAGATCCCCATCAAGCTTAGTAAACTCATAAAAATACAAATCATGTGTATATGGTGGGAGTTTCAGTGGCTTACCTTTACAAACCATAATGATTCTGCCTTTCTACACAAAAATTCCCAAGATCTTGTGAGTTATATCTTTCATCCCCAATAGAATACTATGAAATCTAATATTTCCATCTCCATTCAGATCATAGATACACACACATGTCCCAGATTTATAAAATCAGTAGATTTTCTGGTTGGGCATGAAAATGCTTGGGAAAGAGCTAACTATCATATGTTCAGACATTCTTTTATCGAAGTGAGTATATCTCATTTCCCATTTCTCTTCTGCAAATTTATAAATCAAAACAATAAATTTCTTACTTCTGAGAAGTTTAAGAATTCCTATTATAACAGTTACTTGATAAGTTTTTTCCTTGGGATCAAATTTGAGGTGCATTGTCACATCATCATGATATTATTTCATGTAATAAGAAAGCTTGCTTTTTCTGGTTAGTCTTGCATCTTCAAGATAATGGAATTGCATAGTCAGTGGATTGACCACTTGAAGGGTTCCATTTCTCTTACAACTATAAACCAAGAGGCCCCCATCTCCAACTCTGAGAAACCATTGTGAGTCACTGCATCTCCACGCTTCATTAAATATCTTCTTGTAACTCAGCCTTCGACTAACATCATAGAAAATAAGCCCATTAGAAGACCCACTTGTTTCATCATAAAGTTCCATCACCAGCCACCTTTGCACATTGCTCTGCTCCCATAGATTGTGAAAGTAAGCAAATCCGACAATAGTACTTTTCCATGAAGTAGAAATGATTTTCATTTGGAACAGAGTATGGAGAGGAAGTTTGCAAAATATCATGGGCAAGATTTCCTCTGGAATATGACCTACAAAAATTGATTCTTCCTTGCCTTCTACTCTTGTGTTTGAGCCATTTTCTGCATCCTTGGCATATATATGCTTGTTGATTCCATCAATTGATCCATAATCACTTTCCTTTTGTGAAGCTATTACTTCACCCTTTCCATATGGATATTTTCTTGAGCTTGAGCCATCCCCCTTATTCTCTTCACTGAAAATGTTATCCCAACAAATTTTCAACCTCTTAACATCCCTTGAATTGTCAGGTTCTCCCTTGGAAGCCATCATCCCCACGATGTATTTAGTCTCTTATGGTAAGTTGTTCTTTTACAATTTGAATTATTTTTATAGAGGTCATCTACTAAACGGTTTTAGCTACAATAGGGCACGATCCTGGCCTTACATTAAAGTGACACATCATGATAGTTAAAATTATGAAATTTCCAAAGTTCATATCAATTTCAGTCAATATTTTTCGAAATCTGAGTGTGTAGATTTTCATTTGACCTATTTAGTATCAAACTCTTAAGTTTGATCCCGAGATATAGCTAGTTAAAAATCTCAGTAACATTAATAAAAGGAAAAATGTTAGTTACTTTACTTTTGAGGTCATCCACTAAACCATTTTAGCTAGTGTCTCTCGGGCCTCATATCAAATTTCCAAAGTTCATATCGATAAATGTCATGAAGTGTAATGGTACTAAATTTAACATTTAATTGTATTAAAATATATTTGAATATAAATTTTGATATGGTAGTTTAGTTACTTCACTTTTAAATATTCCTTATTTTTCAATATAAAATTATTATTATTTTTGTATAACCATGTGTTTTAGAAAGGAAGTTTTGAAATTTCTATTGTTAAGATGAAGTTATTGAAGATAACAAGTAGGCCGTACCACAAAGAATTTATGTTAAAGTGACAGATCATGTTTTGGAGCTTATTTCTGTAGATTTATGTAATAAAAATATAGCAAAATATTGACTAAAAAAATTATTTTAGTATAATGGTACTGAATTTAAAATTAAATTGTATCATAAATATTATATTTAAATTTAAAAATTTTAATTATAGTTTATTTAGTTTATTCTTAAATATTTTTAATATGTAAATATATAATATTGCTTTCATAATCTAAGTATTTTGGAAATAAAGTTTAATAAATTTTGTTTGAGATTCTAAATACACTTTATGAAGAAGTTATATTAAAGTCAAATCATGTTAGAGGTATAATGTTAGTAATGGCTATGAAATACATATATACTTATAATTAAGCCCATAGGATTTTTTATCGTGGAACTGTTATACACTAAGTTTGCACCCTTGTTTCAAGCTCTCTTGGTCTTGATAACTTAGTATAACATGGGAATCATCTCCAGGTTGTGGGACCTATGCTAACTAAGATGAGACCTCCGAGTTCTAGGCTGGTTCCTTTTGGATAATCACCTTAATTTGCTTCTCGACAGGAAAGTAATTTTTGAGGGGAAAAGGGATAGAAGGAATGCATGAAAGGGAAATGACTGAAAGCAAACTACCTACTAGGTGATACACCAAAATGAGTTGAACACAATATACTGACTAAAATAGTATGAAAACTCACAAATCTAATAGAACACAATCTTTCTAAATAGGCTTGCATAAGTGTTTCACAGAGGGGTCTGAGCAAAAGACACAGACTGTGACCTGCAAGCAAACATTCTTTCAGAAAAAGGGTACAAGAATGAGACAGAATGATAGGGGGCTGAAGTATACCCACAAACTCACTCAAATCAAATTAGACACAATAGTACACAAATAAGCTAAAAGAAAGAAGGGCCCTGGAACTCCAAGATTTCTCTAACAAAGGCAGTACATCATATTCAATAAGAGAAATGCAGACAAGGAAAAGACCAGAGGGCAAAACAAATGCCACAAATAGCCTCTATTGAGTCTGAGATTTCAATGAAAGATCACAAACTATAAAATTCAAAGGGCAAAAAGAATGCTACAGATAATTCCTAGAAAGAGAAAACTCTTTTTACAAAATGTAAACTCTAAGCTTCAAAAAGCTCCAAAAAACAATATATACATCTCCTCTATTGCATGCAGGGAGGAGCAAAACCTAACTAGGGTTTACATAGATTTTCATAAAATAATCAAACCCTAACTGTGTCATATCTAATCATAAATGCATCGTAGAGATATCTTGGCCGATCAGATATCAGTCCTTGCAAGTCCATCCCATCTCTCTGCAAGTTGAAAACCTCACACCACAACCATGACCCTGTCTCTATTGAATTGAGTCTATCATGAATGCTCAAATCTGATCCTTACAGATATTTGTATTTTTTGAAGTACAGAAAGCCAAAGGTGGCACCTGTATGCACCCTAAAATGGTCGCCTAGACTTTGGGCCCCCATTCAGCAATTTATCAAATCCCTGAATCAATATTTTCAAATATCAACAATATCAATTATATCAATTTCTTTGATCAAATCATAATCAATTCAATATTTCTTAAAGTTTGAGCCTTATTTAATTTAAAAGAGAAAAAATAAAAATCTTATTTAATTAAGAGAGCATGCTCCCTTTTAATTAATTAAAAATCTCTTTTAATTAAATAATAAAATCACTTTATCCTAAGCGTTTATTTAATTAAAAAGAATTTACTGTCCTTTTATTTAAATAAAAAATCCCCACTTTTCCTCTTATCCTAAGTTGCACAAATAAAGCATTATTCTTATTTTATAAAAAAAGAAAAAGTACTTTTTGTCTCATATGGACACTAAAGTCAACTCCTATTTTTCTATTAGAGGATATTTGTGCACAAGAATCAAGCTTCCATTTTTCTCCATCATTGATTAAGTCTTTTGCCTCTTAATCTCGATCGTGCATTGATTTTTTATTTCCTATAAAAGAAGAGCTCTCTTCTTCATTTTCATCCATTCTCTTTTATGCTAATGTTATGTTCTAGGTTTTCTAGGTCATTTGGAGCTCTTTGAAGACATTCTTGCATCCAAGCTTTGAAGACATTGTTGTTGCACCACATTTACATGCTTTCATAGCTTCCTTTCTTGCATTCTCATAGCATTCATGGCTTCATTCTTATCTTAGATTTATTTTTATGCAATAGATTAGCTTCACATAGCCTAATTAGAAAGGTTGTAATCCTTTGTATTTTCCTTCATAACATAATTTGTACTTGTACTTTCATAGAGTAATTTGCATACTCATATAGGTTGCATTGCATTGCATTCATATTGATTTCATTCGGGATATTGGAATTTTTGCCCTTATTTTTTATATGGAATCTCTCATTGTGTGGTTGACTAGCAAGGTCATGAGTTTATAGCTCTAGCTGAGAGCAATTTTACAAATCTTGCAACTCCATGCATAGAGAGCTATGTATCGATTTGTGAAGGCTCATTCTTGAGTTTTCTTGCATGTAAGGATTCATAGAAGTGTGGTCACATTTTCACCATACATTTTTTGTGCCCACCATGGGACAACCCACCTCTTGCATGTTGGTTTTGATTATTTTTGGAGCTAACCCTTGTGCAGATTTGTTTGGAGATGAAAAACCTTAGATTTGAAAGATTTGATCATATCTCCCAAATGCCTTGGTTTTTTAGTTTGAAATATTTTTTTTCAAGTTGGTGACATATCAGAGAAGCTCCAAGAAAATTTTTAAAATTTTTGGAGGTAATTTGTATTTTTTATGATTTTTTCTTTGTTTTTTATAAAAAATCAATTTTTGATGCAAATCAGCATATTTTTTAGAAATATTTATATTTCTGAAAAGGTCTTGAAATTCTACAGGGGATCCTTTCATTATGTTTTTAATTTAGAGATCATATCATAGCTCATTTGGTCGATTTATAAAAACTAGTCTATTTTGGGAAAATGGCTCTCTAGGACACAAATGAAAAGATCTTGTTAAAATTTTGACATTTTTGGAAAGCTCTTTATTTTTTGATAGAGGTCATTTTTTTTCATTTTGGGTTTAGGGTTTGAATTCATATGGTATAAGTCCAATCTTGTTGACAAGGTCAAAAATCAAAATTAAAAAAATGGTATTTGATGATTAGTATGCATTTATTTTTCACATGGTTCAATGAATGATGTGAATTGTCATTTAAATTATTTGTTAGTTATTATTGCTCATAACAATTGATTTTTAGATCTAACAACTTTAGGGTTTGCATAAGTTGAATATACATTGCATATCTTGTTTGCTTGTTTGCTTGTCTTGTTCATTTGAAGGTGCATGGCTTGCTTTCATGGAAAATGCTTAAAACAAACAAAAAAAAGTGAAATCTACGAAGCGCATTGCATTGGACTTGAGGTATTTTGTTACATCTCTACAACATTTGGATCTTGGGATTAAAATTAAACCTCTCATGTGTTTGGCTTGAGTGTTTAAATGCTTTCATAAGAACACATTTCAATTGATGCTCTTAATGGGAAATGAAAAAACATAGATTTGTTTTTACAAGTTTGTGTAAGTGAATACTTGTATTTAAACCTTAAGTAATTCTTGGTTCCAATATCAAATATCTCATTGAGTGATTGAGGGTATGGATTCATTCCTTGTTTACATGGGGAGTTAAATGCACCACTTTGTGGACTCACTCTATGTTTACTTGGAAAGTTAAATATTCCATTGATTCAACCCTTTTTCATTTGTGAGTAGTATTGATAAAAAACTTTAGAGTACTTTTGATTGATCTTGTTGGCTAAATTGGGTTGTTGAACTTGCTTATTTCTAATCACCCCTCATTTCCACCCTTTGGATGTAATATCAGCATTCATACATAGGGGAGGAGTCTACTTGAAAAGAGCATTAAGTGTTCCACAATTTTTTCTCTTTTTTATGCTTTTCTTGATCTCATTAGTTTTCTAAGGTGTGGACTCACTTTGAGTTTGTGTGAAGAGTTAAATGTTCCACTTTTGGACTCACTTTGAGTTTTTGTGAGGAGTTAAATGTTCCACTTTTGGACTCACTTTGAGTTTGTGTGAGGAGTTAAATGTTCCACCTTGTGGACTCACTTCACATTCACTTGAAGAGTTAAATGTTCCACTTTTGGACTCACTTCACATTCACTTGAAGAGTTAAATGTTTCACTTTTGAACTCACTTCACTTTTACTTGAAGAGTTAAGTGTTCCACCTTTAGTGCTTTAAATGCTTTTGATAGTGAATTACTTACTTTTTATTTCTAGAAGGCCTGCTTGGGGACACACCACCTCAAGGGACAACCTTAAGTCCTGTGTTCCGGTGGAGTATAAATAGTGGGAGGTGAATCGAAAGACACCTCTTTTGGGAATTGAGTTTGATATCACTCTTGGCTAAGCCTCAAAGAAATTTATACCTTTGAGAAGTGAAGGAGGAGATTTGGGTTACCGTCTCCCCCTGACTGTGTGATTTTGGATTCTTCTCATCTATGGATTTGGGCCTCACATACCTTGTGTATATCGAGGACTCTTTAGAAAAGCCATGTATATCCTTGTAGAGAGCTTGATAAGGTGTTGTTGTGTTCTAAGTGCTTGCTCAAACATCTTCAAGAACATACACAAGTAGAACCTTTAAGGAGTAGGAATACTAAGTCACTATCTCCATTCATGCGCAAGGTTGCTTTGTCCCTTGCCCATTATTTGAAGACTGTTTGCTTGAACTCCTTGATTGTTGTCTTATGTGCCTATTCAATGATGAAAATCTATTGATGTGCTTACTTGTTCTTTTAAAACAAACTGAGTTCCTAAGTTGAAACACCAACTTTTCACAACTTGCTTGATTTCCTACCTTGTCATTAGAGACTTATCTTGACTACAAATTTTTAATTTTAGCCTTCTAGGGATCATCTCAATTGATTTATAAGGTTACCTTGAAAATAATTTGTCAAGTTAGAGAGATATTCCTAGTGAACAATTTGTCTTTAGAATTGTTGATTACACCCTTGTGGAATTCTGATCCTACTATTGTCCAAATCATTTTTCATATATCTCAATTTCAGTTTGAATTTTGGCTAAGTCCAACCTCCTGATTCAAAAGTGCAATGGTATTCACCATTTGATTTGAAGCACCTCTTTGACAGTGTTGGTGACGCTTTTTATTTTCTATTTTTTCATTTTCTCTTTGGACAATAGAGAATCTTAATTATCCTAGGTTGGCATTGACACTTTGAGAGATTCACTTATCACCTAGAGTTTCTTTCTTTCATGTCAATTACAACAAGATACCAAGTTAGTCAAAGGAAACAACCTCCAGTTGTCAGATCCTAGGTGTTGTCATGTTGCTCAACATCTCAATGAACGTTATGATATCAATTGCATAAGATGAATCTTAGTCTTCTTCTTCCTTCTCCATTTCCCATATTCTTCTAAAGTCTTCTATTCCCATGGGAAATTCTTCTTCTTCTTCTTGATTCTTTTCCTCTTATTATCTAGTCTACACTCTTCTATTCATCTCTTCTATTCATTTCTTCCATGATTGATTCCTCCTCTTCTAGAACCATAAATTTCAAATATCTTGTTAAGGAACCTCTCTTGAGAATAGATGATCTTGAACTCATTGCTCAATTTGAAGAGTATCTTTATTCCTCCAATAGTCCTTCCAAATATCTCATGGGTGATAAACTTATGGCAAAAATAAAGGAAAAGATGATTAAATCATATTCCTTTGCTAGGATCATAGACATGATCATATCACAACCTCCTTCTTCTAAACATTTTTCATCATCTAAGTTTTCTCATTCTTCCTCATCTTCCAAATCTTACCATGACTCTTCTAAACATTATTCGCATTCTTCATTATCCAAGTCTTCTTCTTCCATTAAGTCTTCAATTTCCTCTTCTTCACGATCTCATTCTTCTTCTACTTCTTCAAAGAGTCTTACTTCTCTTCAGAAGACATACCATAAAGAGCAACGTGATAGTCCTTGTGATGTCTCTTCCACAAAGAGTGACACACCCACCTATGATGACTATGATGATGGACAATGTAGTGATGCCCATGAAACTTCTATTCCTCAGCATCACCCTCATGGTACACTTGTGACTTCTAAGGGGGAGTTGTATTGGGTAGACTATGATGGTGATCCATATGACTCTAAATTTGAAGAATTCTTTGATGATTTTTGTGAACAATACAATATTCCTACTAAGGAAGAGAAAATCTACTGCACTAATTTCAAACGTCAAAAGAATCTGTCCTCTAAAAGTTCTCATGCTAAAAATAAAGGTTGCACTCTCAAGCAAGATCATATTAATGTTGAACCTTTGTCTTGTGATGGTTCCCTTCCATCCTCTACTTCCTCCAATACCCACACACTTCCTAAAGCTTCTGAGTCTTCCAAATCTTTCATAAATCTTTCATCCAACAAAGATCCTAAGACTTTCCATGCAGTTCCCTATAGTTATTCTCAAGGGCCACCTCTTAAAGATACTCAAGCTAACCTTCACTTGGCTGCAAATACTTTCAATAATGCTAAACCTAAAAAGCCTAAGTCTTTAAATGCTATAATGCCTATTTCAGCTAGTCTTTCAGCATCTCCTCCAAAGTCTTCCATATAATTCCAACATTCTTCCTTGTCCTTCGAAGTGGCTCCATGTCAAGAGGACCCTAAAAATGATAAAGAAAAAAATATAAATAAAGATCAAGATCAGGAACCCTCCATATCATCCAATTCTCTTCATGATGTATCTCCTCCATTTCATGGTTCTTTTTCTCCTCTACGCTCTTCCACATTCATTCCACCATCTCCTAAGCAAGATCAAGCTGCTACTTACACCGTTGAGCTTATTGAAAATCAAAATAACCTTACTACACTTGCACTTTCCAAAGATAATACTTCGATTAAGGTTATTAACAATGGTGTTGTTACTTTCGATGTTAAGCCTATTGAAAATCAAGAAAAAAATGATGCGCTTATGCTATCTAAAGATCCTTGTCAAGATCAAAGTATTTCATCTTCTTGTTCTACCGCTCCATATTCACTTCCACTTTCTACTCTTCATAAATCTTTGCAAGCTTTGAATGATCCTATCAACAAAGTTGCTCCTATTCAAGATGTGCATGATCCTATTGAAAATCCTAATGCTCACTCTAAAGATGTTGATATCCTTGGTTGTCATATAGATGATGATGAACTTATTGTTTATCCTTTTGCATCTTCCACTTCCATCCTTAGACCTCTTCCACCGTTGCTAAGGACTTCACGTCTACCTTCCATATTGGGTCCTTATGTCCCTTCACTTTCCTCTCCTAACTCTCCTAATTCATCATCCATCTTGGGTCCTTACACCCCTCCATCTCCTATCTTTCCTCAAGATCAACATAGATGCACACCCTTGAATCCTTTTCACTCATTCACCCATCTAAACCAGTCATATTTTCCTTCTTCTTCCACAAGTCCCAAGTCCTTTGGAAGTAACTTGAATGTTCAATACAAGAAAAAGAAGCAATACAAGAATCCATAAAAAAAATAAGATCACCATGTCTTCTCTAATCGACATGGAGGCATAAAGTCAAAAGAGATATCTAAGAAGAAAACTACAAGACAAGTATGGGTTCCAAAATCCATCATTGAAGATATTCTCTTTAACACATCAAAAGAAAATAAAAAGATTAAAGCTATATGGATTCCAAAGTCTCTCTTGAAAAAGTCTCATGTTGAGCAAAAAGTGAAGTTGACATTCAAGCTTCCAAAGGCTTCCACTTCATCTCCTTCCAAAAATATTTTTCAATTCCATGTGCCTGAACCGCAACCTCTACTAAACATTCACCATATTCCTTCACTTGTTCCTTCATTCACGTTTCCTCCATCCTCTTGTCACCCTTCAAGGTGTGTATTAACATTGATCTTACATTTCTTTCCATCTACATTTTCACAATTCTTCCATTCATTATCCTTCTACCTTCTATCCTTTTTCCTCATTTTCCTATTTCTCCTATCTTCCAACCTTACTCGCTTTACATAAAACCTTATCCTCCATTTTTTTTTCTCTTCCATTTTCTTTTCCCTATCAATATCTTTGAGTATATAATTTTGAATCTTTGGCATATCAAGGTTTATCCTTTCAAGGAGCATTATCTAAAAAGATTGCCTTCTTCCAAAGAAAAAAAAAATTTTAAAAATTCAAATAAAAAAAAAATTTAAAAAAATTTGAAAATGTGCCTTGGTGGAAACCTGGAGACAGGCACCTTGGTTGCAAAAGTAAAGAGAAATAAATTTTTCCTATGGTGAAAACCACTCCCTTGTGGCACCTTGGATAAGTACCATGATGAAAACCTGGCAATCAGGCATCATGAGTAGTTCTTCTACATATTTCATCCATTCCATCTTCTCTCTTTGATCTTGACAATGTTGACCTATACACGAACATTTGGCTATCTTGTGAGCTATCTTACGATGATCTTGCTTTCATTTCATATTCATTTTCTTTCATTCATTCTACCCTATCGCTATCTTTTTCTCATTTGGTCTTGATCTAATAAAAAAGAGTAAAACACGATGTTATGAAGCCTCTTGACATGTATACTCCTTTGGCCTGCATCCCTTCCTTCTTTTGCAGTGCGCTTTTGTGACTTATCCTATGCTGGCTTTTCATTGCTTATCCAAATGTGCTTTACATGACAATTTTTTTTCCCTAGCTTGGGTACTCTTAAGGAGTTTGCTCTTGAGGATTTGTTCCCTCCATTCTCCTTCATTCCCTAGTCTTTCATCTCTTCCACCAGCTTGCTATTCCCTCTTGTTCCCCACCTTGCTAGACATTAGGACTACATGATGTGATCTTGCTTGGGAGTTTGATGCTCATTCTGTCTAGGGGCATCCTTTGTACATACTTATTAATCCTAAAAAAATCTTAAAAAATGGTATATTGTTAAAAAATATAAAAATTGAAAAATGTCTTGAAAAAATGATCATCTTAGTGAAAATCTAGTAATAGACGCTTTGATGTTTCACCAAAAAAATTATATATTACAAAATCGTAAAAATTATAAAAGTCTCAAAAAATTTCAAATAGTGTTTCTCAACAATACCCTTGTGTCGAGTGTTTCTTAACACTTATTAGATGTCTTACCCAATAGTCTAGTATGATGCAACATTGCTCATTTGAAAATGTGATACTCAAAGTCTGACTCTATGACCAACACACACGCACTTAGACAATCAACTCACTTGAGATATGTTGACTTTATTTTTCTTTGTGTGCTATCTATGAGGATTTCTTGGATGAGTGGTCTCTCCCTGAGAAGTTTTCGATGATGCATAGCTAGAAGACTGAGGGTATGAGAACATATTTTCTTTCTTTATCTATTTATGGGTATATTTTGTTGATCCTAACTATCATGAGCATTTATGCTAGTCTTACTTGACACTATGGATTGACAAGGTATTATCCTTGACTGTTTTGCGAGTGCATGCTTTTAGTTATCCTGACTTTCATGTGTCTTGATATAAGCATAATCTCGCCATATCAAACTTAGGTAATCTCATTGCATTAGTCATCTTGACCTTCATGTCTTTGATGCCTAGGTGGGATTTCCACATTTCTATCTGATAAAGATCATATTCATATCCACATAGTAATGCTAGTGTGCATTGTATGATCTTACGATGCTACCAATAACGCTTGATGATGATAATTAGATGTCTATAGGCATTGTGACCTTGCAAGTCAACCACTTTTATAGTAGCTTGCATTCTTAGGTTCATCATAATTTAGTTTCTGCATCTTGCATATGGAGAGAGCTCTCCTTTTTATCATCTATGGACTAGTTGGTCAACTGTGCTCATTTTCTGATTCTTCTTGATCATATCTTTCATTTCTGGTCTTTCATATCACATCATTTTCTATCTATTTTCAGACTTGAAATAAAAATTTGAGTCACATTTCCAATTTTTCTCATTCTTCTACGTAGTTGACTGACTTTTTGAGGCATAATTCTTTGATCTTTGATGGAATTTCTTCATTTCCATGTCTTCCAAACTTCTAGTCTTTCATTCGCCCCTTTTGCTTCCTCTCTCTGAGGTTTGACTTAATCTTTATCCTATATCTTTTTCAGTCAAACCTCATCAACCTGGGGCATGTCTTCACTGTTTGATGGTTATCTTATCATGCCCCATCCTTCGATTATGATTTATTGTGACTTGATCAAGTTTATCAATTTCTTGTTCTCCTCTACCTGATTTTGATTTTGATTCCGAAGGGGCAGTACCTGTCAGCTTTAATCTTTGATTTAGCTTTATCATTCAGCTCAGCTTGAGATTCTTATTTTTAGACTTGATTATCACCTAACAACGATGGTGGTGATTTTGTCTTTCGATTTTTATCTCCTATTTTTTAGACTTGATTATTGCCTAGCAGCGACGACGATAATTTTGTCTAAGGCTTGATTTGCACCTAGCAGCGATGGTGTTGGTCTTGTCTTTCAGCTTTTGCTTATTTTTGTCCTAATGTGTTCCCAAAATGAACACACATCTGGGTTGTTTTGTGATCCCAAATCGATCTCACATTTCAATTCTTCTTTGACTGCATATGTTCCCGAAATGATCATGCATTAGTCAAAGAGGGGCAAATGTATGCACCCTAAAATGGTCGCCTAGACTTTGGGCCCCCATTCAGCAATTTATCAAATCCCTGAATCAATATTTTCAAATATCAACAATATCAATTATATCAATTTCTTTGATCAAATCATAATCAATTCAATATTTCCTAAGGTTTGAGCCTTGTTTAATTTAAAAGAGAAAAAAATAAAAATCTTATTTAATTAAGAGAGCATGCTCCTTTTTAATTAATTAAAAATCTCTTTTAATTAAATAATAAAATCACTTTATCCTAAGCCTTTATTTAATTAAAAGGAATTTCCTCCCCTTTTATTTAAATAAAAAATCCTCACTTTTCCTCTTATCCTAAGTTGCACAAATAAAACATTATTCTTATTTTATAAAAAGATAAAAAGTACTTTTTGTGTCATATGGACACTAAAGTCAACTCCTATTTTTCTATTGGAGGATATTTGTGCACAAAGATCAAGGTTCTATTTTTCTCCATCAGTGATTAAGTCTTTTGCCTCTTAATCTTGATCCTCCATTGATTTTTCATTTCCTATAAAAGAAGAGCTTTCTTCTTCATTTTCATCCATTCTCTTTTATGCTAATGTTATGTTGCAAGTTTTCTAGGTCATTTGGAGCTTTTTGAAGACATTCTTGCATCCAAGCTTTGAAGACATTGTTGTTGCACCACATTTACATGCTTTCATAGCTTCCTTTCTTACATTCTCATAGCATTTATGGCTTCATTCTTAGCTTAGATTTCCTTTTATGCAATAGATTAGCTTCACATAGCCTAATTAGAAAGGTTGTAATCCTTTGTATTTTCCTTCATAGCATAATTTGTACTTGCACTTTCATAGAGTAATTTGCATACTCATATAGGTTGCATTGCATTGCATTCATATTGATTTCATTGGGGATATTGGCATTGTTTCCCTTGTCTTTGATTTGGAATCTCTCATTGTGTGGTTGACTAGCAAGGTCATGAGTTTATAGCTCTAGTTGAGAGCAATTTTACAAATCTTACAACTCCATGCATAGAGAGCTATGGATCAATTTGTGAGGGCTCATTCTTGAGTTTTCTTGCATGTAAAGATTCATAGAAGTGTGGTCACATTTTCACCATACATGGTCACATGGTCACATTTTCACCATACACCGCCAACCTTTAATGCTTCTTCGGTGCAAGAACACTGACATGGTACCCTGAAAAAGTAGCAAGCGGTGGCCATCAAATATTTTTCATCATCCTCCCAACTGAAACTATCCTAAAGATGTAAATTATGAGCTACCCATAGCCACATTTTACCAATAGCAAGAAAATAGTAAGAAAAATATTTAAATTTTGAAAACAACGGCTAGCTAATCCAATTTAAAACATGGCCATTGATATCAATCTTTCCCAGTAGATGAATGACCTAGATCACCTTTGTAATAGTTGCAAGCCCCTTTGAAAAGTGAAAAGCCACATCACTAGTCAGAACCAATGAGAAGTGAACACTTCAGCACGACTGGCACCTCAGACCCATGACCCACTAAGATTTTCATCAGATGGTTGTTGCTATACCATGATGCTAAACATCACGCATCTTATCCGGGTGGTATAACAACAATCATGAGATCATACCACAACTTAACCATCAGGAAAGACTGGCCCCACCTAAAAAATCCATGTCACCACTTGGCCAGCCAATAAAAAATGAGCACATCAGAACTCGAGGACCCACCTGACAGAGCCCTAGCTTAAAGAAAAGTCAACAGCTGGCGTATGATCACAAGGGCTAAGAATATTCCATGTGATCATAAGATAGCCATTAAATCTTAAGGAAAACCAACTCACTAGGCCCATCCTGACATGGCTCCACAACCATAACTCTGTGACCAATTAGAAGCAAACACCTCAAACCACATGGTAGTGGACCCACTAGCATAGAAGTGTTACATTATGATGAAGATCAACAGGTGTCATTACATCACAATGTTAACCTTTGAGCACATCCCCTCAGCGGTATAGCGATAGTCGTTGATCTTGTCTGAACTTTAACCGCTCCACAACTGAGACCGCCAAATATAATAGCAACCGCTCACCAAATCGTAGGATGCCAAGGACTTGACCACTAGGAATAAGAGATCTTACGAACATAGTCACTCAGTTGCTGAAAGAAAAGGGAAAAAACCTTTTGACTGGGAGATCTTGCAAACAAAGGGTAGTCACGGGGTCAGGAGATATAAAAGAATATTCCACCAGGTTTTAGAGATCTTGTGACTAGCTTGAGCTTATAAAGCGCACATGAGAAATGGAAACTTAAGTGGCCAAAAAAGGTAATGGCAAAATAGAAAGGGCTAAAGGGTTTTTACGTTTTTGGCTTCAACGGTCACACTTTCAAATAAAAAACCTGTAGACTAGAGAGTTTGGATAGTTGCATAGACTAGAAGAAAAGGAAGAAGACCATGAAAAATCTTGAGGAGCCCAATGGGGTAAAAATGTAGACATCTGGAAGGAGTTCATTCAATAGCCAAATTTGTATGGAACAGGAAAAATTGGGTAACATTTTGGCAATTTCTGCTGGATGTCAGCCTGCTAGACATTAGATCAATGGCCTTAAGCAATCCATTGGGCATAGGAGTCATCACTTTGAACATAGAAACTTTGACAGAGAGACAGACCTGGAACCAAAGGTACAAAATAGTGCGTGGGCACTTCTTGGAAAATAGGGAGACTAAACTAGAAATCAGGGACAGAAAGCTAGAAAACTATCCTAACCTAAACTAACCAGTACAGAAAACTAGTCAAACAAAGCCATTCACTGGTAGGCTGAAATAACTACCCTTCCTCATTAGGATATTTTGCATTGAGTGCATAAGGATAGCTGCAAGGATATGAGGCATATAAAGATTTATCAAATAATGGTGAACTACCTCTGCAAGGATAGAATCAAGTTTACTTACCTCAAATTGATCATGTGGAGATGTCTCAGTAAACTCCTTCTGGGCCAGGTATCTGATAGGGTAGCCTCTTGAAAGTCTGAAGGTAGGACCTTCCTTGATGGCTTCTTTTTTATTTTCATGATTGCCTCCTATTATGGATAGCCATGTCAACTCATCCTCCATGGATAGGGAACTGTCATCCTCTTCATTCAAATATGCAAAAAACTCATCAAAGTTGTCAATATCCTGAAGATCCCCAAGAATAACTAGCTCTTTACAATTAAGCTCCATACACAAGCTTCCTATGATGCTTTGCAAACAATCCTCCTCGAGGCTCTGGTTATCTTCTTCATATTGGGAAGTCTCCTCCTTGAAGATGAGATCAAGCTCATGAATCAACATTTCCTTAGGATCAATCTCGTCTAGCTGCTGCAATTTTATAGAGGTGGCTATGATCATAGCCTCTTCATTTTGCTCAACAAAACTAGGCAGCTCATCTAACAAGGACAAGGCATCCTCTTCTATATAAACCTCCCGTTGATGATGAACCTTTTGTTCTAATTGGCCTTTAGCCATAGGTAATGGCATGGTCTCTTCATCATCAACAAAGAGGGGGAGCTCATCGAACAAATCGACCAAGAGCTCAGACTGAGCATCAAACTCCATCTCCTCACATTGATGGCTCACTTTATCACAATCATCACTCAACATTGATACCTCAGATTTCTTCTCCTCTTCATCACATGAAAGCTCATTTACCATAGGTCCTTGGTTGGACACTAGACTAGTATCTTTGACAAGACTTGGTATCTAAAAACTAGGAGGTAGAGTCCATTGGGGTATCTACAAAACTTCATCATCTTGAGAGACTAGAGGGGCCTCTTCAGATGAACAACTTTCTTGTACAAACTGCTCTTGCAGAGTGGTAGACTGAATCTCAAGTATAGGCTCTTGGAAAGAATTTTTTTCCTTAAAACTTGGGATGTGAAATTGAGGAGGTTCAGGGGGAGACATAGAAGGCATACCTATCTTGAAGCTTGGAAAACCGAAAGCCCTACCATCTTGGTGTTGCACTATCTCAATATAGTCCTTAGGTTGTTGCAGGCCACAACAAGGTTGCAACTAGTCCAAAATAGGCACAGACTCTTGAAGGGTATTCCTAAAGCTTAGAAATGAATGCTTTGTAGGCTCTTTATGTGTAACCTCTTGAGACAAATGGGTTCTCCAGCTTGGGATCCTAGGCTTAGGAGCCTCTTGTTCAGCAATTTATGATCTCAACCTTGCTGACTCAACATCAGCTCAGTGATTGATCTCTTCTTGAAATTTTTTTATTTGTTTCTCATCAACAAGAGCCTCTACCACTTGGTAGGGAACTGATCCCTATTCATAACTTTGAGCCTCCATCTCCTGCTGCTCTCTGATCTCAGACACTTGCTTAATCAAATTAAGTAGTAGATTCTTTGTCTTTTCCTACTCTTTCATCAAGTTTGAGCTGTGAATCTGCTGCCAATGAAGCTGAGAAGGGGGTGGTGGGTGGTAAGCATGATGAGGTAGCTAGATTTGCATTTTTTGTTGTACCATTTGTGCCCATGATCCCTCTTGTTGGAGGGCCTGCTCATAATCTTGTATAAGGGCATAATCATTTGGGGCATGTTGGATATATTGATGGCCTTGTATAGTATGAAAACTTGGGGTAAAAGTAGGCTTTAGGTGGCTTTGATAAGGTTGATAACTAGCCCATTGAGCATTGTCCTCATAATAGGATGGTGGGTAACTTGACTATCCATGATAACTTGACATGTCTACTAACGCAATCAGCTAGAATTTGAATATGAAAGATTTGAAACATACCAGTACTCAATCTTTGAAACTAGTAGACTTTCCAAAGCCACCAGATATGTATCACAATGACCTCTTCTAGGTCTATAGGATACTATCAGCATATCAGAGATAGCATACCTTGAACATGAATCTGAGCTTTAGTCCCACCAGGTGTGCCAGAATTGTTACGCCCAAGGTGGGGTGTCTTCTGAATTTGAATCTGATCCTAGTCCCACCGAGTGTGCCAGAATTGTTATACACTAAGTTAGCACCCTTGTTTCAAGCTCTCTTGGTCTTGATAACTTAGTATAACATGGGAATCATCTCCAGGTTGTGGGACCTATGCTAACTGAGATGAGACCTCCAGGTTCTAGGCTGGTTCCTCATGGATAATCACCTTAATTTGCTTCTCGATAGGAAAGTAAATTCTTGAGGGGAAAAGAGATAGAAGGAATGCATGAAAGGGAAATGACTGAAAGCAAACTACCTACTAGGTGATACACCAAAATGAGTTGAACACAATATACTGACTAAAGTAGTATGAAAACTCTCAAATCTAATAGAACACAATCTTTCTAAATAGGCTTGCATAAGTGTTTCACAGAGGGGTCTGAGCAAAAGACATAGACTGTGACCTGCAAGAAAACATTCTCTTCATCAAAAGGGTATAGGAATGAGACAGAATGATAGGGGGCTGAAGTATACCAAAATCACTCAAATCAAATCAGACACGGTAGTACACAAATAAGCTAAAAGAAAGAAGAGCCCTGGAACTCCAAAATTTCTTTAACAAAGGCAGTACATCATATTCAATAAGAGAAATGCAGACAAGGAAAAGACTAGAGGGTAGAACAAATGCCATAGATACCCTCTATTGAGTCTGAGATTTCAATGAAAGATCATAAATTGTAAAATTTAGAGGGCAGAAAGAATGCCACAGATAACTCGTAGAAAGAGAAAACTCTTTTTACAAAATGTAAACTTTGAGCTTCAAAAAGCTCCAAAAAAAAATATATACATCTCCTCTATTGCACACAGGCAGGAGCAAAACCTAACTAGGGTTTACATAGATTTTCATAAAATAATCAAACCCTAACTCTATCATATCCGATCATAAATCCA
Source organism: Chamaecyparis obtusa (assembly GCA_027943335.1). NCBI lineage: Eukaryota > Viridiplantae > Streptophyta > Pinopsida > Cupressales > Cupressaceae > Chamaecyparis > Chamaecyparis obtusa. The sequence continues at coordinate 382,387 of BSBK01000824.1, read as the reverse complement.
TCGTAGAGATATCTTGGCTGATCAAATATCAGTGCTTGCAAGTCCATCCCATCTCTTTGCAAGTTGAAAACCTCACACCATAACCATGACCCTGTCTCTGCTGAATTGAGTCTATCATGAATGCTCAAATCTGATCCTTACAGATATTTGTATTTTTTGAAGTACAGAAAGCCAAAGGTGGTGCCAACCTTTAATGCTTCTTCAGTGCAAGAACACTGACATGGTACCCTGAGAAATCAGCAAGCAGCGGCCATCAGATATTCTTCATCATCCTCCCAACTGAAACTATCCTAAAGACATAAATTCTGAGCTACCCGCAGCCGCATTTGACCAATAGCAAGAAACTAGGAAGAAAAATATTTAAATTTTGAAAACAATGGCTAGCTGATCCAATTAAAATGTGGTCATTGATATCAATCTTTCCCAGTAGATGAATGACCTAGATCACCTTTGTAATAGTCGCAAGCCCCTTTGAAAAGTCAAAAGCCACATCACTAGTTGGAACCAATGAGAAGTGAACACTTTAGCACGACTGGCACCTTGGACCCATGACCCACTAAGATTTTCATTAGATGGTTGTTGCTATACTGCAATGCTAAACATCACACATCTTATTCGAGTGGTATAACGACAACCATGAGATCATACGACAACTTAACCATCAGGAAAGACAAGCCCCACCTAACAAATCCCTGTCACCACTTGGCCAGCCAATAAAAAATGAGCACATCAGAACTTGAGGACCCACTTGATAGAGCCTTGGCTTAAAGGAAAATCAACGGCTGGTGTATGATTGCAAGGGCTAAGAATATTCCATGCGATCATAAGACATCTGTTAGATGTTAAGGAAAAGCAACTCACTGGGCCTGTCCTGACATGGCTCCACAACCATAACTCTGTGACCAATCAGAAGTAAACACCTCAGACCATGTGGTAATGGACCCACTGGCACAGAAGCACTATGTTATGATGAAGATCAATGACCATCATTACATCATGATGTTAACCTTCGAGCACATCCCCTCATCCGTATAGCGACAACCGTTGATCTTGTCTGAACTTTAACCACTCCAGAATTGAGACTGTCAAATATAACAGCAACCGCTCACCAGATCACAAGATGCCAAGGACTTGACCACCAGGAATAAGAGATCTTGCGAACATAGTCGCTCAGTCACTGAAAGAAAAGGGAAAAAACCTTTTGACTAGGAGATCTTGCGAACAAAGGGTAGTCGTGGGGTCGGGAGATATAAAAGAATATTCCATCAGGTTTTAGAGATCTTGCGACTAGCCTGAGCTTATAAAGTGCACATGAGAAATGGAAACTTAAGTGGCCGAAAAAGGTAATGGAAAAATAGAAAGGGCCAAAGGGTTTTTAGGGTTTTGGCTTCAATGGTCACACTTTCAAATAAAAAACTTGCAGACTAGAGAGTCTAGATAGTTGCATAGACCAGAAGAAAAGGTAGAAGACCATGAAAATTATTGAGCCCAACAGGATAAAAATGCAGACCTCTAGAAGGAGTTCAGTCAAGAGCCAAATTTGTATGGAACAAGAAAAATTGGGTAAGAGGAACACAATGGACAGAAAAGTGTCAACACCTAAAAATTGTTATACACCTGAAAATTGTCTTACATCAAAAAAAAATTAACTATAAATTGTTTAGTCTTCCTTGAGCTCATCCTCACATTGTGGCAAATAGTTTATAAAGTTTTTCAATGACTTAGCAAACACTATCTCCTCAACTCAAACCTTATCTTCTACATCATTGGGTTCTGATAGGTCATGCCATGAATATCAGCTGGCAACATGCAAAACATTTCAAATGAAACAGATGGGATAAAGAAAATGCAAACCAGAACCAATTGATATAGAAAATACTTTGCAGAAAGAAATAGTCTCCCCATGTTGGTATTCTACACCATTAAGATTTCCAATTTTTGCACTCCTCCTTTGAAGCTGGTGTTCTATGCAGAGAGAAGGAAAACTAGAAAAGGTAAACACGACCAACATATGTTTGATCAAAATTAGGAATAATTTTAGGTAAATGGCTTATTCAAAATCATAATATCATTCACATTTCCTTTTATATTAGCCTGCATACAAGAAAATATTGACTAAATTCAGAGTTTAAAAAAATCTTCTGCAATAACAACACTAAGCCTCTCTGCAATAACAATGCTAAGCCTCTCTTCAATAACAACACTACAGAGGAGAAAGTCAAATCTTGGGCCTCTATCTATAATAACAATGCTATTGTTGCACCTGTCTCAAGCGTTGTGGAGTTAGTCCAAGGTAAGATGATTGATGAGCGCATGAGACAGAAATACGAGTTGAATCTGTGTGTCTGTGGTCTCCCCTCTATTGTTGATCCATCCTCTTCTCGATAATCCTTCCTCAAGGACCAGCTTGATATTCCTGATATTACACTCGATAGATGTCAATTTGGCCGTGATGGTACACTTGTCATCAGGTTTTCTTCCCTACACGATAGGTTACGGGCTCTTAGAGTGAAGAGAAATTTATTCACTCTTCTCTCGAAGATTTATTTGGATGAGGATCTCACTAGATCATAGATGACAGAACTGAAACATGTCAGATCCCTAGTTGCTGAAGCCAGACATAGTAGGAAATGGGTAGTTGTCAAGAACCTTAGAGAAGTTATTCAAGATTCTCCCCCTACTAGGTGGGAACTGAGATAGGGTGCTAAGGCCAAATGATGGTCACACGAGCAGTTGAGTAGGGGTGGGCCACCCCCCCATTGGCTTGCTTCTCCTCAACTTCTCGAATGGTAACGGTTCTCTTTGGTCGTTACCAGGTCTTCTTCAGGATGTGATTGGGTCTGCTGATATCTTGGTGATTATGGAGACACATGAGAGTCCTACACATCCCCTCCTGGGTTTCATCAGTTATCAGTGGCTATCTGTATGCAGAGAGGAGGTCCACACTTTTGGTAGTGTACGTGGCTTCGATGGTGTGGCCTATTTGATTCAAGACAACCTTTTCAGTGCTACCTCTATAGTCCTTTCAGACATATTTTCTACATTCATGTGGATCTAGGTACACTATGCTAGTCACCACCAGAGTGATATCTTCATTGCGGTTTTCTATTTTCCACTGACCTCCTCACTGTATGCCATTCATAATGTCAAGGATGGGGATCCTTTTTAGGATCTTCTAGAGGGAATCTCTAGATTCAGTGCCATTGGCAATATCCTTATCCTTGGATATTTCAATGCACAGACTAAGGAATTATAGTCACTTATACATGATCGGGACACTGATTGGACATGCACTTCTGAGCTAGATCTGGCCAGCCTTGGGCTTCAGTGTACCTTAGAGGACTACAGTGGGCCATTATCCACTTATGGTCACCACCTCCTCCAGCTTTGTGAGTCTTCCGATCTGATCATTATGAACAACCTTTCTTTCTTTCCCGATTCTGATCTTTTCACATGTTGGCCTCATTATGGTGGCACTAGTGTGGTCGATTATGTGTTCATTGTTGCCTCCTTTATCCTCTCTATCCACTACTTCACCATCTCCTACCTTCCTTTGGCTAATCATACTCTTTTGAGTCTCATGCTCCGTTTCTCCCCCCTATGCCTACCCCACCCTCCCAGCCTCCCAACTATTTTGGGACACGCCCATAACCATGTTCGCTTCCACTATGTTGAGGGGGATTATGACTTTTTCACCCTCCACTTGTGTTGAATTGTTTCCTCCATGTTCTTTTCTAAGTGTAGCCATGTTACCTCCATGTTTGATCTACTAACCAAGGCCATTTGGGAGTCGGCTTTCCTTTCCATCCCCCATCGCCCTATCTTTAGATCTAAATGTCAAAAAACTACACTTGCCCCATGAACCATTGGTTCAATGATAACTGTAAAGATTTCCACCACATATTATGTTTGGCCTTTGAGTCCCTCCCTTCTGATTTTGTTGATCTCTATTACTCCTACCCTCGATTTCTTCATGCGAAGAAATAATCTTTCATTGCTTCACAATGTAGTGCCTAGTGTAACACACTTATCCAGGATCCTAAATGTATAGTGGTGAAATGAGGATAGGTAGGGTTTTGAACAATGCCCCTAATAGAGATCTTAAACCAACATTCCCCACAATACATATGAATTGCTAATGATAAGTAATGTGAATCTAGAAATGCTTAAAATTAGATAAGATGAAATACATACCTCATAATAAAATTGATCTAGAAATACCTATTTTCTATCATCTATGCTCAGTTTTGGGAAATTCTACAATTGGATCTGGGATAGGAAAACAAAGATGGAGAAAACCTAGAAATCTTGTCCAATTTTGAGGAAGGTCAACCTTGACCCAAGGATAGAGGTAAGATCTTACCATAGGGCATAATCTTACCCCTTTATGTTGACCTTGACTTGCACTTCTCTGACAGAAATTGTTAATATGATTTAGAACAATGGAGAGGGGGGGTGAATCAGTTGTTCTCAGGTCGTGATGTATAAAAAAAACTTAAAAACTTTTCCTTAAATCAGATCCAATAACCAAAACAAACTTGGTCATCACTGATTCAATAATAGAACATATAACAATGCAGTCCACTACCCAGCTGTAACTTAACTTGTAAAACAAAGAAATGTTCAAACCAAAACATTCACACAAGTATTAACACCAGGATTTATAGTGGAAACCCAATGTGGGAAAAACCACTTTGTAACATGCTACTATTATTTTCACTCTTCTAAAGTGAGCTTAGTTAAAAGCCAACCCTATCAAAGGTTACAATACACACTATTAGGTTGACCCAGTTAAAGGATTTCAATCACCCTGTTAAAAGTGAGCCTTGTTATAAGACTTACATACACTCCATTAGAATGCAACCTTGTTCAAAGGATTTAACATATGACTATTAGGTCAACCTCTATTATAAGGATTTTGATTGTTACAATGGTTAGAAAGTAGCAGCAATATTTATCTGAAAAACATACAACTCACTTTGCAAATATCAGATCCGATTCCGTACACTAATGCTAGTTTACTGACTTTGAAACTTTTCCATCTCCATCTCTGATCTACTCGAAACTTTTCTTCAGGCAACCACCACAATTCTCCTTCAGCCTTTTCTGCTTATACAATCAATAAAACTTTACTGATCTTCCAGCATTCTCTTTTTCACCCATGCACATACATATCCAATGCTCTAGTTCCCTTCATACTTTCCTCAATTAGGTTAACTCATCTTATGCCACTCAATCTCATTCATAGATCTTAGGGTTAGGTCAGATTCATTGAATCTATCTGCTTCATGTTCTTTGGCTTTATTTCTAGAATCATCTCAAATCTCTTAAAGATTTACAATAAAATGTTTTACAATGCATTTAATGCTTTCAAACAATCAATAAATAAAGTCAACACATTTTACATAATCCAAGAATTCAACAATGTCGGCTCCAAAACTAAATTATCTTCAAATATAAAAATGATGATGCTCAGTCAATACTCTGATCAACTACTCGGTCTTCATGTAGAAAGTTCGGTCATTACTAAAAAATGTTTCCTCGGCTTATACTGTCTTCCTTGGCAATTAACTGTTGTTCGGTCGACACTAGAATTTTGCTCAGCATACACTGACTCGGTTGACACTAACATTACTCGTCTTAAACATGATTTCTCCATTTTTTCTCAGTCAAGCCTACCAGTTTAGTCTTTAGTCTTACTAAGATAAACAATACATTGTCTCATCATTGTACAACATAGTCAAGTACACTTTGTAGTATCAAGATAACTCAACCTTTCCCTAGGTGCTATTGTTACCAACCTTGCCCCAATCCTTCACAACAATACAATAGATAGAGCACTTTCCTAAGTAGCAACAGTCTTACCAATTAAGGTTTGACATCAATGAAAATACAACAATTGTTTCAATTGTAGTTTCCAACAGAAATTATGTTCATGGATCCCAAAATTTTGGTGAAAAGGGTACTCATATTTGCTCTGCAACTCCCAAAACAATGACTATAGATATCTGAAAATAGTGTTTTGGGGTGGCTATATAGGGTTTTGCCTTAGTCAAACCCCCATTTTGGTGATCTCCACCTCCATGAATAGTCGGATGTAATAGAATATGTGTGTGTATTGAATGTGTAATGCAAAGATCTAATCCTCTAGATTGAAACCCAAGCATGAATTGATATGAGAAAGCAATGCATAGATTTGAATATGATAAAGAAAGCATACCAAGCCCCCAAGGCTAAAGTACTCTTACCAAACTCACAATCCATAATTTCTACCCCATGATTGTATCTTTGAATGCTTGAATGTTGAAAATGGTGGATCAAGGAAGAAGGGATCTTTCTTGCTCCAAAGGAATGTCCACAATAGTTTTTTCACAAAAATTCTTGATATCAACAATGGCTTGACCTTCTAGATCATCCTCTTGCAATCTTGCATTAATACTTCACCATCGCTTTCTTGCTTCAATCAATTGCATGTCCACTTGATAGATACTTAGTGAAAATGAAGGCAAAAGAGAGTGCTTATATATAGATCTCAAGGTAAGGCTCCTCGAGCAATGTAAGGGCCCATGATTCTAATTTCACCTTGAATTATGGTCCAATCACAATAACCAACTAAGGAGGGAAAAAAATTAAATTAATTTTGAATTAAAACCCTTCCACATTTAGATCTAGAGGCCTGACATTGATTTCAGGGCCCATTTTGACCCTTATTTGAAAAGGGGGACCAAAACCTAACAGGGATCAAGGTTGACCTTGACCTTGACCCAAAGGTCCAAATCTAGTTAGTGTTGAAAATTGGAAGTCCTAGGGATGGCCAGAGACTTGGAATAGTGAGGAAACATGGCAGAGTGCCAGGGAAGGGCACAAAGACCTAGAATGAATGTGATGAGGACTAGGAGGACCTATACCTTGATCCCACCTAGAAAATAGAGCCATAGATAATTGAAATCAAGGAGAATCCTTGGGATCCTAACCCTAATTTCACCTAGAACAAAGGAATCAAGTGCAATTGCATCCTAAATGAAAATCTATGATGAAAAATACACTAAATGAGGGTGTTAAACCTATCAAGATGGAAGTGCTTCCATTTTGAGATGATATATTTAGCCCCCACTTTAGCTTATATATGACACTATGTGAATATGCAAGCTAAAGTAAGAAAACATCATAGTATATAAAAAGGATATAGCCAAGTCCTTGATGTAGAGATCCTGTAGAAAACCATTAGAACCTGCAGCACACAAGGTTAATGAAAATCCATAAATCACCTAATACTTACTAAATGAAATTTGAGAAGTGCATAGAGTGCCTTATGCCCCCCCTATTTCGGTTTTCTATTTCTGAAGGGTGAAAAAAGTTGATAAGGATAAATGTATACAGTAGATATGCAATTTGTTGAAAATTCCTTTCCTAAACTAATTAGAAGGATTCATATCCTTCCCAAACTAATTCAAGGGGTTAGGTATCTGAATCATGATTCTAATGCCACTGATGACATTGAAAATAGAGATACCGAACTCAAGTGATGATGAAAAAGAGTGAATGTCTATCTAAATGCATAAGAAGGGAAATTTGGTTTTAACATTAAGTAAACCCTAACAAACCCTAACAAAACCCTAATTTTTATCTATAAATAAGGAAATAAAACTCCTACTTACTCATTCTTACCATTTTCAAGTTTGAAGAGAGAAATTAGAATGCCGAGCAGAGAGGAACTTTGAGCGACACACATGGAGCTTTTGAGATAGTGTCTGGCTACTAGACGACCGCTTCCTAAGGTGAGTTTTCTATTGTTGATTTTTGTATTTCACAAATTCTTGATTTTTTTAGGCAAGGTCAATCCTCACCCTTAAAGTTTGACCTTGACCCACTTATGTCGACCTTGACCCAAAAAGGTCAACATGAACTAGAAGGTCTCCACCTTGTCTGGGATGAGGTCGATCTTGACCCAAAAAGGTTGACCCTGACCCAAGAAAGTTGACCTTGACCCAGGAAGATTGACCTTGACCTAAGCGAGGTCGACCTTAACCTACTCAAGTTGGATTTACAGATTTGATGTTCCAGAATGTTGATATGATGTTTGTTTGTGCTTACAGGACCTAGTTCATCTCTGAGAGCATCCCTTTGGAGGGTTACTAGTGGTCATCAGAGAGAGACTGCCCGAGATGAGTGATGATGAGCTGATATAGTTATTGAGAGATGTATAGTTATTGAGATATGTAGGAATATACTGGGTGACAGTCCTACCACAGATCAGACTTCACTGAGCCATGTTATCGGCTCTCATAGAGAGGTGGGATGAGGATACATGCTCCTTTCACCTTCCCTTAGGTGAGATCACTATGACACTGGAGGATGTCTATAGAATCTTGCGACTTCCAATTCAAGGCGAGCCTATTAGACTGAGAGCACATTGAGGTCATGAGGAGATCCATGCAGATGCAAAATATTGTTTGGGATAGGATCCACAAATGTGAACTCAAGAAGATCAGATCACTTTATCATCCATACAAGCAGGCCCTACACCCTTGGTATAGAGAGTGATGCTATTTATATTGTCCTTGGTTGTAGTACCCAACACAAAGGGTACAGTCTTTTCATCACTTTTCACCCATCTTGTATACAGGATGGAGACTGATAGGATTGTCTTCTCGTGGGGTTGCAGCATGTTAGCCCACCTATACCATGAGCTATGTCAGTTGGTGATGTTGGCACCTGAAAATTTAGGTCTTAAAATTGCAAATGCATCAGGGAAGTATGATGTTTGATTTCAATTTTATATAACTTTCCTATGATAAAAGATTAAAATAGATAAAAGGCGTGTGCATTTATTATTTCCACTCTCATGTATTAGGTTGTAAAATGTCTTATTTTATGCATATTTGTTTTTAGATATTAATAATTTTAAAAAACAAAAATATGTATAAAATTGGGCTAAAAGGCGGTGAGAGGGAGTTGAACACTCAACCTCTCGAGCCGACCTTTTTGCCTACATACCTAATCCCTCACCCCTAACCAACTAGTCTACATTATTCTTCGGAAGGAATAGGGGAAAAGTATTTACTTATTCTAATTATATGTGCAGGTGAAAGATCAAATTACTCTTCACGCAGGGAGTTACTTCTTCCTTAACTATTTTTTTAATAATTTAATGATATGATTATTATGATGTTTGTATTTATATATTTTATAATTTTTAGGAAAAAGAACAGGGAGAGGGAGTTGAACACTCGACCTCTTGACCTGTTCTTCTTCCTACCTATCTACTGGACTCTACCCATAACCAACTACTCTACATTGTTCTTCAAGAGTATGTGTAGAAATAAATATATATAAATATAAGACAATTGTGTTTCTATTTTAAAAAATAATAAGAAATTATTAAAATTAATATTATTTGTTATGGGGAACTTAAATATTTTAATTAATTATTTTAAGTTATATGATTCGGTTAGTTTGTTATTTAATTAATTTATTTACCAAATTACCTAAATCTTCTCCATTTTCACATTTTCACCTATAATTAGTATGGAGTAATAATGCTTTTAGGATGTAGAAAATTTATTAGTATTGAGCTTTAATTTATACATGTTTTGTAGATTCAAATTTTATATGTTAGGGTTGAATGAGGATAAGTTATTTCCTAAGTATAGTTTCTCATGTTTATGTTAATTTTATTTTAGGGTTTCAATAGTTTTTCTTTAGTTTATATTTAATTTTTCCTCTTTAGCATTGATATTTCTACTAACATAATGAATAAATTTTATTCACTTAATGTGAGAAGTTGTATGTCTTAAAGGTTGATTCTTAATTTTACTTCTTGATCCCTAAAAGGTAATTCCTTTATGCATTTTTTATTTTTGGGTTTTAGGGTTTGTTATTTACTTTTATGAGTAAGTTTATTCTTTTGATGTACATTAGGGTTGTTTAGAAAGGTAAAAATTTATATTCCCTGATCATGTATATTTTAACAATTATAATAGTATTTCGCATTTGAAATATTTTTAGGGTTAATTTCATTAAGTGGAGCACATTATGTTTTATTTTCAAAATAAAAGATAATTATGAGCATAACGTTTTCTTTATCTCATTGTATAAACGTTTCATAATTTAATATTTTTGTGACTTAAGTATGATTTTATTTTATTTTTATTTTTATGATACTTGTTTTTTGAATAAGTATTAATAAATAATAAATATTTTATAAGATTAGCACATCACATAATGTTTTTTTTAAGATAAACTAATAATAAGTATTTTTTGTGTGTGCAGGAAATATCAATATTATTATGTACGGGATACTAGAATTAATGTAATTATAGGGAAGATTTTCCCGAACAACTATTGTAATAGTTTATTATATATTTTAGGGTCAGTTATGTGACTAGGTCTTGTGAAAGGGCATGTCCTTTCATAGGAAACCATTGAAATTTATATTTATACCTACTAAATTGTAAAGGGAAGGGACATCATTTTTTTATCAACATTGAAATATTTTAAAACCAGTACATGCTTTTATTCCAAAACCTTAAGGGATACTATGGATCAATACATGCGGATTGAGTGATTTTTCAAGCTTAATACAAAATCTTTGTTCAAAATTCATGGGTGATATATGTTCCTCTGTGTTATTTTGAATTGGTTCTTTGGATAAAGTATCTTTACTTTCTTTAAGATATTTGATTTATTTTACCGCAAGATCAAATAGGAATTGTAGAACTATATTCACTTGGTTTCTCATTGTGTATGGCTAAGCATGCCTTTTGAATACTGCAGGATTCAATTGGTCTATCCTATGAGGATTAAATTCCATTTGAATAGTTGTCTTCGTTGTTAATTAATCATTTTCTTGAAGTGATCGATTTATTTTAAATTTGTCTCCAAAGTTATACGTTTTGATTCAAAGTGTCACACATAGTAATCATATTAAGGATAAGGAATAGGCACTGGTCTTTATTATAAATTTAGTTAAGATTCATTATCTTTTTGTATCTAAGAAAATCTGCTACTTTACTTACAAAACATTGGATTAAGTTTAGTGCTAGTTCATAGCATTAATTTAAATATCTAACTATCTTCCTATTAGGATATTCAGTTACATTATCTTCTGAGGATCAGTAACCTCTTTGGAAGGAATTTTATTGTTTACGCATGTTGTTTGTGTAGTTAGATAGTGTACTCAATTTAGGCCTACCAACCTTGGTTCAATCGAACCAAAATTGCAAAGGCATCTATTATGTCTGTTAGTTGGCCTCAAAACGACCAGCATTTTCGAGCACCAACAAATTGGCAACTATGCTGGGGACCAACCTATTAGTGAATGTAAGCTTTAGAATCTCTGGTTAAGTCGTGAAGACTCTACTGGGAGAAAGATTCAGAACATTTATTAATTCCTCACAGGAAGTGAGGTGGCGACTCTAAAATTCAATTTCAAGCGAAGCTTATGTTAGGCAGAAGATCTCTAACAAACAAACGGTTCATCGAATTGGAACCAAACAAAGAAGAAAGGATTACAGGAAGCGACAGTGATCGGTTTAAAGCTTTTCTAATCCATTGTATAACATGGATAATGAGCGAGAGAGCATTAATGATCATTATGAGGATCAACACCAGGGGGATGAATCGGGCATGTCTCCCTTGAATGCATTCATTACTTTAGAACGGTATGATAATAAAAATGTGGTGAGTTTATTTATGAGGATGATTAATATCTTTAGTAAAATAACTTATGATATTAGACCAAGTTTTGTAAACAAAATGTACAGTTTAGGAGTAACTAGTGAACAGGTAGACCTCCTTCTTGAAATCGCACACGAAGCTGTAATGGGGGCACAAAAACCTAATGATTCAAATGAACAAGAAAATTCAAATCAAGTTGAAGAAAAACCTGTACATTGCAAAATTTGTATGAAGACAGGAATAAATGACCATGATAATCTAGAGGAGAATCTTCTTAGTATAGAACAAATTTCTAAAGTATTAGACATTAAATATCAAAAGTATATTCAGAAAGATGGTCCAAAAGTTTTATATAATCATCAAAATAAATATGTTCAGGTGACATTTGATGAAATAAAAGATACAAAAGGTGATTTGAATTATTCGTTGGAAGCATTGAAGTATAATAATTTTTCAAATGGGCAAGGGATACTTGGATGGTACCTTCAGCATGGGGTAACTATGAGATTCAAAAAAATACCATGGGGAGCAATAAGATATCCAAAAGCATCCTATTGTTACTTGATCAAAACCAAGTTTTTGATTGAGGAAAGCATTCAATCATTTTGGGCAGGGATTTGTTTCACGGAAGTGTTCTTACTTTTTCTATTATTTTTTTTAAAATTTATTTCATAGATTAAATTTTTAAGCATCTTTAATTGTCTCATTTTATTTTTTGTTCAAATCTCCTAAATATTTTGAATCTAGTATTTTGTTTTTATCTTATATGTTACATTTTATGCAGAATAGAAAATGAAAGATACAATAAGCAGAGATGAAGAGAAGAAAAGAAGCAAATTGAGTAACAGATCCATTTCTAGATCGTGACCTAGAATCAGCAACACCCAAACTGGCAAGTATAGTTGATTGAGTTGATCAAGTTGATGAGCCCTATTGTGCTGGATTAAGAAATTTAGAATCACCTTAGATGGTGTTATTGGTTCCATGGTCAGAACTCATATTGGTGGCCATTGATTTTACGACATCTAAACTATTCTCAAAACTTCTCTATTGTCCTCTAGCATGCCTTGGATCAAGTAGAAGATTTAACAGGCACGTCCCTTGAGATGGTGAAATGTAGTAATAATAACTCATTCACACTCTCTCCTCCTCCTCCATCAACCCATGTGGATTTCTTTGCTCATCAAAACAAAGGATTGTTAGAAGCATTTCTGACTCATTCAATGGGTGGTGGTGGGGGTTAGTGGTCTTCAGAAATAAATACCCAATTGCCACCAATCTCCTATAGTAGTAACCAAACAAATCATGTTGTGGAAAACAAGTCAAAAGAATGTTGTGAATACAGTGATCCCATCATTCCTCTGGGAGGTTGTGTGGCATCAAGTTTTTAGTGAAAGTGACACCCCGCTTTTGATAAATTTGCCTGATATGAACCCTGTAGGAAGAAATATTGAGCAGACGCTTAATATTCTTCAGGAGATAGCCTTTGGTAGAACATGATTCTGAGTTCAGAGTTAATTCCATCATAATTCTTCTAGCAAAATGCACATGCTAAGGTTACTTCACTCTTTCTGTAAAAATGTAGGACTAGAGACTGTTGGTGCATTTTTTAATTTATATGAACTAGTCGAGGCTATAATTGATAGAGATTCAAGAATTAGTGATTGAAAGATATCTAGCAAAGCCATAAAATCATGTTAAATGTCTGATAGCAACAAAATATGTTCCAAAGTTGTGGATGTGAAAGATCTTGTGAAGAAATTGAAGCTCGTGCAGGGTTCTTTGATTTCCAAACAGCCATTTGATACGTTTATAAAGAAGCAATTGATGATCCTTATTTCAAATGGCTTCATTGGCCACAGGCTACCTTTCCCTTCTCAGAGGAAGAGTTAAAGTATATAAAAAATGTGACTACATCAGATACTAGAGTCTTAGGGGAACCCATCCCATCTTCCTTGATCACTATCCCACTAGTGATCCAAACCTTTCATAGAGGACACACCGGGATGGTGGCATAATAGAGGAGGATGAGGATCATAGAGAAGAGGAGAAGCCTATCTCTGAGGGAGGCCCCATGGAAGAGGGGAGAGTAGAGGAGATGCCCCCAGCTTGTGGTACTAGTGTGGATTTGCACATTTTTCATGCTTCACCACTGAGATCACGTCATCCTCCACATGCCCATACAAAGACACCACCGCTGAGACCTAGACATAGTGAGTGTGGAGAGATTAGTCACTCCATGCCCCCACCATCTAGATCCTTTAGTGACGCCCAGGAGGGAGATCCAAGTATGGAACATGAAATTGATTTAATAAATTTAACTTAATTTGTGAAGAAAAAGATACTAAAAGATAAGTACCTTACAAGGAGTCCCCAGAGAAGTACCTCATTATGAACATCCAACAAGGTATTATTAGAGACCTAGCACCATACATCGACCATCAATAGTAGACATAGAAGATAGTGATGTAGATGAGATAGGGGATATAGAGGTACCACCAAATGTGTCCTATTCAGGCATAAACCGAGACTACATCAGATACTGGAGTCTAAAGGGAACCCATCCCATCTTCCTTAATGACTATCCCACAAGTTATCTAGGCCTTTAAGAGAGGACACTCAGGGATAGTGGCATAGTAGAGGATGATGAGGATCATAGAGATGAGGAGGAGCCCATCTCTAAGGGAGGCCCCATGGAGGAGGAGAGAGAAGAGGAGATGCCCCTAGCTGGTGGTACTAGTGTAGATGTGCACATTTTTCATGCATCACCACTGAGATCACAACGTCCTCCATGTTCCCATACAGAGACACCACCACTAAGACCTAGACACAGTGAGCGTTGAGAGAGTAGTCACTCCATGCCCCCACCATCCAGATCCTTCAGTGATGCCCAGGAGGGAGATACAGGTATGGAACATGAAATTGATTTGAAAATTTTAACTTAATTTGTGAAGAAAAAGATATTAAAAGATAAATGTATTTCCATTCTACAGCTAGCATGGTGGAGTGGAGGAGTTTTGTATCCGAGGTTCTGAAGGATACATGTATATCCTACTGACTACCATTTGGTGAGCAAGATTCTTCCATTGGCCATAGAGATCCTGGCAAGCATGTCGATATCTTTGTGTGTGTCCAATGAGAGCTGAGGTTGTGTAGAGAGAGAGAAGAGAAACTAATGGCAGACTTATATAGAGCTCAGGAGTGCATGTGTGATATGAGTATATCGAGGAGCCACTCATGGACACATAGATCTACATCTTCCTATCATAGACCAGAGAGATATGGGAGTCATCGACCATCAGAGCATAGAGATAGACATGGTGATAAATAGGGCCTTGGGCCACATATGTATCAAAACTCAAAAGATTTTATAAATGAAAAACTTTCTCTACTAGTTAGTTCTATGTTTGATTACTATATTTTCATCAATAGCATAAAACTTAACAAAATTAAAGAAGGTGCATAAATATATTCAAATGTAATTTTCTAAAACTACAAAACCTATAAAACAAACATAATCATTTTATTAGGAATACATAAATACACAAGGAAAGAAAGATAAAATTAGGGATAATAATGCTTGAGATGCATAATATTGATAGGTTCCTTAAAACAAACACCATCCATATCAGCAATTTTATAAGCACCTAAACCAAAGTCCTCAATTATGACAAAAGGTCCAAGCCAATTAGGGCTAAACTTGCCTTTATCACCAGGTAAAACATTCACATTTCATTGATTATCATATAGGAATAAATCACCTACTGAAAAATGTTTGTTCAATTACTTTATGATTATACTACTTTTGAAGTGATTTATGATAAGCCTTTAAATGTTCTAAAGCATGTATTCGTTGTTCATCTAACATTTCCAATTCTTGTAATTGTTGTTCTCAAAATGTATCCTTTTCAATTATCCCATGAAATGAAACATGTAAAGAAGGTATTTCCAATTCCAAAGGCATAATAGCATCAGTACCATAGACAAGATTTTAAGGAGAAGTACCTGTGGTAGTATGAACACTAGTCCAATAAGCCCATAAAGCATAAGTTGGGTATGCCAATCTTTCGCATGCTTATTAACTATTTTTCTCAAAATTTGTTCAATGATTTTATTCAATGCTTCAACTTGACCATTAGATTGAGGATAATAAGGAGTTGAAAATCTATGTTGAATTCTATATTTCTCCAAGAATTTTGTGACTTCTTTGTTTTTAAAAGAGGTACCATTATCTGAAACTATCATCGAAGGGATACCAAATCCTATTATAATATTGTTAAGGATGAAATCACAAATAACATCCACAGTTATTGAACGAAGAGGGAAAAATTACACCCACTTTGTAAAGTAATCTATAGTAGTCAGGATGTACGTATGTCCTTGAGAAGAAGCTGGTGAGATTTTTCCAATAAGGTCAAAACCCCAAATACTAAAAGGCCATGGAGAAACTTGATTACAAAGCTCACGAGCAGGATCATGAATCAAATTACTATGATGTTGACTTTGAGGACATTTCTTAACAAACATGAAAGAATCTTGTTCCATTGTTTTCCAATAATATCCCATTCTAAGAAGTTTATTGACTAGATATTTTCCACCAAAATGTCCCCCACAAGAACCAGAATGAGCTTTTGCCAAAGCTACCAGAATTTTAGTTCTATTAAGACATCTCAATAGTAAACCCTCATAAGAGCGTTTGTAAAGAATGTCTCCTATGATCATGTAACATGATGCAAGCTTCCTAATAGAATTATGCGTGTTCCTTGTTTCTGATTCAAGAAAAGTACCATCTTTCAAGAAATGAAAGATATGAGAATACCATTCATCCAAATGCAAATTAAAACAATCAGAGGTAACCTTATTATAAATTGTAGGGTTTTTGAGAGTTTGTATAGTAAATTGAAAATTTTCAGTGTTATTCTCAAGACAAACCAAATAAGTTGTGCTTTCCATGGCATCTACATGTCGATTATCTTTCCTAGGTAAAGTTTGAATCATATAAGAAGAGAATTGTGAAAGCACATCAAGAGCCAAATCTCTATATTGTAGTATTTTATCATTCTTAGTTTGATAACCTCCTTTAATTTTTTCTAAAATCAATTGTGAATCTCCATAAATTTCCAACTGTTTAATGTTAAGGGATGAAGCTGCTCGTAGGCCAGCTATAAGAGCTTCATACTCCGTAATATTATTAGTACAAAGAAAGGTTAATTTGTATAATAGAGGAATTGATTTTTTCATAGGAGGGATCAAGATAATACCAACACCAGAACTTGTCTTACATCTAGATCCATCAAAATATAAATCCCAGACATCATCCTATTTAATAACTAGAATATTTTCATCGGGGAATTCTATTGAAGTAAAACATGTAGCTGAATGATGACGAGGAGTTTCAGCCAAATATTGACTTCTGAGAAATGAAATTAAGATCAATTCTTTAAGTAACATCACCCACTTTGCCAAATGGCCAGACATATCAGTTTTTGAGAAAAGATGTTGCAAAGGATCAAATTTAACAATCACATTGACTTCAACATTTAAGAGATAATGCCTGAGTTTCTAACAAGCATAAACTACAGCTAAGCATTGTCTTTCCAAATCTATGTAACTTGTTTTGTAATCAATTAAAGTCTAACTAATGTAGTACAGAAGTCTTTCCTTACCTTCACTATCATACTGAGCTAACAACACACTCACCATGTTCGGAGTGGTTGAAGTATACAAGTAAAATGGTTTATCAAATTGAGCAGGTTACAAAATAGGAGGATTTGTGAGATACTCCTTAAATTTCTCAAAGGATTATTTACATTCATCATTCCAAGAGAAAGTGTTATCCTTTCTAAGAAAGGAAGTAAAAGGAACAGTTCTATTAGCTAAGCTGGAAACAAAGCGATGAATAGCTTGAATTTTTCTTTGTAAGCTTCGTAAGTGAGAAATATTCTTAGGAGGAGGCATATTAACAATAGCTTCAATCTTTTCAGTATCTACCTCTATGCCTTGCTTAGAGATTATAAATCCTAATAATTTACTGGAATCAACTCCAAAGACACATTTCTTAGGATTCAATCTCATATTGTAACTTCTAATCCTTTCAAATATCTACCTTAAAATAGTAACATGATCTTCTCTTTGTATAGATTTTACTAAGATATCATCCACATAATCCTCAAGAATCTTATGAATGTAATCATGAAACATCAATGGCATAGCTCGTTGAGTATAGCTAGAAAATCCATCCATAAAAGATAATAAAGCATGACCCACTGGTGAATCCACAATCATATCAATATTAGGTAACGAGAAATCACCTTTTAAGGATTCTTTATTTAAATCTCTAAAGTCAATATACATCCTTATTTTATTTTCTCCTTTTGACATAGGCACAATGTTTGAAATTCAGTTTGAGTAATCAATAGAGTGGATGAATCCAGCATCCAAATAATATTTCAATTTTAGCCTTAACTAATAAAGCAATTCGTGGATTCATCTTTCGAATTTTCTGCTCCACGGGTTTAACATTTGGTTTGAGAACAATATTGTGAGTAACAATCTTAGAATCTATACTTGGCTTATCTGAATATGTCCAAGAAAAAATGTCCTTAAATTCAAGTATAAGGGAAACCAACTGATCACGTTCATCGTAATTCAAACATTTCCCAATTTTTATCATCTTTTCTGAGTCATTTTCATCCATTTGAACATCAATAGTCTCTGTTATTAGTAAATCACTTTGTATCAGAGAATCCATTGGTAAAGAAGAAATATCATATTCATCATGTTATCCAAAATAAGCATCTCTACTTAAACAATGAGGCTTCCATCATTTGTGATGAAATGTAGGTAAATCCTCATAAACCCCTAAAAAATCCGCTAAGGCTTCATCTTCAGGAAACATATCCAAGGTAGGCCTTTGATTAATGTCAAGGAGGAGCGGGTTAAAAAACTTAAAATGTCTACCACATATATGATTAACATTAAGAGGAAAATCCAATGGTTGTTTGTAAGGATTGAATCCCAATCCATATGTATGATCAGAAATTTCATTATCCAAAGGCACTTGTATACCTTGTTCATATTTACCACACCCTTTACCATTAAATCCTAATTTCTTGAGTAGATGATAACCAGAACCATATCTATCAGCCATATCAGATGGAGTCCAAGGAGCAGTGTATTTCACAATATCATAACAATCAGGTTTTATTGTTTCAATTGTTTCTTCAAGCGAAGTGGAAACAAAGTTACTTTTTAATTCCTCAGAAAGCGGGGAAGGAGAAAAAACTTGTTTTTCAAATTCACTTTGTTGTTTCATGAATTCCAAATTAGAGACCTTTTATTCTCCAATGAAAGTAGGATTAAAGTCCAATGTCCCCCAATCATCCTCATTCCAAGAAGAAGATGGAACTTTAGTTTATTTTATCTCAGGTTGCTTTTCAATTTGTTTTCTTGGTTGAAGAGGCTCAAAAACTTTAACATATTCCGCATTTAAGCAAGGATTTGGCACATCATCCGCATGTAACATATGCATTAAGTTGTTATAAAAGAACCTAACCTTGCGATGAAGAGTAGAAGGAACTGCATGCATAGTATGTAACCAAGGTCTACCTAAAAGAAGGTTATAATTGAGAGGTCCAGGCATAACATGAATAGGTGTATTGAGAATAACTGGACCAACTTTAACAGGCAAGGTAATAATTCCCAAAGTTCTCTTTGCAATGTTATCAAATCCACGAATAGGGAAATTATCAGGTTGAATAGTTTTGACATCAGCCTTAATTGCCTTAAGCATATCCATGCTACAAACATTAATCCCAGATCCATTGTCAATTAATGTTCTACAAATGATACTTTGATTAATAGAAACAACAACCATAAGAGCATCATATTGATTATGCACCTCAAGAGAAGGTTAATCATCATCAATAAACATAATAGGAGGTACAGAAGGCATAGTATGCATGCACTCCAAAAAGGAATTAATGTTCTCTTGATTAGGAGGCAAAGTATGAAGAGTAGATAAAGCTTTTTGCAATGCCTCATGATATGTCGAAGAAGTTTGAAGAAATTCCCATAAAGATATTTTAGCAAGAGTAGCACGTAATTATTCTACTAATTCATACTCCTTAAAGGTAGATGGAAACCTAGGAGCTTGAGGGAGCACCGATTGAGAAGGCGGTAGAGAAACCAGAATAGTAGGCTAAGGGTTATTCCGTGTGTGATAAGCATGTGAAACAGAATCTATACTATCAAATAAATCCAAAGGATCTTTAGGTTTACCCTTAATTTTTATTCAAGGACATCCTTTTACCATCAACAAAGGTTTAGGATATATCATTTTATGTTTATCAATTTGCAAATAGTGGGACATGAAGGTATCCATGCAGATACCCTATGGTAAAGATCAATTGAAGAGGTTGTGGAGGAGAGTGAAATAGGAATAGGATCAATGGAGATCTCATTCAAACAATTTTCATCCTCACTTCCATGTACCTCATTAGGGAATCTATCCTTTTTTACAATAAAAGCCTCATTAAAGTATTCAAAACAAGAATCATACATGTTGAATACAAAGTAATGCTACCAGTATGAAAATGTAAATGTTTTTGTAGTTTTAAAGAGATTTTGTAATTTTTTTGTATTTTTGAAATAGAAATGCAAAAGAATAAAGGAAATCTACTTTGATAAGCATGTAAGATCTAACAAAGAATGCAAATCTAACACCAAAAAGAAAGAGTTGTTGCAAACAGGTTCACCAAAATGTATAGTGGTGAAATGAGGATAGGTAGGGTTTTGAACAATGCCCCTAATAGAGATCCTAAACCAACATTCCCCACAATACATATGAATTGATAATGATAAGTAATGTGAATTTAGAAATTCTTGAAATTAGATAAGATGAAATACATACCTCATAATAAAACTAATTTGGAAATACCTATTTTCTGGTGTTTGTGCTCAATTTTGGGAAATTTTGCAACTAGATCTGGGACAGGAAAACAGAGACGGAGAGAACCCAGAAAGAGTTTCCAATTCTAAGGAAGGTTGACCTTGACCCAAGGATAGGGGTAAGATCTTACCCTAGGGCCCAATCTTTCCCCTTTATGTCGACCTTGACCTGCACTGCTCTGACATAAATTTTGTTCACGGATCCTGAAAGTTTGGCAAAAAGGGTACTCGGATCTACTCTACAACTCCTAAAATAGTGACTATAGATATCTAAAAATGGTGTTTTGGGGTGGCTATATAGGGTTTTTCCTTAGTCAAACCCCCATTTTGGTGATCTCCACCTCCACGAATAGCATGATGTAATAGAATATGTGTGTGTATTGAATGTGTAATGCCAAGATCTAATCCTCTATATTGAAACCCTAGCATGAATTAATATGAGAAAGAAATGCATAGATTTGAATATGATAAAGAAAGCATACCAAGCCCCCAAGGCTAAAGTACTCTTACCAAACTCAGAATCTGTAATTGCTACCCCATGATTGTATCTTTGAATGCTTGAATGTTGAAAATGGTGGATCAAGGAAGAAGGGATCTTTCTTTCTCCAAAGGAATGTCTGCAATAGTTTATCCACAAAAATGATTGATATAAAAAATGGCTTGATCTTCTATATCATCCTCTTGCAATCTTGCATCATTACTTCACCATCACTTTCTTGCTTCAATCGATTATGTCCACTTGATGGATACTTGGTGAAAATGAAGGCAAAAGAGAGTTCTTATATAGAGATCTCAAGGTAAGGCTCCTCAAGAAATATAAGGGCCCATAATTCAAATTTCATCTTGAATTATGGTCCAATCACAATAAAAAACTAAGGAGGGAAAATAATCAAATGAATTTTGAATTAAAACCCTTCCGCATTCAGATTCGGAGGCCTGACATTGATTTTGAGGCCTGTTGTCAACCTAATTTGAAAAGGGGGGCCAAAACCTGATAGGGATCAAGGTCAACCTCAAATTTGACCTAGGTCAAAGTTGACCTCGACCTTGACCTAGGTCAAGATTGACCTCGACCTTGACCCAAAGATCCAGATCTAGTCAATGTTGAAAATAGGAAGTCCCGGGGATGGCTAGAGACTTGGAATAGTGAGGAAATAGGACAGAGTGCTAAGGAAGGGTACAAAGACCTAGAATGAATGTAATGAGGACTAGGAGGACCTATACCTAGATCCTACCTAGAAAATAGAGCCATAGAGAAGGGAAATCAAGGAGAATCCTTGGATCCTAACCCTAATTTCACCTAGAATGAAGGAATCAAGTGCAAATGCATCCTAAATGCAAATCTATCATGAAAAATGCACTAAATGAGGGTGCTAAAGATATCAAGATGGAAGTGCTTCCATTTTAAGATGATACACTAAGCTCTTTTGGCATACCTTATTCCTGTGGTACCCCCCTCTACCCTCCACCATTAACCTTACCTCCCTCATCTCCTACACCTCCACTCTCTATGACATCCCGGGCCAACCATCTCTCCACCTCATCCCACCCCCTCAGTGCCATATCTTCACTGCATCTAGGATTCATGAGGCCATCAGATCTATGAGATGAAATAGGGTATCCAAAGAGGATGGTTTCTAGGTGGAGCTCCTCAAGCTCGGTATCACGTTGCTAGGCTCTTATCTTCCCACACTCTTTAATAGAGTGGTTTGCACTAGCTTCCCTAAGGCTTGGTTGAGACATGTGATTCATCTGATCCACAAGACTAGATCAGTCTTAGACCCTGGCAACCATAGAACCATCATGATTAGGCATACCTTTGTCAAACTCTATTCCACTACATTGAACACCATCCTCTCTTCACAACTTGACAGGTTGGACTATAGGGCTAGAGGTCAAACTAGTTTCTGGGAAAATTAATATACCATGGACCACATTTTGACACTACGGGAAATTATTTAGGAGGCTCACTATCACTCTGCAAAATTCTATTGCTGCTTCATTGACTTTCATAAGGCATTTTATTATGTCCCCCGGGTGGCCCTTTTTCAGAGACTTAGAGATATTGGGATATTTGAGATTCTTTTGACTACCATTATGATACTTTACAAGCATGTTGAGGGAAGATTCAGGACCCCGAAGGGCTTCTCAAATTCTATTTAGAGCACTATTTGGGTGAAACGGGGATGCTCTCTTTCCCCTAGCTTATTTGGAATCTACATTAATGAGCTCAAGGGATTCAGAGACTCGTCTCTCCCAGGTGATGGCTGCTATTTACACCAGGTCTTAGTTTCCATTCTTATTTTTGATGATGATGTGATTCTCATAGCCTCCTCACCTAAGGGTATCCAGTGAATTATTGATATCTTGGCCTCCTTTTTTGATTTCAGACGGCTTGTGGTTAATCTAGGGAAGACACAGGTCATGGTCTTCTACTACTTGAAGACCTCACATTTACACTTCTATTTCCAGGGATAGGAGATTGAGATGGCCTCCACATACACTTACCTCGGGGTTAAATTTTTTGGTCCTCACTTCAGTTTGAGACCTTCTATTCATCCCATAATCAAAAAAGGGATGGGTTCCCTCATCTTGATTGGGAGATAGTGCTTCAGACACCACTTTCAGGACACCTCATCCAAGTTATCCCTCCTGGATTCTCTGGTTAGACCTATTGTACTCTATGGCTTTGTTGTTTGGGGACCATCTCTTCTTGACTCCAACTAGGCCTCTATTGACTGTATACAAACTCTCCTCCTTCAGCCTATCATTAGATGTCATCATACCACCTCCCACAACATCATCCTAGCTAAGTTAGGGGCTCATCCTTTTAGGTTGGGGACCATCTTCGACCTAGTTTGGTTTCTTCACCATCTACATTATTGCATAGACTCTTCAGATGGCTAGAGTAGATACTCTTATCTATCCTATTTCTCTTCTCTTGATTTGGCTAGATCTGACACCTCCTCTAGAGCTAGTTTCTGGTATGCTTAGGCCACTTCCCTTTTGGGTTCCATTGATATTGATATTGATCACCTACCCCCCTTTCAATTTTCTTTGGATGCTCTAGCTCATCTTCTCCCCTCTAGATAGGAGTTGAATGAGCATATCAAACTTTACATCTATAGGCAGTACATCATCTTGACCTGGATCAACCCTAGTGGGGGCTTACATCCAAGGGTGGCTTTTTATGCTGAGAACTTCTTACACATCTAGGATGGGATCATCATTTGACCCAGATATTTATCATAGCATTTGTGCCATGCTCTTCGAATCGTGATGGGATCTTTTAGAGTTAGCTCTCACTACTTGTGTGCACATACTGATCATCACATTGACAGAGATGATTGCATTTGAAGTTTATGCACATTGTCTAAGATTGAGACTGAGGAACATTTCATTTTCTGTTGCCCTATATACTATGAGATCAGAGGGAGATTCTATTTCTTATTAAGAGATTGTAGCTCCTTGACTTCCTTCTTTTGTTACTCTGACCAGATATGTATGGCACTCTATTTATTGGAGATGGTACGACTTTGTGACCATACCCTACAACTTCTATTTCCCTAGAAGCAGGTCACCGAGCATCTCATTGTGGATTTCTTCTCACCCTTTCTCCTAACTTGGGGTGTGAAGCAGCCCTCATATGCCTCCACCATCAGTCACTCCTGATCCATGAGACCTCGTAGTGCTTCTACCCATCAGCGATAGACCACCAATAGATCACAGTGATGACACCATACCCATATTCTTCCAGGTCTCTATCCTTCTGTGTTGGATTTCTTTCTGCAAGGGAATGACCCCTAGTCCTTGTCCTAGTAGTTCTTTGTTCTCTACTTCTTCTTGTTTGGTTCCTTGTTCTTTTAGCATGTTCCCTCGACCACTGTTTGGTGGTCCGCTGGTTTCTTACTATTTTGGCTATATGATTCCTGTCCCATAGAACTTTTTTGGTCTTCTATTGGACATTAATAAATTTTTCTTATCTTACCTTATCTTATCTACTCAATTGTAATGTTTCTAGAGAATAATTCTGTTAAATATGAACACCCACAAGAAAATTATGTCCTAAACAAGAAAATGTGCTTTCATAGGGCATGTAGACAAATTTAGCCTACAAGTTGTCTAATAAATCTTGTTTTTCTCTAGTAGTTGTGGGTCCAGGATTTGGGTCTAAATGGTGGGAATGGATGGATGTAGGCTAAAAAGGATTTTAGGAGTCATAGGTTTGGTGAAGTAGTCGGTGGTACCACTACTGAGTGTGCAACAAGTATTTGTCCAGCATTGCCACAAGTATATCTATATCACATTTACATTAGCTAATGTCAATATGTTTTTTGGAAAAAATTAGGGCATCTTAGGGATTTATTTGTATGAGTTTTAGTCATTTTATATTGGCTTTATTGGGAATATGCTTATGCTTGAGATCGATTCTGCATGCATGATGAGTTTAATGATTTCAACATTGATAGGATATCTTTGAATATATTTTGTGCAAAAAGGATTTAGTTTATTTTTTTATTTTAGGAAAAAATTGTATGCTAAAAAAAAAATTGTCTCCCTTCATCTCCTACATCTCAACAAAGCCTTAAAAATTTTTCAGGATATGCCTCAAAGAGATGTGGTTTCCTGGAATTCCACAGACTTGGATAAAACGAGCGCTTAAACTCTTTCAAGAAATGCCTCAGGCAAATTTGGCTTTGTGAAATGCAATGATTACAAGATTTGGATAGAATGCCCATATTGAGGACATTAGTTTGACTTCCTTCGAATGATTTCTTGCTATATCACTATGGTTGGATTTCACTTCAGTACTCTAGTATGGATTTATCGCGTTCCATCTTGTTTGATAAAGGTTGTTTCTCTTATATGATAGCTTATAATAGTTTTACACACCAAATTAGATATCAAGAGATGCTTATATGCCTTGTTGCATCTGAGTAGGGTTTCTTATATAAATGAAAAAATTAGTATGGCTTTAATATTGTAGGTGACTATTCTTACAGTATATGTTTTTTTATATGGTCGTTTATATCTGGTTTTAAGTGGACTAGAAGCTAGGATGTTGCATGAGGCTTCCATAGAACATAATTATTCCTTAGAAGTAGCCCTTACTTCAAATTCCTTTGTTTAGCTAGGTGTGTTGATGGTCTTGCCAATGGTGGTGGAAATTGGTTTAGAAAGAGGGTTATTATGCAGCTACAACTATGCTCAATTTTATTTACTTTTTCTCTTGGCACAAGGAAACATTAGTATGGACAAATATTACTTCATAAAGGAGCCAAATATCGACGTTCTGGATGGGGATTTTCTATTTTTCATGCCAAGTTTGCAAAAATCAATGCCAGTGGAAACAAATAATAGAGACACATGCTCTGGTTTGATCCTAGTAGGAATTACCACACAATTCTAGATTCTAGAATAATCATCAAATTGTGTACATATAAAGACAATCTTGCATAGAAAGTAAGTAAAATATTAATGTTACATGTTGAAATCTCAAAACTCCACTAGTTTTGAAAGATCTAACAGAAGGAATCCATTCCTTAGTAGAATCCATTAAAAGATTTGACATAAGGAATCCATTCCCTAATAGAAGCCATTAACAATTCAACTTTTTTCCATTTTATTTATGTATGTTGTGTAGATATTTTTGTAGATTTAGTGCCACTTAGAGTATATAGAAAAATTGGTAGTAGTAGATTCCCCAATGAGCAGCCAATGTATATATATATTCAAGTATTTGGAATGCAGATGAATGGGCAACACAGGGGGATTAGTGAAGATTGACTAGAGAAAGGCTCCCTTCATCTCCTACTAAAGTTTATTCAAAGAAGATGGGTGTATGTGGAAGGAAAAAATACACAAAATTTGGATTATACTTGGGGGAGAAGGAATTTTCTTGTCTATGACTATTGTCTTGATACTAAACATTTTGACCAAATGCCTATTAAATGCATGTTTCCACAATGCAATCCTAATTACCTTCACTGTGGAATAGCATAATCCTTTATTATTTCATATTCTCCATTCAACAATTAAAAAATGTAACAGAACCTTATGGTACAACAATTGGGCCATTTGGCCAGTTATGTATTCAATGCAGCTTCCTTCACATCTCTACAAGTTTTTATGTCAAAGTAAAATAAATTCTATAAAATATAATTTACAAATTGATCTCTATTCTTTTAATGGAATTATGTCATGAGAAATATCAACCCAAAAAGAAAAACTTAACATAATTGAGAAACTTTAGAAACTTTCAAGAAAATACAATCAGCAGGTACAAAGCTAAAGTTCACAACCTTTGCTACCATACCTCCAATGTGTACCAAAATGAGAGCTTCAAAATAGTGTATAGATATCCATCAAAGTATAATGGAAGAGTCTTTTTGGTCAGATGTTGTAGTTGTAAGTGCCTTGGTAGAATAAGGATAATACACTTGATTTTCACTTCCTTAAACCCCTTTTATATTAACTATCAACGTGACCATTGCACCTCTTCTAGGTGTAAGTGCTAGTTTAGATAGTCCTCTCAGAGGACCTCACATATGAGAAACTAACATGTCAAATTTGAGTCTGGAAGCTATTTGCTATGGATCTAATCACATCCCTTACACATAACAAAGAACTTTGGATTTAAAGAAAATTTTACATTTAACCCCATAGACGTTTAAAAGGTAGGTGCTATCATTAGCCACAAGTGCAAACTCATCAAGGAAATGTGTGATGACACAGGTGCTATTAAGATCCTTGACGATGTTTAAAACTAAAAGATACACATCAATTTTTACTTTTTTCTTTTTATCTTTTTGAGTGTCTCTGAGGACATTTAAGGAAAAAACCTTAGGGACTACTCTTACTAGATGAGTAGGTAGGGTTTTACATTGCAAGTATAGTACACTTTGTTAAGTCATTTAATTACAATGCGCCTACTTGATATGTTTTTGATATGGATTTTTTTTTTATAAGTAGTAGATATTTTCTTCCTTGGAAGTTTTTTCAATGAGTGTTAAGTGCTCCACTCATTCTCATGAGAGATGGATTCTTGTGAACTACTATTCATTAAACCTGGGTCAATGAGTTTGACTAAAAAACTACATAGCTGAATTCTAATAGCAATATCACAATGGCTTGTTCTACTAACATCAATTTATTTAAACATTAACTATGTGATTACTTTTTAGTTTTTCCAAAGAGGTTAATATTTTTAGGGCTTTAAAAATTTCATCTTGATAAGATCAAGGAAAGAACCAAGAAATGTTATAATCTATTGAATCTTTTGACCATTGTGGAAATTTTTTTTGCTTGGTTTGAGCTCCGAAGTGATCTTCATCTTGTGATATTTTTGAAAGGTTAAAATGCACATTGAAATTCTTGTGTAATTGTTCAAAATTAGTTACAATTTAATGTTAATCCTCTACACCTTTACATGTGGCATGTGGAATATGTTTCTATGAATAGGGTTAAATCACACATTTTTTTACCACATGCGCATTTTTGCAGAAAGCCAAATGCATTTCCACTGAAATTGTTTTCGATGTTATTTTGTTGACAAATTGAGTAGATATGAGTTCTTCTCCTTGTTTCCTAATTTGATATGGGGTACTTAATTATTTATTTATGACCTATGTAATTTTTCCAACTGAAGCGGATTCAATATTTGACTATTTTCAAAGTACTAAAGGAGATGATTTCAAAACTAAATTCAAGTGTTTTAATGATTTTTATATATTGTTATAATTAGGTAAAGTTAACTTTCAATTGAGTTTGATTGTGGGATTTTCTCATGTTTCATGTCATTTTTCTAGGTTCTAATAAGTGGAAGAGATGAACCCGATGCAACAACATTTCTTGCTATGGATGATAGTTTTAGAGTTCATAATCGTGTTGCAAGGCTTCAGGCAGTTGAAGGTGTTGGTGCAAATGTTCAAGCAACAAGCTTTTCAGTGATATTAACTTGAATTCTGGTGAATGACATTGCACTTCAGATTGCTACTACAAGTATTAGGTAAAATGAGTGGGTAGAGATTGGAAAGCGTACTTAGAAATTGAATATATGTAATGATTTTTTTTTTACAATCAGTTGTTGATAAATTGTACAATTTTTTTAGGAATAGAAAAAATATTGATGACTATTATATGCACATTAGAAAGAATTCCACCACTTATCTATTTTTCATTACGTTCTTTCTCTTGATTTAGATGTTTAATGCTTGAGGGATTTCTACTCTATCAATCTTGTGTTGTTGTTCATCTCCTCACAGATCTTCCCAAATTGATTTGCTTCAAGAATTTGAATAATTTTCCTCCATACCACAACGTGAGCTAGCTAGGGTTTATGTTCGATTGTTTTTAGCATATATGGCATAACTAGGGTGTGGTGATGAACATGTTTAAGGAGATGAAGAGTTTATAGAACATGTGAAAAGTTCCTTTGGGTGCTTGTATGGAGCACCGACCCATTTATGAACCCTTGGTCAGGCGATTATGTAGAGGAAGGTGTGAAGGATTGGTTAGATCATCAAGACCTAGACTGACTAATATTTTCATTAGGATTGAAATTTTTGGGGAGAAAAGGAATGAGAATGTAGTAGGTCTAAAGTCGCATAGTGCCCACCCATAGTTTTCTTTTGAGTTTTTATTTCCAAACTCTTTTAGGCATTTTTTATGTGTCCATTGATTATTTCAGTGATATTTAGATTGATTTGATTTATTATGAGCCTTTGGATAATGTTTTATATCATGTGTTATAGTTAGATGAGTATGGTTATTCTCATATTAAATACTTATGACAATGTATATGTTACTATTATTTCATGATGGTAATCTATATGTTAGGATGTTATTTACATTTATAGTGTTACTAATCCCATACTTGCATTTGTATGGTTGGCATGTATGTTTTATATTTCTATTTGATGTGTTTGATGTGGTTGAGAGATGGAATCATAGTTACATGATTATGAGATCCACACAATCGGTTAATCCCCACCATTGTCTGTTATATATTTATACATGTTTGTACATGCTTATATTTTATATAAGATCTCAGGTACCAGGCATCGACTTCCCTGAATTTCTAGGATGAGTGTGCCCTATTGCAATATCTCAAATGGTAAGAGAGGGGAGATAACATACATGTCAAATCCCAACCAAGCCATTTATTGTCCTGAATAAAGGGACAAGCATCTGATTGAGTTTCCTTTCCAAATTTGTTAAGGTGATGTGAATTCTTGAAACCTTTCCTTCAGTATGATTTTTCTATCTTTGAATTTAGTCAGTTCTTTCTTATGTTGTCATGTTATGTGGTTTGATGTGGTTTGATGTTGTTATGGTGAAGTGATTTATGAGTTTGATTATGTGAATAATAATTAAATCTTATTAAATATAGAAATATTAGTATGAGGGTATTTAATTAATGAGAATTAATTAAATACATTTATTAACTAAAAGACTTAATTTAAAAAGTCCAATTTTGTGAATAAAATATTTAATTAATTATTAAATCTAAAATTGAAATTTAAAAGCATATTTAATGAATTGATATTTAATTATCAATTTCATAATTATTAATATGTTAAAAAATAGTAATTGGTAATAAATTATTAATATACAATTTGAGTTGCACATTCGGTTTAATAAAATTGAATTAAGAATTTAAGTTAAGAGTTGATAATTGAGAAGTGCATATTTTATTATTAAAATTATAATTAATCATGCAAAAGAGTTTTATAAAAACAAGGTTAGGAAGTTGAGTTCTAATTGTTGATTGGGAGTTGCATTTTTGAGTTATGTCTGCTAAGTTTTCTTTATTAGAATTCGTTTAGCCATTATTATTTACATAGATTTGTCAAGGACACCAGTTTTTGGAGAAAATTGTTTGGATTGTTTGAAAAATTATTTTCAAAGCTTAGTCTAGTAATTTTGAATCTTTGAGTCTTCGATTTGGCCATTGTTGTTTTAGATGTTCTTGTGAATTTTCAGGTAGGGTTTGAAAAACCTATGTTAATCTTCTTTCAAAAAGATTGTCTACGTTGCATTTGGAATTTCTATTGAACTGTGGTTTTTTTATTACTTGATTTTATATTTATTTTTTTATTTGGTCATTAAAAAGTCATGTGAAAAATTCTCGATAAACCCAGATCTAGAATGTTTTATGATTAAAAAAAAAATCCATGGTCGATGTTTTGTGTAAACCCTAGGAATCTAGTTGGAAAACAATAATAAAATTTGGAAATTGAATCATTTAGGATTTGGTTAGAAATTTTCATAAAATCCCTGAAATTAAAATCAAATGGGAAATCAAATCAAATTGGGTATTTGTATACAATTAAGAATTGAAATTATATATATATATATATATATATATATATATATATATATATATATATATATATATATATATATATATATATATATATATATATATATATATATATATATATATATATATATATATATATATATACTACTCTTTGGTTTTTACGTCAAAGAAATTCTTGACAGAAAATTTCAAAAAAAAAATAATAATAATAAATTGTGGTGGGGCTACCACCCCCCACCACACAAGCTTGGCTTGCGGCCCGCAAGGACTTGTGGGTAACACAAGAGGGGACAGGGTGACGCAGGTACACCCCCATGACCCCATTTGTTTTTTTTAAATAAAATAAAAAAAGCTTAAAATTTATTTGATATAAGTTTTAATTTATATTTTATTTAATAATGTTAGTGTTATACACTGAATTTGCGACTCTGATCTCAAGCTCTCTTGGTCTTGATAATCCAGTATAACATGGGAATCATCTCAAGGTTGTGGGACCTTTTGCTAACCGAGATGAGACCTCCAGATTCTAGGCTGGTTCCTCTTGTATAATCACCTTGATTTTCTTTTAACAGGAAAGTAAACTTTGAGGTGAAAGGGCTAGAAGGAATGCATGAAAGGGAAATGACATGAAGCAAATCTACCTACTAGGTGATGCACCGAAACTAGGGTTTGGATCTCAAGTATAGAGGAATGAAACCAGTGACAGACTTAGGTCTAGGAGATCACAGCTTACTGAATAGGCTTGCATGATTATTTCATTAGAGGGCCTAAAAATTAGACACAACCTATGACCTACAAACAGACATTCTCTTCAGCAAAAGGACACAGGAATGAGACAAAATGATAGGGGCTAAAGAATACCCACAAACTCACTCAGATCAGATCAGACACAATAGTGCACATATAGGCTGAAAGTAAAAGGGATCAAGAAAACTAAGTATCACTAAAAAGCATTCATAAACTTCAATCCAATAAGAGATAAGCCAAACAAGAAAGCATAAGGACAGGAAAACATGTCACAGAATACTTTGCAACATTTGTATTATCAATGAGAACCTACACGATGTGAAAAACCAAAGAGCAAAAATTCTACAGATAGTTCTCCAAGAAAAGACTTTCTCTTTTTACAAAATGTGAATTCTGAGCTCAAAAGCTCCAAAAAAAACAATATATACAACCCTGCACGCAGGCAGGAATCAAAAAATATCTCAATTAGGGCTGTAGAGGTTTACAATAAAATATCCAACCCTAATTCAATCCAATCTGGCCATAAATGTACATGAGAATATCCTAGCAGATCAGATATATTTTGTTTGTGTGTTCACTTCATGTTTATTCCTACAAAAATCTGGTCGCCATGATCCATCTACCTTCCTACAACTCAGGCTCGCCATAACTGCAAAAATCTGATACTATGAGATATTTGAATTTAAAAAATGATATAATGGTCAGAGGTGGTGCATAAATTTCCCATCGACGGTCAGTATTCAAAAATCGATCTTACTTTAAAGCATGACCGTCAAATCCTTCCTCTTTACCTGGGCTTGGCACTTGACTGCAAAACTAACTCGGTATTCACCCCAAGTTTCAATTTTCCCCTTGTCACTGAATCGCTTAACCTTTTAACTAACCCTGGCTCTTCTCGGTGATTACATGACTGAAGCCACAAAACTGGGTCCATGTTGCCACCTATCATTCTCTTATTCATTCTTGACTACTCTGTAAGCATACACCTCGGCGAGCTCTGACACAGTCCCACTGCAACTTAGATTCTGATCCAACGGTGGTCGCATGATTGCAAAGGCAAGGAATATTCCTTGCGAACACGTGACCACTGTAGATCTCTTTTCCTTTGGTACCCCACTAACACATCTAAGAAATCTGGTCCCACTAAAAGATAATCTAGCTCAGTACATGGACCAATGAGAAACGAGCATGTCAACAAAAGAGGACCCACCCGACAAAGGTGTGATAGCGGAATAAATCAACGGTGGGCACATGATCGCAAAGGCAAGGAATATTCCTTGCCATCATGTGACAACCATTAGATCTCTTGCTGGGAAGTCTGCTAGGCCCACTCTGACAGATTGGAACAAGTCATTACGTCTAGCCAATGAGAAACTTCCACATCAGAATACGTGGCACTGGACCCACCAAAGATTTGAAGCGCTACAGAGAAGGAAAGATCAACGGTTGTCGCAATTTTGCAAGGCTCTAATAGCTCCTTTGCAAAATCACGGCAACCATTGATCATCCCAAATGGGACCCCACAAACTGCCTATCACATTATGTTAACCAATGACTGCAAACCGCCACCACCGAAACCATTGACGATTTGTCACATGATCGCATGCAGCTAGGAAGGCCCATGCAATCATGCGACCAACCATAAGGTGTTAGTCACTAACCGCCACCTTGTTGTTCACCTAATTGCTTACCATTTGTCACATGATCAGATGTGTCCAGGAAGGCCCATGCGATCATGGGACCAACTGCATGATGCTAACTAATGACCGCTTACTGCATGTCTTGACTGCCGAAAAAGAATGACAGGGAATTTTTTAGGAACATTTTGGCGGCCTCTATGGGATGTCAGCCTGCTAAACACTTAGACCAGTTGCCTTGACAAAAATCCATAGGGCATGGAGTCATTACTGAACACAAAACTTTGACAAAGGGATGAAACTGGACCAAAAGGACAACTGTGCCCGAGAACTTCTTGAAAAATAGGGAAAAACTAAACTAGAAAGCTGGAAGAAAGCAGGAAAAATATTTACAAGGATTTACAAGAAGGACCTATAGAGAGGAATTAACCTCAAAGAAAGGCTTCAAGTGGAAACCATTTACTGAGATTGGCAGGGCAGCTCCTTTAAGGTTTGAAAGCTAAAAAGCATTAGATCCTCTGTACTCTTTTATAACAAATGGTCCACCCCAAAAGGAATCAAACTTTGTGTGCTTGCCAGGTTTTGACCTGAACTCATCCCATTTGAGAACTACATCTCCAACCTTGAAGTCTCTGACCCTGGCTCTTTTATCAAAGCTTCTCTTTGTTTGACTCTGATGGAATGCCATATCCTACATTGATTTATCTCTTATCTCTTCTAGCTCCATCAACTGGGCATATCTGATTTGCATAGGATCACTCTCTTCAAACAAGGCATACTGAGTGGCCAAGTCCAAGGTTGGTAATTCAGTTGAAATAGATAACTTAGCCTCTCTACCATACACCAACATGTATGGGGAATTACCAATGACTTTCTTTGGAGTAATTCTATCTAACCACAAGGCAGATTTTAATTTAGTATGCCAGTCCCTCTGACTATCTTGCAGGGTCTTTCTAATTATTGTAATCAGATTCTTATTTGTTGATTCTACCAAACCACTCCCTTGAGGATAGTAATTGGAACTTGTATTCAGATAAATGCCTTGCTTGACTACCCACTCTGAGACTTTGAGGCCTGTAAATGCTAATGCATTGTCTGAAACTATAGAATCTGGAATGCCAAATCTGTGAATGATGTCATCATAAAAACTTAAAATAGCATTCTCATTAGCCTCTTTTAAAGCAACTTCTTTTGTCCACCTAGTGAAATAATCGGTTGCAGTGATTATCCACTTGTATCCTGCACTAGATGGAGGGTTAATCATGCCAATGAAATCTATACCCCACTTCATGAAGGGCTGCTTTGTTTTGACCGGTTGTAGGGGCAGAGTTGCAAATCTTTCTTTCCCTGCAAAAATAGCACATTTGATGCATCTTCTAACATAATCATGACTATCTTTGAAGATAGATGGCCAATAGTATCTAGCCCTCATGATCTTAAAAGCTATAGTCTTAGGAGAGAAATGGCCACCAGAAGCTCCATCATGAAACTCAAATAAGACATTTGCAACCCTTTTTGAATCTATGCATCTTAGAAGGACACCATTGTGATCCTTTCTAAAAATAATTTCATCTATCAGCACAAAAGGAACAGATTGTAGCCTGTAATACCTCCTTTTTGCTAAATCTAGTTCCGCAGGACATTGTCCTGTCTTCAAATAATTGATCATATTAGGCAACTAGCTAGCTGCCTTGGCTTGCTCTCCTATAGAATGCACCACCAGAGATGCATCTATATATTCTAATTTATTTGAACTTCCATCTTCTACCAGATGCTCACAAAGACCTCTTCCTCTAACCAGCTTGGTAATCTGAATATCTATGTCATATTCCATCACCTTAGTGATCCAACTAGCTCTTTTTTCATTTAGGTCCTTAGAAAGAAAAAATTCCTTGACACTTGGGTGAGTAACCATCAAATGCACCTTGCTATGGGTCAACAAATGTCTGAATTTTTTGAGGCTCTTTACCACAGCAAGAACATGCTTTTCTACAAAAGAGTATCTTTGTTCATACTCTTCTAAACCTTTTCTAAAGAAAGCAATAGGCTGCTCCAATCCTTCAGCATTTTCTTGAGTCAACATTGTAGATATGGCATCATGACCCCCATAAACATAAAAGATAAAATCCTTACTGAAATTTGGGTTTAGGAGAGTAGGAGCTTCTGTTAAGGCTTCTTTAATAGCCTGGAAGTTAACTTTTCCTTCTTTGGTCCAACTGAAGGCTGAATCTTTCCTCAACATGGCTGTCAAAGGCTTGAGTAACTCTACAATGTTAGGCAAGAATCTCCTAACAAAGTTAATCTTTCCTATGAAATATTGGAGACTTTTCTTGTGATGTGGTAATGGTAGTTCTAAGATGGCTGCAATTCTCTTAGGATCCACTATAATTCCTTCTTTGGATACTACATATCCCAATAGTTTTCCTTCATGAACTGCAAACACACATTTCTTCGGATTAAGGGATATCCCAAATTCTTTGCACCTTTCAAAAATCTACCTCAAATGTCTGATGTGGTCTACTGCATGCTTTGAGTAGACAGTTATGTCATCGAGGTAGACCAACACAAACTTGTACATGAGGCTCTTAAAGGCCATATCCATTACCTTTTGAAATGTAGCACCTGCATTTGACAAACCAAAGGGCATCTTCTGATATGCCATGGTTCCCTACTTTGTTGTAAATGCAGTCTTATATTGATCCTCTTCTTTCACTAAGATTTGATTGTACCCTGAATAGCCATCCAACAATGAGAATCTCTCAGATCTAGAGACACATTGTAGAATTTGTTCCATAGAGGGTAGTGGATGGCAGTCTTTTAATGAGGCTCTGTTCAAATCCCTAAAATCAACACCTAACCTTAGCTCCCCATTCTTCTTCCTGATAGGAACAAGGTTGGAAACCCAACTAGTATGTTTGATGGGGTAGATGATGCCACTTTCTATTAGTTTGAGTACTTCCTTATGCATAAGTGGTTCGAGCTTGGGATTAACAAGCCTTTGTTTTTGCCTTACTAGTTTAGCATTAGGCTCCAATTCAATATTGTGCTGAGAAAGGGTAGGATCAAAACCCTTGAGGTCTCCATATCCCCATGCAAAAACATCACTGAATTCTTTGAACAATTTAGTGTAAGCTTGCTTTTCTGAATTAGTGTTTGCTTTTCCAAATTGTAGGCTCTTACCTGGCTCCAACTCTAATTCAACACAATGTTCCTATTGTCCTACCAGGCCAGCTTTATTTTTCTTAACTTCATCATCCTTGTTGAAGATAGTCTCTAAGGTGACAAGACCTTTAGGCATCTTATTAGATCTAAGTTGTATCACTTGATCACCATAGTTCTATGATAATATCTTTTGATTATGCCTTGAAAAGACATCCTCTTCAAACAAGAACTGTAGAATTTGTTCATCATTGTCGAACACTTGCCAACTAATATTATTATCTGGAATTGAAGGTTTGACAATAATCTTGATGTGCTACTGATCTGTCTCTTTTGAAATGGTATTGGGAATGTCAAACTGAGATCCAATAGTAGCTAACCTATTAGCATTTTGATTTAATTTTCTAGGGATAGCAACGATATTGAAAGCATGGAAATCTTCAATTGCATCCCAAACTCTATGTTTGTATGCTTTCATGACATCATTTTTGGTTGCACTCATCCCTCTTACTTGGCTAACAACAAGTTCACTATCACCGTATACTTTTAACGCTTTAAGCCCTCTTTTCCTAGCCCATTCTAGTCCATTAACCAGACTTTCATACTCTGCAGTGTTACTGGTGCAGGAAAAGATGAATCTAAAGGTAGTATAATACCTTTCTCCTTTTGGGGATACCAGCATAGCACCTCCACCAGAACCATGTTTACTTCTAGCTCCATCAAAAAAAAGTTCCCAAACCTGACTATCCCGATCATCCAAATCAATGTATTCTTTGAGAAGGCTTGGTTCTATAGCTCCACTTTCTTGAATCAGATAACTCTCGAAACCAAAATCCCAAACAAGACTCTCTTGGATCTCTAAGGTTCTTTCATCTAGGAGAATATCAGGGATATTCTCAATTTTGGTGCTTGCTTCACTAGTGGTTGGGAAATCGTTGTCATCAAATATAGGACAATTAGTATTGATGGAATTGGACACATATGGCTCTATATGATGTATTGCTAAGGCTTCTAATTTAATGGTGACTTTGGTACCATACCTTGTATGAAAGAGCATGTGAGACTAGTCAGATAAAAGATAACCTCCTATCTTGGCTGTGAACTCCCTTGAGAGACATATGGCAAACAATGCAGGGAGATCTATGATATATATGTCAAGGAGAATGGAAAAATTAGGACTAGCATGGAGAATTAAACTGGTGTCCTTGGCCACACCTATAGTACTGACTGAGGATCCATCAAGTTGTGTAACCTTCTTTTGGAAGGGTTCATATTTAAGTCCTAATTGATCAGCCACTTTCTTGGGCATTACAGTGCTAGTAGCTCCACTATCTACCATACAATTATGCACTAAAGATTTCCCAATAATTAAAGATATGTAAAAGGGAGGTGGCTTTAAATTCCTACTTTGCATGGTATTGGCCTTGGAGTTGCTAGTTGGAGTCTCCTTTTCTTGATCAGTGTTGACCAACACTGGTTTTGCAGTTTCTTTTGCAAGTTGAGGATTTGCTGCCTCTCTCATGGCCTTCTCCAAAATTTTAGGTTGTCTTGGAATAGACAAAGAGTCCCACATAGACATGGTGACATTCACCTTCTTCATGTTGTCTACAATACTATAAGGTGCCACAGTGTGTACCTTTTGTTATGCTTTTGCTATGATGGGTTCTGCCTCTTTTGGAACTTGGCCCTCTTTGCTTGTGCTGACAGGGACCTCCTTGGATGTGATAGGGGCAGTTTGCTGTAGTGGCTCTATAGATGTAGTGGCCTTAGTACTAGAATCTACTCTCTCCATGTCTTGGGCTCTTCTCTTTGCTCTTGTGTAGGCAACAAAAGCAACTTCATCATTGACTCCATTGAAATCTGGTTGCTCCCAATTGAAAAAAGCAGTCTCATTCTCTTGTGTTTCTTGTTGAGGAGCTGTCCCACTAGAAGGAGCTTCTGTTTGAGCTTGTGAAGCATTTTGAACCATTAGTGCTTGGTTCATCCATCCATTAGAACACGTAGCCTGATTGTGGGGCTGATTGCAAGGGAAACACCATTCATTATCCATGGCCATATTGTTTTGACTAGGAACCATGTCCCTGACTGGATTTATAGAATTAAGAGGTGCAGGGTTATACGGTTGGAATGGTCTTTGATTAAAATTTTATCTTTTCCCTTGATAGTCTCCTTGGTATGGTGGCTTATTTTTTTGATAAGGCTGTCCTTGATCTTGGTATTGCTGATTAGGACTTTGGCCTTGTGATTGGAAGGGTGGCCTGATGCCTTGGTTTTGTTTCTTCAAGTTTGTGACCTCTTTGGTTAAAGTCTACAGCAAGTTTGTCATTTCTTGTATACTAGTTTACTGACTACTCTTCACCTCTTGCAACTTTTGGGAGAAATTTGTTGCAGCATGTTCTTGACCACTAGTACTAGCTTGAGGTGTTGCAATTGTGGGAATAGGGGTAAATGGGGGTACTTGTGTGGGTGCAATGGGCTGAAGACTAGGAAAGATAGGCATGGGAGGCCTTCTCTATATCATGTCTGCTTGGATCAAACAATTTTCAGCTCTGACAGTAGTGTCAAAGGCTTGGGATAAAGTGGTACCACCCATAGACTGGATCATGACAGAAATTTGGCTATTTAGACTTTGCAAGTAATACAGGAAGGCATGGTCAGCTGATGGCCTTATAGAGACTGGGATTCTATTCCGTGTTTTAAGGAATCTACCATTATAATCTGTCATTTGCTCTTGAGGGTCTCTCTTTATAGTTGTTAATTGCTCAACTAGAGATAAATTATCTGATTTATCCTCAAAATGCTTGCTTAATGCATCCCCTAATTCATCCCATGAAGTAATAGAACCAACAGTTAAAGTTCTAAACCACTCTAGAGCCTTACCTTTCAGAGATGCTACTAATAATTTGGTGGCCACATCCTCTTGAGTAATGTTGTGTATGTTGCAAATGGTGGTCACATCTCTTATGTACTCAAAGGTTGTTGTCTGTCCCTCCCCTGTGAAATCAGGTATACTCTTTAATGTCACCAAGGGCACATCATGATGCACTACAAAATTTAATGGGCTCCCCTGATTGAAAGGTGCAAAGGCAAAATTTCTAGCCATTGTAGGAGGTGTAACCTGAAGGCTAACAACTATATGAGCTGTACTTGCTAGATTTGGATCTTCTTCTTCTTCTAGATCTCTGGTCAGAGATCTACCTCTTCTTCTAAAATGAAAGAGGAGAGATCTTCTCTCTAATGTATCAGGAGGTGTAGATTGGACTCTTCTTGCAGGAGATTCTCTCTGAGTTGTCCTGCCTTTGTAGCTTCTTTTCAAGGGCAACTCTAAAAATTCAGCAGGCTTTGGGCTTCTAGTCTCAATCTTTTTCATAAACCTTAAACAAGGTTGGTCTGAATCTTTGAAACCAATGGAGTCACCAGATATACTTGATAGAACAACCTCTAAGGCTTTGTATTATGCAATCTATATATCAGAGATGACACAATCTTCAACAAATGAACTTCTTCACTGTCCCACTGAGCATGCCAGAAATTGTTATACACTGAATTTGCACCACCGATCTCAAGCTCTCTTGATCTTGATAATCCAGTATAACATGGGAATCATCTCAAGGTTGTGGGACCTTTTGCTGACCGAGATGAGACCTCCAAATTCTAGGTTGGTTCATCTTGGATAATCACCCTAATTTTCTTTTAATAGGAAAGTAAACTTTGAGGGGAAAGGGTTAGAAGGAATGCATGAAAGGGAAATGACATGAAGCAAATCTACCTACTAGGTGATGCACCAAAACTAGGGTTTGGATCTCAAGTATAGAGGAATGAAACCAGTGACAAACTTAGGTCTAGGAGATCACAGCTTACTGAATAGGCTTGCATGAGTATTTCATTAGAGGGCCTCAAAATTAGACACAACCTATGACCTGCAAATAGACATTCTCTTCAGCAAAAGGACACAGGAATGAGACAGAATGACAGGGGTTGAAGAATACCCACAAACTCACTCAGATCAGATCAGACACAGTAGTGCACATATAGGCTAAAAGTAAAAGGGATCAGGAAAACTAAGTATCACTGAAAAGCATTCATAAACTTCAATCCAATAAGAGATAAGCCAAACAGGACAGCATAAGGACAGGAAAACATGTCACAAAATACTTTGCAACATTTGTATTATCAATGAGAACTTACAAGATGTAAAAAACCAGAGAGAAAAAATGCTACAGATAGTTCTCCAAGAAAAAGACTTTCTCTTTTTACAAAATGTGAATTCTGAGCTCAAAAGCTCCAAAAAAAATAATATATACAACCCTGCACGCAGGCAGGAATCAAAAAATATCTCAATTAGGGCTGTAGAGGTTTACAATAAAATATCCAACCCTAATTCAATCCAATCTGGCCATAAATGTACATGAGAATATCCCAGCAAATCAGATATATTTTGTTTGCATGTTCACTTCATGTTTATTCCTACAAAAATTTGGCCACCATGATCCATCTACCTTCCTGCAACTCGGGCTTGCCATAACTGCAAAAATCTGATACTGTGAGATATTTGAATTTAAAAAATGATATAATGGTCAGAGGTGGCGCATAAATTTCCCATCGACGGTCAGTATTCAAAAATTGATCTTACTTTAAAGCATGACCGTTAGATCCTTCCTCTTTACTCGGGCTTGACACTTGACTGCAAAACTAACTCGGTATTCACCCCAGGTTTCAATTTTCCCCTTGTCACTGAATCGCTTAACCTTTTAACTAACCCCGACTCTTCCTAGTGATTACACGACTGAAGCCACAAAACTAGGTCCACCTTGCCACCTGTCATTCTCTTATTCATTCTTGACTACTCTGTAAGCATACACCTCGGTGAGCTCTGACACAGTCCCACTGCAACTTAGATTCTGATCCAACGATGGTCACATGATCGCAAAGGCAAGGAATATTCCTTGCGAACACGCGACCACCGTAGATCTCTTTTCCTTTGGTACCCCACTAACACATCTAATAAATCTGGTTGCACTAAAAGATAATCCAGCTCAGCACATGGACCAATGAGAAACGAGCATGTCAGCAAAAGAGGACCCACCCGACAAAGGTGTGACAGCGGAATAAATCAACGGCAGGTGCATGATCGCAAAGACAAGGAATATTCCTTGCGATCATGTGACAACCATTAGATCTCTTGCTGGGAAGTCTGTTGGGCTTGTTCTGATAGATTGGAACAAGTCATTACGTCTGGCCAATGAGAAACTTCCACATTAGAATATGTGGCACTGGACCCACCAAAGCTTTGAAGCGCTGCAGAGAAGGAAAGATCAATGGTTGTTGCGATTTCGCAAGGCTCTGACAGCTCCTTTGCAAAATCACGGCAGCCATTGATCATCCCAAATGGGACCCCACAAACTGTCTGTCACATGATGTTAACCGATGACTGCAAACCGCCACCACCAAAACCGTTGATGGTTTTTCGCATGATCGCATGCGGCCAGGAAGGCCCATGCGATCATGCGACCAACTGCGTGATGCTAACTAATGACCGCTTACCGCATGTCTTGACTGCCGAAAAAGAATGACAGGGAATTTTTTGGCAACATTTTGGCAACAGTTAGTTTTAATTAATATTTATTATTACTTTTTAATAATAGTTATATTAATTAATTTTGTTAACTAGTTTCTTTTTTTTTAATTATTAAATTTAATTATTAGATATTATTAATTAATAATTTATTTGTGTTATTTAAATGATATTGTTATCATTTCTTTGATGTTAAGTAATTAAGATGTGTTGTTGAATTAATGATTGGACTTAAATATTAAAATAAGTATTTAAGATTAATCAAATATTTACTTTTTTTTGAGTTATGAATTTAGATTGATGTTTTCTTTCGTATATGGTCTTTGGTGTTTTTTTGTCAATTTGGGAATTGTTGGCCAGGGACGTTATACCGGAGGTGTATGGGTACCTTTGTATTGCATTAGTTGTGTATTTGGTCATTATATATCTAATCTTGATTTGGAGATGATCTTTTATGTGGTCAGTGATCACCTTTGTGAATTCTAATTTTGTTATCTTGTTGTATGGAAGTTGTCTACATATTTGACATGGGGAAATATGGATTTTGATCTTTTATACCCAACCTTGTTTTGTTAAAACTCATGGTTTTATGAACACCTTGATGGTGTGTATTTGATGTTGTGGTTATGTGAGAACCAATGTGTTCATATTATATTAAGGGATGAATTTGAGGATTATTATAATCAATTTTTGAACTATCTTATTTATGAGCCTAAGTAGGTTAACTAAGTGTATAGGTGAGAAGTGGCTTGCAATAGGTGTGATGAAATACAACTGATTGAGAACCTGATTGAAGAACTACAAGTGATTAGAGATCACTGAGCACTGAATTGTTATGTAAGATAATTGAATCAGTCATTATGTTGTCATTGATGTCAAATAGCTTTGACAGTACTTATCATGGTAGTTGCAAATATCTAAACCTCTATAGAGGAGAGAAAAGATGAAGAACAAAGATATCTACATTGAGGAAGATGGATATGACATATGAGGATAAGGAATACTCTTGGTAACTTATTGATGAGTCTATGACTTCATATTGTTGACTTGATTATGTTGCATTAATCTGTTATGAAGTCGGAAGCAAAATGTTAC
The DNA here is from genome assembly GCA_027943335.1 of Chamaecyparis obtusa. Taxonomy (NCBI): domain Eukaryota; kingdom Viridiplantae; phylum Streptophyta; class Pinopsida; order Cupressales; family Cupressaceae; genus Chamaecyparis; species Chamaecyparis obtusa. The sequence continues at coordinate 339,222 of BSBK01000824.1, read as the reverse complement.
AAAGCAGTGTGGTCAGTTAATGAAGCATTCCAGTATACACCAAGCCAGTGTAGTGTATACCAAGCAAGAGTATCAACTAAGCTTATGTTCACTGACACATTTCTTTGTTAACCGAGTATGGAAAAAAGAACTAAATGATCAATTTAGCTGATAGAAATTGATGAGCTATAAAGTGTATGATTACGAGGTGGAAAGATAAAGTTTGTTATGAGATCAATGAATAACAAAATTTAGAAAAGATCTAAAGGATAGAATTGAAACATTTTACTGATACATCAGCCGAGGAAGGTTTATGTGGAAAAATCAATGAAGGAGATTAAGCAGCAAAATTTGATGGATGAGAAGAAAATGGTTTACTTGTCTATTTAAGAGACTAGGGTTTCATAGTGAAACTTATGATGGAGGAAGGAGACTATAGAGATATCGTGTGGACATTGCACATGGTGTGGGGATAGTTTCTAGATTTTCTACAAATCCTAGGGAGTCACACATGGTTGCTACAAAAAGAATCTTAAGATACCTGAAGAAAACTAAGGACTATGGATTATGGTATCCTAAGGAAGGGAATTTTGAACTAAGAGTATATACCGACCCAGATTGGGCTGGAAACATAGATGACAGAAAGAGTACCAACGGAGGAGCATTTTTCTTTGGTGAAAGACTTGTTACTTGGACAAGTAAGAAACAACCTTGCATTTCTCAATCTACTACTGAAGCAGAGTATGTTGCTTCCATTACAAACTATTCAAATATTGCCTATATCAAGAAAGTATTGGAAGGTATGAATGAGGTAATCACTGAGCCGGTGATTATATACTGTGATAAAAAAAAGTGCAATAAACATTTCAAAGAATCCTATAATACACTCAAAGACCAAGTACATCTCTATTAAGTATCACTAATTAAGAGATCAAGTACAAGAGAAGCAAGTTAAATTGGAATATGTTACATCAAAAGAGCAACTTGTTGACATATTTACCAAGCCTCTACGGAAGGAAAATTTTGAATATTTGAGGACTAGACTTGGGGTCTGTCCCCTGTCTACCGGTCACTAATGTGATCTAGAGGTTGTATCAGCCTAATCTTATTAGAAGATCATTCATGCTGATTCAACAAAGTTCACACTTTGGATTCTGTCTAAGGTTGTGGAAGATTTGAGGAGTCAAAACACAAAGATTTGTATATCAGTAAACAGAGATACATTTGGTGCATGCAAAGTATAGGAACTTGATAACAGAGAGTCACATGGCTAATACAGAGTTGTATGTTTATTTGTTTCTTTGGCATTGCTATCAAAGGGAGAGATAAAAAATATGATACCTGAGGAGATCACTAGAACATCTATCTAAGGGGAGAGACAATCTGAGAAGATAAAGGGAGAGATAAAAAGAAGGAAGATGAGAACTGGAAAGATCATATTTGCAGAAGATAGTCTGCACATATAATGTTGTCATGTAACGTAGTGATTAAACATATTAAGCTAGGGAGAGACTACAACATTTCTTACAGAGTTTTAGAATACATGTTTGGTATGTGTATGGTATGTTTCATATTTCTTGAGTTGCCATCAATGCCAAAGGGAGAGATTAATGAACTAAAAATGATTGAGAACCTGATTGAAGAACTACAAGTGATTAGAGATCACTGAGCACTTAATTGTTATGTAAGATAATTGAATCAGTCATTATGTTGTCATTGATGTCAACTAGCTTTGACAGTACTTATCATGGTAGTTGCAAATATCTAAACATCTATAGAGGAGAGAAAAGATGAAGAACAAAGATATCTACATTGAGGAAGATAAATATGACAGATGAGGATAAGGAATACTCTTGGTAACTTATTGATGACTCTATCACTTTATATTGTTGACTTGATTATGTTGCATTAATCTGTTATGAATTTGGAAGAAAAATGTTACAAAGCAGTGTGGTTGGTTAATGAAGCATTACAATATACACCGAGCCAGTGTAGTGTATACTAAGCAATAGTATCAACCAAGCTTGTGTTCATCGACACATTTCTTTGTTAACCGAGTATGGACAAAAGAACTAAATGATCAGTTTAGCTGACAGAAATTGATGAGCTATAAAGTGTATGATTACGAGGTGGAAAGATAAAGTGTTTTACAAGAACAATGGCTAAAAAAATGTGGAAAAGATCTAAAGTATAGAATTGAAACGTGTTATTGACACATCAACTGAGGAAGGTTTAAGTAGCAAAATCAACGAAGGAGATTAAGCGGCAAAATTTGATGGATGAGAAGAAAATGGTTTACTTGTCTATTTAAGAGACTAGGGTTTCATAGTGAAACTTATGCCACAGGAAGGAGACTACAGAGATATCACGTGAACATTTCTTCATGCTTTCCTAATCAAACTGGTTGAAGAAGAACCGAACTGCAGAGTTAACCGAGCATCAAAGAGCTTTTACCAAGGGATAGTAAGTTATTGAATGTTGCTGAACTGAATAAGAAATATTGATTAGAGGATTGTATGGACTTAGAATAGATTTGATAATCTAGAAATCAAGTTGTATTATAATCAAATCACCTGTTGTTACAGTTTAACCATTGTAAACAGATAAAACATCTTAACTGAGTGGACTTGAAAGTCTTATATGTCATTCATAGAATGTACATTGTTATCCTGTCAACCCCATAGTGAATGCTAGTTGGACGATAACTATTAGTGTTAAATCCTCTAACAAGGTCACACCTTATAGTGTGTTTTGTAACCTTTAACAGGGTTGGCTCTTCATCGAGCTCACTTCAGAAGAGTGAAATTTTTTTTGGTTACCGGTCCCAGGTGGTTTTTCCTTTTGCAGTGTTTCCACATTAAATCTCTTGTGTTATGTGTTTATGTTGTGATTGTTTAGATATCATACTTTACATATTGCATGTTAGATTTGGTCGGTAATCACTATGAGAAATTAACTGGTAATCGGTAAAGTCACAGACAGTTAGTATTTTATGTTTACCGAGCTGTAGAATTAGTTGAATTTGTTTTATGATATACATTTTGTATTTGGGACTATGGATAACTAATTCACCCCCCTCTTAGTTATTCTAACAAGGTGTCAAGGCCCGCAAGTGGCTACTAGGATAACTTATTGCAAGTAACTTAACAAAATGATAACATAATAAAATTTATTAGGGTGGAAACATTAATAATATGTATGTGTTCCTCACACATGCCTTGAGTGCTATTACATGCTAGGATGGTTTGTGAGAATATACTTATTGTCTACATAGAATTGGATTTAGCATAGTTGGTATCTTGTCTGTTTGAGAAGATTACAGATACCGCGTAGAGTCACTAAGGTGCCAGGGTCTTGAGAGACTTCCAGGATAACTCTATAGTTGACTCATGTGATGACACTTCCTCGTGTGCATCTTAGGTTTCCTACGTGTGTGGTTTGTCTCTGGTTGAGTACGTATTACCTTTGTCATTTTTTTATACCTTTTGTACTATTGTTAATTTTTGTGTTTGATATCTGAGTGGGGTCCATTTTTATCTCCTTAGCATGGTGGGAGTGGACCATTTCGGTTCCATGAGGACAAGTGGTAGTGATTATTTTACCATTTTAGCTTCTTGCGTTCGTGTACAAGTGCTAGATGGTCCTAGTAGTAGTTGTATCTTCTTGTTCATCATTTTTGGAGATGTATTCTTATCTTCTTATATTATGTTCTTATATCATTGTTTTAGTTACTTCAGAGATATCATATTGTACTTTATAATTGGATTATTATTACATACCCTACAACTTGTGTAGTGGATGTGGGTTACCATGTATTTCTTGTGGCATCAATTATATCTCAATTTCATGTATAAGATGATGTGCTTATTTACATTATGTGGAGAGTTTGTTTAGTTGTTGTATTAAGTAGATTAATTAACATTTATGTAATCTGCGTCAAGGAACCCTTGAGAATTGTAATATATGTTTGAGTTACACTTGTATGTATGAGTTGTATTATATTTTATTTCTTCCGCATTGTTATACATTATTGTTTGTAAACTCTTAAGAAAAAAAATTATTTTGTAAGCTAGGTAACATGTTTTAGGTTAATCTCTCATGGGTTCCCTGGTGGGGCATTACAAGTCGAGTAACAATTTTTATTGCGGGTGGTGAAGAAGACTCTTGGGGGTATGATGCTACAAGATGCCATTTTTTAGCAAGGGTTTTGAGAGTGCACATTGGATGATAGTCTATTGGTCACTGTCCCATGTGCTTTTTTAGCCACATTCATTTTTTTTTTTCTTTTAATAAAAATAGTGGAGGTAAGGTTAAGGTTTGTCCATGCTTTTGTTTAAGTTAATGATCTTATTTATTTATAGGGAATCTAGGAGACATTGTTCTTGGTTTTAAATCCTTTGATTCATATAAGACAAGTGTCTAATTTGATGTTCTTTTCCTAATATTGTGAGATCTTTCATAAAATGCAATATTTTTCACTCAAAAACTTCTACATATAGAATGATACTTTGGACCCTTTCACACAATTGTGGAGCATGTATGTAACAAAATCAAGGATGCGGAGTTCATTTTGGAAATTGTACCATTTGCATGCTAACAATGTGAATAATAAACTCCATTGTCAGTTAGTTCCTACATTCATTTCATTCACATATTAAGGTGATGTATTAGTTTGAATTCTCTCATCTAGGTAGATCATGCTTTCTGATTTATTTTTGTAACATGGAGAAAATTTGGATTTGACAAGGTTTTATAGAAGGTAGCCAAAATTAAAGGGGGACACCAACCTTCTACTGAGTTTACTTACCATAATTATAATGGTGAACAAGGTAAGCATGAGATGCATTTCTTCATAGATCTTGAGTTATCATCTCTTTTAAGAAATCCATCTTTGATAACCAAAAACTGAATAGAAGAGTTATATGGTTGTCTTCGAGTGAGATTCTTTAGAATATCATTCTCCTTTAAGTTTAGTTTCAAAGTTCCATGGATGGATTCCATTTAATTACTCTATAAAATTGTTTGACTTTTAGTATAGTGGCAAGGTTTAGAAAAGCCTTAGCCATGCATGATACTATAAAGTTGGTTTCTTTTTCCATGAGAAGTTCTACATTTTGAATGTAAATTCTATTGGATTTTTTGTTCATAATATTACTTTTTGGTCTTGATGTATTTGTTACTTATGCTTACATCTTTACAGTTCCAATATGCCCAAGAAAAATATTGGAATAGGAGGTGCAATTTATGGGCAATATTAAGCCTTGGCATTGGAGACTCAAACCTTCCCTGAAGGTGTCCACCTCCCAAACTTTCCAAATAAAGTTTACTATCCAAGGCATACCTACTGTAATACCATGGTGTATAGATTTTTGAGGCATAAATAGGCATCACATGTTGAATGTGAAGGATACATAACAAAGCTTGCCAATCTATCTAATAAAATTAATGTTTAGAAATAATGCAAATGATTTTTTGAAAATCTCTTTTGGGAAGAAATTGTATTTCGATTTTCTTTTATGAAATAATATTTTTTGGTTTTCTTCATTTTTCCAACTTATTTTCATCATACAATACAAATCACATGATGGGAATAAAATTGTGGCTTATCTTTTGTGATATAACCATGCTTTGGCTCTTTTAGTTTTTTAGTAAATGTTTCTTTTATTTTGTGTATTGTTTGCGACAAATACCACCAAGGTCTTTCTAATTATAAAAGATAACATGTCCTTGTCATATAGGAGCATGTGGAACTTATAAATATGGTAAAATTTTGTGTGTTATGATTATATAGGAACATAAGGGTATATGCACAAAGACAAGGGACCAAAAAGGTGTCACATTCCTTTTTGGGCCCCCAACGAATATAGTGTGTACACACTAAAGTGCGCATGCTATGGCTTTGGTTGCCCAAACCTTAGGCTTGGGAAATTCAAAATATAGGGTGTGCATACTATAGTGCACACACGCTATGAAAAATATATAAATTATCTTGTTTTCCTTTCAAAGGCTCATTTTTCTTCCACAAACTTGTGTTTGCAGTGAAAGAGAGCTTCCCATAGCACGTACACAAAGGAATTCCTCTTGTTTGATTCATCAAATTTGATAAATAATGGCTCCATGACGTCGTCAAGTTTGAATCAAAAGAAGAGGTAAATGTTTTTATAGCCCATGCCTCTTATTTGTATTGAAATTTTAGTTTTGAAGCAATTTGTTTTGTCAAAATTTATTTTCTTAGATTTTAAGAGTAATTAGGATTTTAAAATTGATTTTGTTTTAATTTCCCAAAAGAAATGATCTCCCTTGACAAAAACCTCAACCAAACCCTCCATATTCTCCTCATGAACAAATGAATGAAGAAAATAACCAAGAAAATGAACCTCAACCACCTCTACTAATTGAGAAACCTCCTCCTAGAACACAAGAAAATTTGATCAACCAAATTGAAAGAGGGAAAATAGGATTAGAATCTTTAATTAGGAGGTTAAAATATTCTATTGCTACAAATCTTGGAAGGGAAAGACTTGAAAAATCATTGGAATTAATATTGACCCACGTGGGCTCAGTTAGTGGGCAACTTAATTTATGGCATGATAAAAGAGAAGAACAAAACCAATATTATGCAAATAAATTATCATACGAGGATATAAAAAAGAAAAAAATCACAAAAGGTGACATTTGCAAACTCTTTAAAAATCTAGGGGACACTGATACTCTTAGAATTATAACAAAGAGGTTCCCAATTCATTGGTGCTTAAATTAAGATATAAAAAAAAACTTTTCGGAGAGATGGTGGATGGTCTTTGATTCCCCTGCCTGTAACAATCATGAGGTTCCTATATATTTCTTGAGGGAACTCTATTGCGAGTTTGTACTCAAGGAGGTGCCAAATTATTTTGACTTTCTAGATTCTTAGGGTAGAGGATGGGGGTCATCATTTGATAGAGTGGGGGCACATTGTGACCCTAACACACCTAGGGTTCTAATGCAAAAGTCAAGGGTAATATTGCTTGAGTATTGATTTTCTTAACTCTTTATGTAGAGTAGCCAACCCTGACTCTCAAACCTTTACAAATGGTTCCAAACACAACTACAATGTCCCCCATGAACCTATAAGTTGTAGACAACTAAGATGGGTCCATTATGGAGGTTCTTACTAGGACCCTAGTCACTAGTCTTGATGTATAGGTGGCTATAAGGTTTACAAGCTTTCACAATAGCCAATGGGGGTCTTGGACAACAAGGGGGAATCAAAACAGACTTGGTCCATGCACACAATCAAACTAATTGTGACCCTTGAATGTATTAGTTAACTAGATGATTCAAAAGGAACTAGTAGCCTCTCTAGACTTGGGGTCGAGTGTTTGAAGATTGGCCAAAGGGTTAATTAGGCCTCCATTAAAGAGGGAAGTACTCACAAACTATGGTTCCTTCACCTAAAACCAATTGGAACATCTAGGGGATGTCCAAAAAACACTAAATCCATAGTTTGAGCCCTTGGTGCTTGACTGTTCAAAAGTTATGCACTAGTGTGCATCTACAGAACTAGTGCATACATAGGGATATACACCTAGGGCTTGATCACATAGCCATCTCCCTACATAAATGCATAAAAAACTTGCAGAATCTTTAAAATAATATTACAAGGAAGCTTTCCACCAGAGATCATCCAATTCCCATTGTGGAAATGCTTCAGTTACACAAAATAATGTGACCGCCCTTGAAATGGAGACAAAATAGGGTTGTTGAGACAAAAATCTCAATATCTAGAGTTATAGGTAAGATCTTTTCACAAAATCACTTGCATTAGAAAGACAAGACATAGGAGATTCCAACCAAGTTGATATTATGTAGAATTGAATCCGTACATGGTCATACAATTCATTGGTGTCACCAAGGAGTGCTAGAAAACAATTTTTATTTAGTGATTTGAGCCAAAATTTACATCATGTCACCTTCCACCCACCTGTAAAGGCTATGAAGGCCATTCCCAATGGTTTTACTTTATTTTTAAACAATTTTTCTTTAGTGATTTGAGCCAAAATTTACACCATGTCACCTTCCACCCACCTGTAAAGGCTATGAAGGCCATTCCCAATGGTTTTACTTTATTTTTAAACCACTTAGCCATTAGGGGAAGAGTTACAAGAAACTTTTGAAAAGTTGCTAATACTAAGAAAAGTTGCATTTGAGCAACATTTTCAATTTTAAAACTAATGAGAAACATGACTCATGAAACTTAAGTCCTTAAGGAGGAACCTACCTTATTAGAAAAAAATCTTAAGATACTAAAATATCCTAGAAAAAAAAACTTATTGATCCCATGACCATAGTGTACCAAGTGGCTTGTAAGTGCCCAAACTTGGAACTAGGTCTCACAATGGATCTAAGTGATTGACTAACACTAAAACATGAACTACAATATGCCTTGGGTCCCTTTGGGCCAAGAGTGCACTGATAAAATCAAGTGTCTGCAATCTACAAAAGACTTCATGTGCTAGGATGGACTCCTACACCATGTGCTTTTATCTAATCCTTTGTCATCCAAGTGGCATCTATATCAGGGAGTCCATTCCACTTAACCAAGTACTGCATGTAAGTATGATTTCTAGTCTTCTTCCATTCCCTAGTGGCAATGATCTTGTCTAATTGAACTAGTGTGCTTGGTGGAAGAGTTGTAACATAGGTGTCATCCAGAGAGGCATCAACATTGTCATGTATCTCAGAGGTACCTGCATTACTTTTAACAAGAGTAAGATCTGCAATGTTAAAGATAGGAGAAATAAAAAGTGTAGGGGGAAGAGATATCTCATATGCATTTTCATCCATCTTATGTAGGACTTTACATGGACCTACTTTCTTCATATGAATCTTGGTATGTTTTCCTTTTGGAAGTCTTTCTAGTCTGAGGTAAGCCCATACTCTATCCCCTATTGAAAATGAACTTCCCTTCTCCTCTTATCTGCATTTGTCTTGTACTTTAGAGTGGTGTGTTCAAGTTTTTGTTTCACTTCCTCGTGCACTTATGAAATGAATTGAGAAAAGTCTTCTCCTTGGGAACTAATTTTGAAATCATAAGGTAGATTAGAAAGTTCCAATGGTCCTTTAGGATGCACTCCATAAACTATTTGGAAAGGATTCTTGCCACTAGATCTATTGATGGAGTCATTAAATGCAAAATCTGCTTGGGGCAAGATGACATCCCAACGTTTTGAGTGCTGCTTGGTAAGATGTCTTAATAGATTTCCCGAGGATCTATTGACTACTTCTATTTGGCCATCTATTTGGGGATGATATGATGAATTTTATGTTAGATTTATACCTAATTTCTTGTGGAGTGTCCTCCAAAAGTATCCTTGGAACTTAACATCCCTGTCTAAAACTATAGTCTTTGGCAATCCATGAAGTCTAACCACTTCCTTGAAAAAGAGTTGTGCAATGTGAGAAGCATCATTGGTGCTTTTGCAAGGGACAAAGTGTGCCATCTTGCTAAACCTGTCCACAATGAAAAAAATACTTTCAAATCCCTGCTTGGTTCTTGGTAAACCCATGACAAAGTCCATTGATATTGACTCCCATGGCCTAGAAGATATTGGTAAAGGATGACATAGTCCTTGGTTTGTAGTGACACCTTTGGCTTGTTGACAAATTGTACAAGACTAAAAAAACTTCTTAATATCAAGAATCATCTTGGGTCTATGGTAACTTCTCTTCACTAATTCTATGGTATTGTCTATGCCAAAATGACCACTCATACCTCCACAATGTTTCTCCTTTATGATATTAGTTCTCATAGAACATTTTGGAATGCAAAGTTGGGCACCTTTAAACAAAAGTCCATCTTGGATCAAATATTATGTAAAATTAGTATGATATCTATCAAAGAGATTAGTACAAACCTTGTAGGCTTCACCAAAATCTAAATCATCTACATAAAGGTGTGTCAAGGATTCAATCCCCATGCTTGAAAACTAAACTTCTTCCACTAAACCCACTCTTCTATTGAGGGCATCTGCAACTTTTTTTTCTTTTCCTTTCTTGTTTTTTATTGTGAAGGTATAGGACTGTAATTTCTCCATCCATTTCATGTGTTTGACACTAAGCTTCTCTTGAGAATTTAGAAAATTTAGAGCATGGTTGTCAGTGTAGAAAATAAATTCCTTAAGGAGGAGGAAGTGCCTCCCTTTCTTGAGAGTTTGCACTACTTCATATAACTCAAGATCATATGTAGATTATCTCTTCTTATCATCATTTAACATTTTAGAGAAGAAGGCTATAGTTTTTCCCTCTTGACTTAAGACAACACCAATTGCCAAGTTGCTGACATCCATTTCCACGGTGAAGACTTTCTTAAAATTAGGCAAAGTTAGAATAGGATATTATGCATCTCCATCGATGTGATGATCGAAGATAGCTTAGGATTTGTTTTCTTCCCATGGCAGGAAAGGACTAGATTAGGGATATAGATTGTATGCCTTTATGGCATTAGTAGACATATTTTTTGTATATTGTATAAGTGACACGTTGTACATCCATTTGTCTTTGAGGAAGCCAGTTCAACTATATTGGATATATTTGATGTATGACATTATTGGACATATATATTTGGCTTCATGCCCTATGAATATATATAGTTTATGTTTTAGGTATGCAATTCATGTGTTAGGTGTATTGATGTATACTAATTTATGTTTATGTGGATTCCTTATGATTTGTAAATTTCCCATGCCTTATAGTTATGCTTGTATGTTTATTGATGTATATTGTTACTATATGATTTATACTTTATTAGAATATGTATGTTTCATTTTGATGTAGAGGCTAGTGGTGGATTTGTAATCTTCATAGGAGAATATCATATTTCTCCTTTGTTTTGTAACAACACACTAATCTTTCCTTGAACTAAGGATTAACTCCAAGGCCCAGACCAAAACCTTCAAAGTTTCTCAACATATTCCAAACATCTCATCTCCCATATTCAAACTCATAATCTTCAGTGGTTATTTTCCCATAACCAAACTGCTCTCTTTAGGCTTGTCCTACTAGCCCTATCCAATGAGAAATTTGCATATTTATCCAAATTATTTCAAATGAATCCCAAAACAAATTAGGGATCCAAATACCCTTTTCCAATTTATTAAAAATATGTTGAAACTAAGTCCACTTGTTTAAGAACTTCTCCTCCAAAAATTGTTGCTCCATTTTCATGTCTAGGCCTAATAGCCCCATTTTACAGAACAACCCTATCATGGTTGTATCCCCTGACCTTGCCACTTACTACAGTCTCTTGAAATGAAGTAAAACCAAGGAATTTTACAGTCAGCTTTAGGCAATGGACCCTCTGCACATACCCCAACTCACAAACCCTCACCAAATCAAACATATAACTAGGAATTTCTCACAAATGGCTTAAAACTCTCTTTTGGGATACACTCTTTGATCCTACACTAGTTCTTCAATATATCCTAACATGTTCCAAAGGAAAAACACCCTCTCATTCAGCCCAAACTCCTTCTATTACACCCATGTCCTTTACTTCATGCACCTTTCACCCTGTCAACTTGTACAATTTGGTAATTACCCTGCATAATAAGGGAAAATTACATAATATACAAGTGTTGGATCTATCCCACAACCACAGTAACCACAGAAAGTGGATGGATCCAACTAATTCATCCTTTGTTCAATGCACAAACCCACTACTGCTACAGGTCAATAATGTAGAATGCACTCAAAAGGTTTAGTAATTGAATCTAAAGTGCTTCAAAATGATGGCACAGATAGTTTGATGCTACGACTGACAATTTGAAAGATGTGAAATGTTGCTCATTTCAACTAAGGACCACTACGAGTTTTGACATCAACTGAGATTGTGTTGCCAAATTTAATCAAATTTGAATCTCTAAAAAATGAGAAAGGTTATTGTAGGAATCGACAACACGATCCTGTAGCACTTGACAGTTCAATGATACCTTACATGGGCTCCAAGATATGACCTCGTAAATATCTTTGATTTCATGTTGAAGGGACCTTGAGTGACACTTCGGCCCGTAGTGGTCGGCAGTGTTCGAGTGAGTTGTGTGCCAAATGAGGTTTCCACTAGTGTTTACCTGACCAATCGGAGCTTTTGGTGTAGATGCTTCGATGCTAGGATCGATAGTTTGAAAGATATGCAATGTTTCTCATTTCAACTAAGGAACACTTTGAGTTTTGACATCAACTGAGAATGTGTTTCCAAATATAAATGAATTTGAATCCCTGAAAACTAAGATAGGTTATTTTAGGCCTCAACAACACAGTCATGTAACACTTGATGGTTTGATGGTAGCTCTCATGAGCTCTGAGATATGACCCCTTAAAGATCACCAATTTCATGTTGAGTGCACCTTGAGGGACACTTCGGTCTGTAGTGGTTGGCAGTGTTTGAGCGAGCCTATGTGCCAAACGTGGTTGCCACTAGCATTTACCTGACTAATCAGAGCTGTTGGCATAGTCATCTCGATGCTACGACCAACAGTTTGAAAGATACACAATGTTGCTCATTTCAACTGAGAAACACTTTGAGTTTTGATATCAACCGAGAATGTGTTTCCAAATATAAATGAATTTGAATCCTTGAAAACTAAGATAGGTTATTTTAGGCATCGAAAACATGGTCCTATAACACCTAATGGTTCTATGGTAGCTCACATGAGCTCTGAGATATGAACCTGTAAAGATCATCAATTTCATGATGAGTGTACCTTGAGGGACATTTTAGTCTGGAGTGGTTGACAATGTTTGAGTGAGTTTGTGTTCCAAATGAGGTTTCCACTAGCATTTACCTAGCCAATCAAAGCTATTGGCCTAGACAGTTCGATACTATGACCAATGGTTTGAGAAGATATGCAATGTTGCTCATTTCAACTAAGGAACACTTTGAGTTTTGACATCAACCAAGAGCATGTTTCCAAATATAAAAGTATTTGAATCCCTAAAAACTGAGATAAGTTATTGTAGGCCTTGAAAACAAGGTCATGTAGCACCTGACGATTTGATGATACCTCACATGAGCTCTGAGATATGACCCCTTAAAGATTTTCAATTTTATGTTGAGTGCACCTTGAGGGACACTTCGATCTGGAGTGGTCGAAAGCATTTGAGTGAGTCTATATGCCAAATGAGGTTTCCACTAGCATTTACTTGGCCAATCAAAGCTGTGGGCATAGATAGTTTGATGCTATGACTAACGGTTTGAACGATACACTATGTTGCTCATTTCAACTAGGGATCACTTTCAATTTTGACATCAACCGAGAATGTTTTTCCAAATATAAAGGAATTTGAATCCCCAAAAACTGAGATAGGTTATTGTAGGCCTTGGTAACACGGTCCTGTAGTACCTAACAGTTTGATGATAGCTTGCATGATCTCCATGATCTAACCCCATAAAGATTGCCAATTTCATGTTGAGTGCACCTTGAGTGACACTTCGGTCTAGAGTGGTCAGTAACATTTGAGAGAGTCTGTGTGCCAAACAAGGTTTCCACTAGTGTTTACCAAGCCACTCAGAGCTGTTGGCACAGACAATTTGATGCTATGACCGATGGTTTGAAAGATACACAATGTTTCTCATTTCAACTAAGGAACACTTCAAGTTTTGACATCAACCGAGATTGTGTTGCCAAATTTAAACGGATTTGAATCTCTAAAAAATGAGATAGGTTATTGTAGGCCTTAGAAACACAGTCCTTTAGAACTTGATTTTTTATGATACCTAGCATGAGATTTGAGATATGACCCCATAAATATTATCAATTTCACGTTGAAGGGACCTTGAAGGACACTTCGACCTGGAGTGGTCGACAGTGTTCGAGCAAGTCTATGTGTCAAATGATGTTTCCACTTGTGTTTACCCAGCCAATCAGATCTATTGGCGTAGATGGTTTGATGCTATGACTAACAATTTGAAAGATATGCAATGTTTCTCATTTCAACTAAGGAACACTGAGTTTTGACATCAACCAAGAATTTTTTTCCAAATATAAAATAATATGAATCCCTAAAAAATGAGATAGGTTATTGTAGGCCTCAACAATATGGTCTTGTATCATCTAATGGTTCGATGATATCTCACACGAGCTCTGAGATATGACCCCATAAAGATAACTAATTTTATGTTGAGTGCACCTTGAGGGACACTTCGGTCCAGAGTGGTCGGAAGCGTTTGATGGAGTCTGTGTGCCAAACAAGGTTGCCAGTAGCATTTACTTGGCCAATCAGAGTTGTTAGCGCAGATGGTTTGATGCTACGACCAATGGTTTGAAAGATACGCAATGTTTCTCATTTCAACTAAGGAACACTATGAGTTTTGACATTAATTAAGATTGTGTTTCCAAATTTAAACTAATTTGAATCTCTAAAAATTGAGATAGGTTGTTGTAGGCCTCAACAACATAGTCCTGTAGCACCTAACGGTTTGATGGTAGCTCACACGAGCTCTGATATGTGACCTCAAAAATATTGTTGATTTCATGTGGAAGGGACCTTGAGGGACACTTCAGTCTGGAGTGGTTAGCAACGTTTGAGCAAGTCTATGTGCCAAATGAGGTTGCTACTAGCATTTACCCAGCCAATCAGAGTTTTTGGCATAGATGGTTTGATGCTACAACTGATAGTTTGAAAGATACGTAATGTTGCTTATTTCAACTGAGGAACGTGGTGGAGTTTTGACATTGTAATTGTTTCCATCTTTGTGCACTATATATTTATTTGTGAAACCATCATGAATAGTCCTCCTCGGGTGCTTCCATGGCCTTCCAAGTATTATGTGCTTGCAAGTCATTGGCATAACATCATAAAGTTTTTTTTATTAATAATGAGAAATATTTTTACAACTCAGCTCATTGGGAGCACCGGGAGAAAAGAGCTAAGCAAAGAAAACCTCCAGTATTTCCCCAAAAAATAGAATATAAATGTTGTCATTAAATCTTACAAACTTCCTATTATACATATGGGGTAATGCATTAGCAATTTACAGTCCACCCAATTTACATTGTTATATAAATATACATGTTATATGCACATGTATTCAAATAAATTTGACATTATATTATTTTGTATCTCCATTTAGTCCAATGAACCAATTGGATCTTCCCTACCCTTTATTGTCTCAAGTATTGCCTCATGGTTTGACTCACGAACCTTCCAAAGATTTTTATTATGTGGTCTTCCCCCATATCTGATCAAGTGGACATTTGATGCAACAACGAGGTTCGAATAATGAAGAATCTTTCTCTATGTCTCCCAATCCTCAAACAACCACAACCTAGGGTTCTTCATACCATACTGCCTAAGCCATGTACTAGTTACAACCACTACCCCTATAGGGTATTCTAATTATTCACCATTGATAACCGAGTAATCCAATTTCTTTTTTGCATCAACACAACGACAAAAATAATAATTTGTCCCTTCTTTATTGTCTTCATCTACAATAACAACAAAAACATGGCCTGTAATGATATAAACATAACGAGGACATTATTTTACTGAATATTTATGATAAAGTACTAAATTTGAGATTATTTATATGTGGACAATTTACCTGGTTGTACTAGATCAGATAAGTGATCAAAGTCAATGGATGATTATATTTTTGTTAGTTATAATGATTCATGGGGATGATAGGAGTCAAGTGGGCTCAAAATACATGTATACCATTTATCAACACATTCCTTTGATTTGCACCCATCCCAATCTTCATCTACACATGATGAACAAAAGTACTCCATATGTCATGTAAGGATACTCCATGAACCTGTATTACAACTTCTAAAAGAGTGTATCTCACTCGGTCCTATTAGTGTACAATAATCCTCATATGGTGCAATGTTAGTTTCATCCATCAACCAAAAAAATCTATGAACCGTAGACTCACCTTCACTACCTGGACCCATTGTAGCATTACACCACTGGATAATACATCTCGCATCTGAAAATGTTGCTTTCTCTTTGTACTTTAATTCTTCATGTGCTAAGGCTCTTTTAATACATGCACTTGCACCATCATGCTCTCCCTTTCCATGATCGGCCTCTGTGAAATTCCACATATATTGAATTCCAGTAATCTTATGCATCCTGGACAACCAATAAAACACTTGAGAATTCTTGAATTGTGATGCACAATTATTTGACCATATGATATGTCGATGTTATGATATGCCCATGTTAGCCAAATCACCATAAAATAGTTGAAAGCAACCATGTACAAACTCTGTAGAATGCTAGCAATCATCACTAATATAAAAATGATACTCCCTCAATATCTTCCTGTTCTCCATGGTACTATCAGGTGAATGCATGAATGCTATATGAACAAATATAGTAACCTGTTGAGAGTTGTAATACTTTGCTTGCTCCTCCTTTTGTGGTTGTAGTGTGTAGTTCTCTACAAAGTCCACAACTAAAACAATGGCATCAAGTGATAATGTGTCCTTGCACAACTTGAATTGCATATCCAACCACCATGCTCTATGTGTATGCCTTGCATACTCATAAATAATTTTTTTATAAAAAATGCCCATGAACTGATACATTGGAATATTTTCAATTACTAAATCACATCTTTTAGCCTCTTTTCCATCTTTTATATTGTATGCCACGGTCTTATATTTTCCAAATTCCACTATTTCATTACCGATTACATGCGTACTCTCCATATGTTGACAAATTGGAAAATATCACAAATCTCTGTAATCTATGCATGTAAGCATGAGAGCTTGTAAAATTGTTGATCATCCACTCTTTCACATAAAATGGTAGATATTAATTCCCTTGAAGAACTAGGTGGGACATTTATGATACAATCCTACAAAACATTGTTAGAGTGTAAATCTATACATATATTCCTATAAACATAAAAATGGTTAGAAAATTTAATATGTACCCTACAAAAACAAGTTGTGCATGTGTGATTTATCTTCACATGAAAAGTTTTACCCATCTCAAAATATCTCTAACTAATTTGAATTTGAGAATACATATGTATAAATTTTGCAAAGAATTGTGTCTGAGTTGAATCCAAAAAATGTTTTGGATGTGGAACATGAATTCGACTACCAATCCTCCTTCTTACAACATCTCTTTGAATAGGAGATACACGTGTGTTATTCTTCCAAAATTCTTCAATCAAGGACTTCAAAGCTTCAACAATTTCTTTATCTTTTCATGGTAGTCTATTGGAAAATGCCCATAACTCATTACTATTTGGATCTTCCACTCTTTGACGCCTTCTCAGGGCTCTCATTAGAGACTTTCTACTTATTTTCAATGCTTTTCTCGTCTTTCTAATGAGTCAATATTTCTTCATTTGAGTACTTATTATTGTTGATGTAAGTACACATTGTGTGACATTACTATCTTTTGTGTGTGATGTAGAACCCACACTCTCATATGCAATCATTAGATTCTTTACAATAGATTTTTCACTTGACTCATCCATCATTCTTAGCCCAAGAATCTTTGTGATGGACCTAAATTTTAGATTTCTCATCATTTCAACAAATAGTTGACATCTTCCTGTCATATTTAAATTCTCAAAAAATGATCTCCAAATACAATTAGCATTTCTTTGACAAGTATGCTTGGGAATCTTGTCAAGCATTGCTTGCAAAATGTTGGTATCAATATCAATCAAATATTTTGGCTTTCTATAAACAATTCTAGGAGCATCAAAAACATTATGTGTGAATTTCATATCATCTTGAGTACCTTCAACATGAAACAATGTTTCCTACACCTTAGGATGTAGATAATGGTGTGCCTTCAACATGATACAATTGTGTGCCTCTACCTTGGGATGTCGACAATGTTGTGCTTCAACATGATAAAGGGGGTGTGTACACCTTGAGATGTAGACAATGGTGTGCCTTCAACTTGATACAAGGGTGAGCCCACACCTTGGGAAGTAGACAATTGTGTGCCTCCAACATTGGATGACGATGTCTCTTCAACTTGGGAACTCATAGATGATGTGTCCACATCTTCATAATTCAATATCTTGTTGCACACAAGTTTCTCATTTGTTGTCTTTTTGTTTCCAATTCAAATTCTCTCTTACTTTGTATTGATGTTTCATGTTCCTCATCCAAACAAAAATCTTCTTCTATGGTATGCAATTTTTTGTGTTCACGAAGTTGTCTCATTCTTTCCCTTTTCTTCTCTTTGTCTCTTTCATGCTCTTCTAGTGTTAGAGTCTTTTCTCATTTCCTCAGCATGATGATGAATTCTACATATGAATTCATTACAATTTTAAAGTTATAATATAAATCTATTACAATAAGTCAAATTATAATATAAATATCTTACAGTATGAAAAATTATAATATAAATATATTACAATTATATCAAATTATGTATTGAACAAGTCTATATTATACCAATTATAAACCAAAAGACTCTTTATTCACATTTTACATGTAATTTTTTTTTTTACCTCAATCGATAAATTTTGATGAAGAATGATTGAATTTCACAATTTGATGTTGAGTTTTAAACAAAAAGGTGGTGCAAATTGATAGAATATGATACTTTGTCACCTTGAACACCATGAAAAGCGAATATTTGTTGGATAAAATGAAGAAATTAGATTGTTTAAAGAAAATGTGGGCCTCTTTCACGAGATCTATAACAGATAAGACCATTTATTTTAGTCTTGCATAGCACGTGCGTGCTATGCAATGAATACAAAAGCAGTAAAGGGAGAGAGGGGGTGACAAGGGAAGAGAGAGAGAGAGAGAGAGAGAGAGAGAGAGAGAGAGAGAGAGAGAGAGAGAGAGAAGGTGAGAAAGGGGGGAGAGGGTAAGGGGAGAGAGAGAGATAGAGAGACAGAGAGATAGAGACAGAGACAGAGACATAGAGAGACAGAGAGACAAAGAGAGACAGAGACAGAGACAGAGGGTAGGAAGGTGGGATAGAGAATGTGTGTGTGTGTGTGTGTGTGTGTGTGTGTGAGAGAGAGAGAGAGAGAGAGAGAGAGAGAGAGAGAGAGAGAGAGAGAGAGGTTAAGAAAGGGAAATATAGAGGGTAGGAAGGTGGGATAGAGAATGTGTGTGTGTGTGTGTGTGTGTGTGTGTGTTTGTATGAGAGAGAGAGAGAGAGAGAGGGTAAGGAAGGGGTCCTAGGACCATCTATGACTCATTAGGAAAAACTAGGTGCACTAGGCATAGACTATATGGAAATCAATCTTCTATATTCTATGAATTCCCAAGGATTCTGAATTATGCAAGGGTCGTGAAATGTATTTGACACAACAATATGATTATCAAAGGTGTAAAAAACTCTAATTTTTTAATACAAAATCTCTCTCTCTCTCTCTCTCTCTCTCTCTCTCTCTCTCTCTCCCTCCCGATATCCTTCTCTCTCTCCCTCTCCCCATATCCTTCTCACCTTCTTAGTCTCTCTTCCTCTCTTAGCCCCCGCCACCTTCTCACTCTTTCTCTCTCACTTCCTTAATCCTTTTCTGGCTGTTACATAGCGTGCACATGCTATTGAAGCCATGAATTTGAATAGCACGTACACAATATAGCACATACACACTTTATAATACATTGGAATCCACCAAGCCTAAGGCTTGGATTTGCCTTGGAGATCCAACCCAAAGGCTTGGAGGATTCAAATATGTCTGAGACATGTTTTCCAGCAAACATACAAAAAATTCACATATTTTTTGTGTGCTCCTCGTCAGGTTTACTCGCGGTTCAATAACATTGAAATTAGACAACATGATATTGTAGATCTCTCTGTTAGCTATGCAACCATATAATTTATTTGGAATTCTTATTATGTTAATCTTTTCATCTCTAATTTCTTTTGTATGTATGTCCCATTTTTGTCAAAAACTAATGTGAAGTATTTTGGGCATTGATTTTGGCTCATTCGTCGAATTTTGCAACAACTTAATTTTTTAGAATTTAGACTCAATTATACACACTTCAAAAAAAAATGATTTTCAATTACTTTTCAATGATTTCTAGGGGGAGAACACATAAATTTCAAGCTTTCAGGATGTTTGCACTTTAGAAATTCATAATTTTATGCATTCATCAAAAAAATCTAGGATAAACTGCGTGGTGTTAGCTAACTTCTCACTAGAGCGATTAAAAAAATTCAAAAAAAAAAAGTTAACATTTTAGGGGGAGCACACAAGACGCTATGTTGTGTTTTTTTTTTTTAAATAGGACCACTTTTTGTGCTCCCCCTTTTTGAGGGCCTTAGTCTACACCAAGTTCAAAATAAATTAGTAGTTTAGAAACTAGATTTAGAGTATTACAACTCTTGTTCTTGTCACATCTTAAAATTTTGAGTCTAACTATCTTCAATTTCTCGTTGAAGTTCAAAGTTTGCTGATTTTAAAAAAAAAAGAAGTAGCATATTATACCTTGTTTTTGGTCCCCCATCTTTGTGCACTTACCCATAATGGAAAGCTACAAAGCTTAAAAAATAATAGTATTGATTTTGTAACTTTATATATGACATATTTTTTAATTTAAGTTACTGATTATGATAGAGGTAATCATGAGGCTTCTTTTAATAGTTCACAAAGGAAGAATGGTTCAAAAAATAGAGACATTGAAGGAGTCCATCATACCGGGGATGAAAATTGGAATAAGAAAGAGAATCTGAAGACTATATTTATGCACATTGCTAAGAAAAGAACACCTAGAGCCATGTAAAAGTCTCACACCATTAGTAACAAGAATTCTCTAAACAAGGCTTCAAAAATTAGATAACTAGGCACTAACCAAGAGTCATTCACCATGCACCATTAACAAAGTGATTGTGTTGTAGACTTTTAGCCAAAAGGTCTAATAGAAAGGTTCAAGATCTTCAATCCAAAGAAAATTTTTTGCTTCATAATAAACTTCGTCAAAGATAAAACTCCTAAAAAATGAGGTCAACCAAATAATAATTTGGAGGTAAGGAGATCGAGAAGAATAATTTTTTAACCTTACTATCATGAGATTACTGAGAGAGGGGGTGAATCTGTAATCTACCAATTTCAACATTTAAACACTTTTCACTTAACCAATAAAGCAATGACTCAAATATCAAATGTAAATGTGCAACCAGAAAAATCCAACATGAAGACACAAGATTTTTGGTATTGTGGAAACCCAAATTAGGGAAAAACCACGGTGGGTATGGCACCCAAAAATCTATACTCTTCTGAAGTACCCCTTGTGAAAGGCATTACATGACAAAATGTAACCTTGTGAGAGGTTTTACCTAAAGCTCATAACAATCTTGTACCTTGTGAGAGGTAGCCTTGTGATAGGAATTCAAACACTTATTATAGTGCCACCATACATGATTTACAATACAATGAATATCTATCATGATCTACCTCACTTGAGGGTTTCCAATACTTTTTTGTAGCTATTAGGACACAACAGATAAGAATGATATGTAAAATAAAAAGCTCCTTTTCTTGATCAAATCCTTCGTATCTCAAACAAAATTCTTCACATTCTTCTCTAACACTTGGCTCGACCGCACCTTCTATCCCTTCTCCCTTCTTCACCAACCCACGATCAACAACCCATTCACCATCTTCTTTTCCCAGCTTATACTACTTTCCTTTTCTCTTAGGTTTCCACTACCATAGAAAACCCTAAAATGTAATACCTTTCCAACCTGACCATACACTTGGCTTCATATCACATATCTCTATGTCCAATTTGAAATTTACATTTTTAGAGTTCACAATTGTGGTGCAGGGCTTCAGGAAGTTGAAGGTGTTGGTGCAAATATTCAAGCAACAAGCTCTGCAACAGTATTAACTTGACTTATGTTGAATGTTATTGCACTTTAGAACTGCTATTACAAGTATTAGGTGAAATGAGTGGGTAGAGATTGGAAAGTGTACTTAGAAATTGAATATATATAATAAAATTTTTTTACACTCATTTGTTGATAAATTGTACATTTTTTTAGGAATAGAAAAATTATTGATGACTATTATATGCACATTAGAAAGAATTCCACCACTTATCTATTTTTCATTACATTCTTTCTCTTGATTTAGAAGTTTAAGGCTCAAGGGATTTCTATTCTGTCAATCTTGTGTTGTTGTTCATCTCCTTGTAGATCTTCACAAATTGATTTGCTTCAAGAATTTGAATAATTTTCCTTTGTACCACAAGGTGAGCCAACTAGGATTTCTATATGATTTTTTTAGCATATAAGGCATAACTAGGGTGTGGTGATGAGCATATTTAAGGAGATGAGGAGTTTGTAGAGTATGTGCAAAGCTCCTTTGGGGTGCTTATGTGGAGAACTGACCCATTTATGAACCCTTGGTTAGGTGATTATATAGAGGAAGGTGTGAAATATTGGTTAGATCATCAAGACGTAGACTGACTAACATTTTCAATAGGATTGAACATTTTGGGGAGAAAAGAAAGGAGAAAGTAGTAGATCTATAGTCACGTAGTACTCACCCATAGTTTTATTTTTAATTTTTATTGTGAAACTCTTTTAGGCCACTTTTATGTGTGGATTGATTAATCCAGTGATATTTGAATTATTGATTTGATTTATTATGAGCCTTTGGATAATGTTTTATATAATGTGTTATAGTTAGATGAGTATGGTTATTCTCATATCAATTTAAATACTTATGATGATGTATATGTTATAGTTATTCCATGATGGTAATTTATATGTTACTTGATGTTATTTACATGTATAGTTTTACTGACCACATACTTGCATGTGTATGGTTGGCGTGTATGTTTTATATTTCTATTTGATGTGGTTGATGTGGTTGAGGGACAGAGTCATAGTTACTTTCTTGCAAGATCCACATGATCGGTCGATCCCCGCCATTTTTTGTTATATATTTAAACATGTTTGTACATGCTTATCTTTTATGTAGTATTTTAGGTACTGGAAATCAACTTCCCTAAATTTTCAGGATGAGCATGCCCTATTGCAATATCTCAAATGGTAAGAGAGAGGATATAAAATACATGTCCAATCCCAACCCAAGCCATTTATTGTCTTGAATTAAGGGGCAAGTATTTGATTGAGTTTCCTATCAAAATTCGTCAAGGTGACGTGAATCTGCGAACCCTTTCCTTCAGTATGATTTTTCTGCTTTTGGGTTTAGTCAATTCTTTCTCATGTTGTCATGTTATCTGGTTTGATGTGATTTTATGTTATTATGGTTAAGTGATTTATGAGTTTGATTATGTGAATAATAATTAAATCTTATTAAATATAAAAATATTAGTATGGGGGTATTTAATTAATGAGAATTAACTAAATACATTTATTAATTAAAATATTTAATTTAAAATGTCCAATTTTGTAAATAAAGGATTTAATTAATTATTAAATCTAAAATTAAAATTTAAAAGTATAATTAATGAATTGATATTTAATTATCAATTTCATAATTATTAATATGTTAAAAACTAATAATTGTTAATAAATTATTAATATGCAATTTAAGTCGCGCATTCAGTTTAATAAAATTGAATTGGGAATTTATGTTAAAGTTAAGTTAAGAGTTGATAATTGAAAAGTGCATATTTTATTATTAAAATTATAATTAATCATGTAGAAGAGTTTGATAAAAACAAGGTTAGGAAGTTGAGGTCTAATTGTTGATTGAGACTTGTATGTTTGAGTTATAGCCATTATTCTTTATACAGATTTGGAGGAGACCAGGTTTTGGAGAAAATTGTTTGGATTGTTTGAAGAATTATTTTCAAAGCTTAGGAGTAATTTGAAATCTTCGAGTCTTCAATTTGGCAATTGTTGTTTCGAATCTTCTTGTGAATTTTCAGGTAGGATTTGAAAAACCCATAGTAATCTTCTTTCAAAAAGATTGTCTACGTTTGGTTTAGAATGTCTGTTGAACTCTAATTCTGTTATTGCTTGATTTTCTATTATTTTAGTTTAATTTAGTTATTAAAATTTCATGTGAAAAATTCTTGATAAACTCAGATCTAGAATGCTTTATATATATATATATATATATATATATATATATATATATATATATATATATATATATATCTTTGATTTTTAGTCAGAGAAATTTTCTAACAAAAAATTTGAAAAAATAAAATAAAAAAAGTAATCATAATAATAAACATATATTAAATTGTGGTGGGGCCACCACCCCCCACCACACAAATTTGGCTTGCAGCTCACAATGACTTGTGGGTACCGCAAGGCTTCCGGTGGGACTACAAGAGGGGAGGGGATGACACGGGTACACCTCCTGTGACCTCATTTGTTTTTTTAAATATTTTTTTTAAAAAAACTTAAAATTTATTTAATATAAGTTTTAGTTTATATTGAAAATATTCATTATTACATGTTAATAAAAGTTACTAATTAATTTTGTCAAGTAGTTTTTTTTTTAATTATTACATATTATTAATTAATAATTTATTTGTGTTATTTAATGATATTGTTATAATTTCTTTGATGTTCGGTAATTAAGATGTGTTGTTGAATTAATTATTGGACTTAAATATTGAAATAAGTAATTAAGATTAATCAAATATTTAGTTTTCTTTTAGTTATGAATTTAGCTGCTTGTTTTCTTTCATATATGGTCTTTGGTGTTTTTTTGTCAATTTGAGATTGGTTGGCCAAGGATGTTATACCAGAGGTGTATGGGTACCTTTGTATTGCACGAGTTGTGTATTTGGTCATTATATCTAATTTTGATTTGGAGATGATCTTTTATGTGGTTAGTGATCACCTTTCTGAATTCTCATTTTGTTATCTTTTTGTATGGAAGTTGTCTTGAATACTTGTCTGCATATTTCACCTGGGCAAATATGGTTTTTGATCTTTTTTACCCAACCTTGTTCTGTTAAAACTCATGGTTTTATGAACACCTTGATGGTGTGTATTTGATGTTGTGGCTATGTGAGAACTAGTGTGTTCCTGTTATATTAAGGTACAAATTTGAGGATTATTATAATTATTTTCTTGTTATCTTATTTATGAGCCTAGGTAGGTTAACTAAATGTATAGGTGAGAAGTGGCTTGCACTAGGCATCGGGGCCCGCAAGTGGCTACCAAGATAACTTAATGCAAGTGACTTAATGAAGTGATAACTTAATAAAATCTATTAGGGTGGAAACATTAATAAGATGTGTGTGTTCCTCATCCATGCCTTGAGAACTAGTACATGCTAGGATGGTTTGTGAGAAGATGATTTCCGCCTTGCATGGACTTGGATATAGCATAGTTGGTACCTCATCTATTTGAGATGATTACTAATACCAGTGTACTAATAAAAGTACCTTCATAGAGTTAGCTTGATAATAAATCAATAAAATAGACTAAATACCTAAATTTAAGACCTATCTAATACAAATAAAATCAATAAACACCCTATGGATCTCTATTCAGATATGTTAATGCAAAGCTCTCAGCAAGCCTCCACTAGTGATATCTCTAAAATGAGAAATGATATGATAAGAAACTAGTTAAGTGAATTCTAAATTGAAAATAACCTTAATTAATTCTAAATTTGCCTTTCTACCTCAAAAATGCAAGAGGTTTGATGCAATTCTCAGATTTATGGATAATTTTCTCCTGATTTTGGTCTTCCTTTTATAGATTTTTGCAAGCATAAGGGGTGGACTTGAATTAATCATGATTAGGTTAAGGTTAAATTCATGGTTCCACCTTTGGAGACAATTTAAATGGATTGTCCTCAAAGCTTGGGACAAAGAGACAAAATGAGTGGTCAACATGCTCTCACCTTATGTGTGATTGAGATTCGATGTGAGCTTAATCCATGTGAGCTTGATCCTTGATTCCTATTGGTTGATGCATTTTCCTCCCATGTGGTGGGTGAGGGAAATTAGGAATTAATAATTGAATTAAATTGATTTTTTTTAGCCATGTGTGCCCCTTGAATGGGTTAATTTGATTTAAATTGAACTATACAATTAATTAGATTAATTGCATAATTAATTGATTTATCATGATTTATTTATTTTAAATTGATTTATTGGGTTTTAATTTTCAATTAAAATTGGATTTTGGCTTGATTGCAATTTTTCTTTGATTTTAGCTTGATTTCAATTTATTGCCTTGATTTTGCCTTAGTCGCCCACATGATTTAGTCCTGACCATTTTTAGGTGATTACAATACCATATAGAGTCACTATGGCATCGGGGTCTTGAGAGACTACCATGATAACTCTAGAGTTGACGCATGTGATGGCACATCTCTATGTATCTTAGGTTTCCTACGTGTGTGGGTTTCCCTTGGTTGAGTACATATTACCTTTGTCATTTTTTTGTACCTTTTGTAAAGTGATTGATTTTGGTATTTGATACCGAGTGGGTCTATTGTTATCTCCTCAACATGGTGGGAGTGGACCCATTTAGGTTCCACGAGGTCAGGGGGTAGTGATTCTTTTACCATTTTAGATTCTAAAGTTTGTGTACCAATGCTAGATGGTCTTGGTAGCAGTTATATCTTCTTGTTCATCATTTTTGGAGATTTATTCTTATCTTCTTATATTATGTTCTTATATCATTATTTCAGTTACTTCAGAGATATCATATTGTACTTTATATTTGGAGTATTATTACATACCCTACGACTTGTATAGTGGATGTGGGTTATCATGTATATCTTGTGGCATCGATTATATCTCGATTTCATGTATAAGATGATGTTCTTATTTACATTATGTGGAGACTTTGTATAGTTGTTTTATTAAGTAGATTAATTAACATTTACATAATCTACGTCAAGGATCTCTTGAGATTTGTAATCTATGTTTGAGTTACAGTTGTATGTATGAGTTCTATTATATTGTATTGCTTCCGCATTTTTATACATTGTTGTTTGTAGAATCTTAAGAAAAAAAATTATTGTGTAAACTTAATAGCATGTTTTAGGTTAACCTCTCCTGGTTCCCTGGTAGGGCATTACAAGTTGACTAAGAAATTTTTTTGTGAGTGGTGAAGAATCCTCTGTGGGGTATGATCCTACAAGATGTCATTCTTTAAAAAGGGTTTTGAGAGAGAACATTGGAGGATAGACTATTGGTCACAGTCCCATGTTCTTTTTTAGCCAAATTCATAATTTTTCTTGCTTTTAATAAAAATAGCAGAGGTAGGGTTAAGGTTTGTTCATGATTTTGTTTAAGGTAATGATGTTATTTATTTATAGGGAACCTAGGAGACATTTTTCTTGGTCTTAACTCCCTTGATTCATATAAGACAAGTGTCTAATTTGATGTATTTTCCTAAGATTATGAGATCTTTCATAAAATGCAATATTTTTCACTCAAAAACTTCTACATACAAAATGATACTTTGGACCCTTTTGCATGATTGTGGAGCATGTATGCAATAAAATCAAGGATGTAGAGTTCATTTTGGAAATTGTACCATTTGCATGCTAACAATGTGAATAATAAACTCCACTTTCAGTTAGTTCCTACATTCATTTCATTCACACATTAAGGTGATGTATTAGTTTAAATGCTCTCATCTAGGTAGATCATGCTTTCTAATTTAGTTTTGTAACACGAAGAAAATTTGGATTTGACAAGGTTTAATAGAAGGTAGCCAAAATTAAAGGGGGGGATCAACCTTCTACTTAGTTCACTTACCAAAATTATAATGGTGAACAAGGTAAGTGTGAGATGGATTTCTTCATAGATCACAAGTTATCATCTCTTTTAAGAAATTCATCTTTGATAACAAACAACAAAATAGCAGAGTTATATGGTTGTCTTCCATTGAGTTTCTTTAGAATGTCATTCTCCTTTAAGTTTAGTTTGATAGTTCCATGGCTATCTTCCATTGAATTACTCTATAAAATGATTTCACTTTCAGTTTAGTGGCAAGGTTTAGAGAAGCCTTGGTCATGCATGATACAAGAAAGTTGGTTTCTTTTTCCATGGGAAGTTCTACATTTTGAATGTAAATTATATTGGATTTTTGTTTATAATATTTCTTTCTGGTCTTGATGTATCTGTTACTTATTTTTACAATTTTACAGTTCCAATATGCCAAAGAAAAATATTGGAAAAGGAAGTGCAATTTATGGGCAATATTTAGCCTTGGTGTTGGAGACTCAGACCTTCCCCGATGGTGTCCACCTCCCAAACTTTCCAAATAAAGTTTACTATCCAAGGCATACCTATTGTAATACCATGGTGTATAGATTTTCAAGGCATAAATTGGCATCACATGTTGAATGTGAATGACACATAATAGAGCTTGCCAATCTATCTAATAAAATTAATGTTTAGAAATAATGCAAATGATTTTTTGAAAATTTCTTTTGGAAAGAAATTGTATTTGGATTTGAATGATACACTAAAATAATTAATATTAAAAAATAAAATTTAAATTAAAAAATATAATATAACAAATCAAAATTTAAAAATAAAATATAAGTATGGAGAGCTTAAAAATTAAAGATTAAAAAATAAAATAAAATGAAAATTCAAAACATAAAACATCAATATAAAAAGTCTATGAAATGATGAGGGAAAATCCTCCTATGTTAATCCCTACCTCCAACTGGCATGCACTTCATTTGATGCATAACATGCCTCTTTTATATATGCATCTTTGTAAAACATGTTATTTTTAATTTAAAATATTACCTTAGTGTAATAGTACTAATATTAACATTTAATTGTATTATACATATTATATTTCAATTGAAATTTAGACATGGTAGTTTATTTAATTTACTTTCAAATATTTATTATATTTAAATATATAAATTAATATTGTCATTTTTACACAATCATGTCTTTTAAGATTTCAAGTGAGCTTTATGAGAAATAGGTTATGATAAAGTGATAAGTCACGGAATCCTAAAAAATTGATGGGGGACATTTCATATCTTATCATGTGCATAATATGCAAAATAAGTCCATATTAAGTTTTTTTTTAATTCAAAATTTAACTATTTTTCAAAGTACTACTACATACAGATGAACTACTTAATTTTGAAATGGTTTATTTTCTATTTTGTTTTTTATTTCTTATAATGATTGATATTATATATCATTTTAATTAGGTTAGATTTATTATACAATTTACTAACATATACTTTGTTAATAAAATTATATATATATATATATATATATACATACATACATACATATATGTGAGTGTGTGTGTGTGTGTAACATATACATATATATATACACACACACATACACACACACTTATTCAAACTATTGTTCTATTCTTAACACTGAAAATATTCTATACTTATATTATTATATTTATTACTTTTATTATAATATTAACAATAACTATTATTATATTTATTATTTTATTACAATATTCATGGCAAGTACTAGCCACTACGTGGCACTTGTTAAAAACCAAAATCATATGTATAGAAAATACAAAGACAATTTACGAAGAGGGAAAAAAATACTTGAAAATAAAAGAGTGAGACTAAAGAGCATTTAGAGTTCAATCCATTTAACATAATAAATAAAGGGTATTGATGATGACTATTCAACACTTCACATATTTATACAAGAAGAGTTTCAAAAATTAAAACTCATATCAACATTAGCAGATGCAAGACAAGACTATTTAAGATACAATTTTTTTTTGTTAATCTCCTACAAATTTACTCTCTGGAATGGAGTGTAAACAATCTAGATCATCTTTCTTTGTAAATAAATTCTGTAAAAAATGGCCCCATTAAAATTTCTTCATAATTTCTCTATCTAAGAATTTATAAGAGTGAATCTTATTTGTTTTTTTTATTATAAATTTTAGAAAATAAAATCATTCTCAAATAATGATTTCCTCACAATTTATTGATTGAAACTTAAATTATTTTAATATAAAATTTCAAATATGATATTTTATATTCTTACATCAAAGATCTTACATAATTAGATAAATAAGATTTTGAAAAGACCTGAATCCTTTTATAATAAGTTCCCAGTGAAAAGCAAAAAGGATTCATAATAAGTTCCTAGTGAAAAGCAAAAGATGACAATCCAAAAACAGTTCAAAACACAGCTACAAAACAGCCATGAAATAAGCCACAGATCAAGTTCACAATATCTGAGATATTCTTTTAAAACAGTAAAACAACTAAAATATTTACAAAGCTTGCACTGCTCACTGGCAGCAGAATACGTATTGTGCAAGTCACTGTCAAGATGTTGTGTCACATTTGTGCCTGCACCTGTAGCAAACCATTGTCAAACTACCAAAAAATGTCTGAAACAACCTCCTTCAAGATTATTTCTCCCTGCTACGTATTGTGCAAGTCACTGTCAACATGATTGGTTCTTTCTGTTGAACAAGGGCAGGAGCTCAACAGAAAGAACCAAAACAAGGGCAGAAAGAACCAAAACAACCGAAGGATCTAGCCACATGAAGTTTTAAGTTTTGCCAAGACCTTTAATGCAACCCCACAATAATATAAAAAATGCTCTGACTCTGCTTTTCGAATTGAAGCATTCAACACAGACAGGAAGATAGACCGGACTTCTTTTGCAAAAAGGCAATTAAAAAAGATGATCAACACTCTCAGGGACTCTACACGTAGGACATATATTAACATCTGAATTAGAGAGAGGAAGAGCGATTGTATTCATCACTGGGAATAAGGACTCTGTCACTATCTCTCAGATCTTCAGAAGGAGAGTCATTGTATGCACTGAACCTGGAAATCAATGAGTGCCTTCAAGAACACTTCATTTCCCTTCTCAGAAGCAGCCCACAAAATTTGTATCTCTCCACAGTCTCAGATCTTCAGAAGAAGAGTCATTGTATTTAAATCAATGGGTGCCTTCAAGAGCACTTCATTTCCCTTCTCAGAAACAGAGCACTTCATTTCCTAGAGTCTCAAACCTGTATAAACCTCAAGAGAGGCAGTAACCAGCTTAGCAACAAGGTTGAAGAAGTGTCTTTTAGAAGACTTCCTCAACGGGCCTTGACACCACTCGTTACTTCTTAACATCCAAAAGAAGTTTAAGCTTTAATGCAGCCCACAATAATATAAAAATTGCATTGACTCTTATTTGGAATACAAGCATTCAACCCAGGGAAGATGGACTCTGTTCAGAAGGAGAGTCTTTGTTCTAGACCTGGAAATCAAGGAGTACCTTCAAGAACACTTCATTGCCCTTATCAGAAGCAGCCCACAAACAAACATTTCTAAATTTGGACCTGTCCAAAGGTGCTCTGGATCAGACCAGATTCTATCATTTTCAGTTCTCCATTGATCTCTACTACTGAAAATAATAAATCAATGAATCTACCTGATCTTCCTTTTGTGTCTAACAGACTTATTACAATAGATTGGATCCAAAGACTGATGCCTAGCTATGCAACATGCTTAATTGTTGTAACTTTAAGACTGAAGATGATGCATGCCCATTGCCCAATAAGAAAAATTGAAAAAGTACTCTCATTCAGCTGGTCCATTACGGGCTTTATCAGAGTGTTTCAAAGAGGGAAGAAAGCAGTATACCAAAAACAACAGGGCATGTAGCATTCTGTGAGTACTGAGGAGTAATAACCTTGATTGCTATGCACATTGTCAATCATGCACAGGTCCATATCAAAAAAGTTATAACCTTTAATGCAACCCGCGATAATATCAAACATGCACTTACTCTTATTTGGAATTCAAGCATTCAGCCCTGACAGAAAGATAGAGCAGACTTGTTTTGCAAAAAAGACAATTAAAAATTATATGATCAACACTCTCAGGGACTAACATCTGAATTAGAGATTTCTTTGGCTCGACGCTTTTGACAAGACTTAGATTCCATCAAGCATTGAGTATCATAGAGCTATAGACTCACTTATTGAGTATCATAGAGCTATAGATTCAGAAATAAGTTGGATAGGGGAGGGCAGAACTACAAACTTCTCTGATAACATCTTAGGGAAACCACAAGCAGAGACTATTTTGAACCATGAGAACATACAAAGGAATACACATGATCAAATACTTTGGGCATTATAAACTGATTAAAGAAATACACATAAGAAGATACAAAGAAATACACATGATCAAATACTTTGTCCTTAAAATTTGATTAAAGGATTACAATGCCTCGCAAATAACAGCAATGCTTGTTGTTTGCAGCTTAATGTTATATCTGTAAGTGTTACAGCTACTTCTTTGCTTCCCTTTAGTTTGCTTTTTATACTTCTTTCTAATAAAAAAATAACATTTTCAATATCATATGTTGTTTATCTAATAGAATGTGCAATATTTTTAAAAATATATTTCTCATCTTTGAATAATAAGATATTAGATTGTTAATATGATTGTGATAAATTAAAAACATTCTTTGAAGATGATAAGACAAACTAAGTATATCATACCTTCTTTTGTATATCACAAGGACTCTATTAGTAATTTGATCTGCTCATTAAGAGACTAATAATTCATGTCAAAGATTATTTCCCATTAAAATAAATTACACATATTTTGACCAATAACCTAGATTCCATCAAGCATTGGATTTCTTTGGCTCAACGCTTTTGACAAGACTTAGATTCCATCAAGCATTGAGTATCATAGAGCTATGGAGTCATTTATGGAGTCACTTTACAAAGTACAGAACCATCACACCACCTAGCATTGCAAAACATCTGTGTCAGAAATAAGTTGGATATGGGAGGGCAGAACAGAACTACAAACTTCTCTGATAACATCTTTGGCCATTATAAACTGATTAAAAGAATACACATGAGAAGATACAAAGGAATACACATGATCAAATACTTTGGCCCTTAAAACTTGATTGAAGGATTACAATGCCTTACAAATAACAGCAATGCTTGTTGTTTACAGTTTAATGTTATATCTGTAAGTGCTACAACTTCCTTTTAGTTTGCTTTTTATACTTCTTTCAAATAAAAAAATAATATTTTCAATATCATATGTTGTTTATCTAATAGAATGTGCAATATTTTTAAAAATATATTTCTCATCTTTGAATAATAAGATATTAGATTGTTAATATGATTGTGATAAATTTAAAACATTCCTTGAAGATGATAAAACAAACTAAGTATATCATACCCTCTTTTGTATATCACAAAGACACTATTACTAATTTGATCTGCTCATTAAAAAACTAATAATTCATTGTCAAAGATTGTTTCCCATTAAAATAAATTACATCAGTGTGCATCTATTTGACCTCTTACTCTTTCATTCCAGACAAAGATGACATAAAGACAATTTTTGCATTCCTGGCTTCGTGACATTTATATTAATTTATAACTAAAATAACAAAATATTGATGCTTGGGATACATTCATAACCCGTCTTCATCCTATAACCTGTCTGTCTGTAGAAGAAAACGAATCCACAGGCTGTCATGTCTACAATATGAGCCTTTTATAGTTATTAATGACTTTAGTTGTTGATTTGTATGCAGAAGTCAATACACCTTGTACTTTCTTCATAGTGCTTATCAAGCATTCCCCCCAATTTTATCTTTTTCCAAGTGGAGAAAGAAAAGTAGAAAGGATGGGCATTATTGCTGGCTGTACAGAGCATGAAATATGGTGGTGGAAAAACTAAAAGAAAAGGAAGACAGCCATTGCCACTGCAGTTATTGAAAGGATTTCTAAACTTTTCTCTTCAAGGAGATTATTATCAAGCTCAAGATAATGTATGACATGGTGCATTCATTCCTGAAAGAGATATGAATGAGATGATCTGGTTTTATTTGGAACAATGTATGATATGATGTATTTCTAAAAGATATGGATGATAAGATCTGGTTTTATTTAGAACAATGTGATGCAATGCTTCCATTTATGGATGAGATTACAAAAAAAAAATTCATATAAAACTCATCATCAAATTACATATCATAATTCAAAGCAATATTGAAATTTATGGTATGTTAGTTTGACTTAGATGCTATGACAAAATCTTCATTTATTAAAAAATGTCTTTGTTCCATCTAATAAAATTCTTTGTTCCATCTAATAAAATATTTTATAGTCTTGCATCAA
Organism: Chamaecyparis obtusa; assembly: GCA_027943335.1. Classification (NCBI taxonomy): domain Eukaryota; kingdom Viridiplantae; phylum Streptophyta; class Pinopsida; order Cupressales; family Cupressaceae; genus Chamaecyparis; species Chamaecyparis obtusa. The sequence continues at coordinate 305,220 of BSBK01000824.1, read as the reverse complement.
AAATCTTGTCTGATTAGATAAACAGAATTGAAAAAGAGTCTGAATCCTTTTATAAAATGATCCATATGAAAAGCAAACAGAACAACACCAGAACAGTTCAAAAGAGAGCTGCAAAACAGCCATGACACAGTCTACATTCATTTCCTTCATGAAAAGCAAAGCAGAACAACCCAGGAGAGAGAGCTGCAAAACAGCCATGAAACAGTCTACATTCATTTCCTTCATGAAAAGCAAAGCAGAACAACCCAGAACAGTTCAAAAAAGATCTGTATAATAGCCATGAAACAGTCTACATTCATTTCCTTGAGACAATGATCAAATGCTTTCATACTTTGGATATATGACTCTGTTGAAAGCTCTAATTTTAACGCATGCTGAAGATTACAAAGTCTGGTCACGAATAGCATTTTCAGTATATATTTCTGCAACTACACTTCTAGCTTCAACATCTAAAATAAATCCCTTCAAAGAGTGTTTCAAAGATTATAAAGACAGGTTTATTTGGCTTTATAAAACCTCATAATATATTTTGTCTGAATACATTACCTGTCATGTCTATTCTTTCACATTTGCCATACAAATTCGCAGAACTCGATGACGTTACATCATAAAATCTTGATGGAGCAGCAGATAGATTTCATTGATCAAGGAGCTGTGGAAGTGGATAGACAGAAAATCTAAGAGCATGGGCAAAAGCTCAGTGGCATGGATAGACATTTTCTGACATTGAACATAAACGGGTAAACTTCTGGCCTTATTTTCAGCTCCCCGCTATCTATATCTATACAAATTATATGGCCCTGAGTTTTCTGAATTACCCAAATATAATCCCCCCCAACACAAATTACTCCACGAAACAAATTTATGGGCGATACAAATGCTTCATATAAAGATCTCCAGTTTCTGTCATGCTCATCAAACTCATAAAAAATCAAAGCATTTGTATATGTTGGGAGTTGGCGTGGCTCAACTTTACAAACCATTATCATTCTGCCCTTGCACATAACAACTCCCAAGCTCTGGTGCAGTATACCTTGCATCGCCAATGGATTCCAAAGATATCTGATATTGCCATCTCCATTTAGATCACACACAAGCACATATTTCGCATCTTTACAAAACCAGTAGATTTTTTGGTTCTGCATGAAAATACTTGGGAAAAAGCTAACTGTCCAATGTCCACGCAATCTATTTTCGAAGGGAGCGTCTCTTATTTCCCATCTCTCTTCTACAGATTTATAAATCAAAACAATAAATTTCTTACTTCTGAGAATGTTAAGATTTCCAATTATAACAGTTACCTGATAAGTTTTTTCCTTGGGATCAAAGTTGAGCTGTACAGCGACATCATCATGATATTTTTTCATGTAATACGAAAGCTTGCTTTTCCTGTTCAGTCTTACATCTTCGAGATAATGGAACTGCATAGTCAGTAGATTGACCACTTGAAGGGTTCCATTTCTCTTACAACTATAAACCAAGAGGCCCCCATCTCCAGCTCTGAGAAACCATTGTGAGTCACTGCATCTCCACTCTTCATTAAATATCTTCTTGTACCTCAGCCTTCGATTGACATCATAGAAAACAAGTCCATTAGAAGACCCACTTGTTTCATCATAAAGTTCCATCACCAGCCACCTTTCCACATTGCTCTGCTCCCACATATTGTGAAAGTAAGCAGATGAAATAGTACTTTGCCATGAAGTAGAAACCATTTGCATTTGGAACAGAGTATGGAGAGGGAGTTTGCAAAATATCATGGGCAAGATTTCCTCTTGAATATGACCTACTTTTGTGTTTGAGCCATTTTCTGCATCCTTGGCATATATATACTTGCTGGTTCCATTAGTTGATTCAGAATCACCTTCCTTTTGTGCAGCCATTACTTCACCCTTGCCATATAGATATTTGCTTGAGATTGAGCCATCCCCCTCAATCTCTTCACTGAAAGTGTCATCCCAGCAGATTTTTATCCTCTTAACATTATGGACGAACCTTGAATTGTCAGGTTGTCCCGTGGAAGCCATCACCCCTATGAGGTATTTAGTCTCTTATGGTACAATTCCAATTATTTTTATAGAGGTCAACTACTAAACAGTTTTATTTTAGCTGCCGACATGGCCGAATTTTCTAGGGCACAATCCCAGTCTCAAATTAAAGTGACACGTCACCATATTTAAAATTATGAAATTTTCAAAGTTCATGTCCATTTCAGTAAATATTTTTGGAAATATGAATGTGCAGATTTTCATTTGACCTATTTAGTATAGACCCTTAAGTTTGATCCCCAAATATCCCTGGTTAAAAATCTTAGTAACATTGATAAAAGGAAAAAAGTCATGGAGTGTAATGGTACTAAATTTAGCATTTAATAGTATTATACATAAATTTTTTGAATATAATTTTTTATATGGTAATTTAGTTACTTCACTTTTGAGGTCATCCACTAAACCATTTTAGCTACCGATATGGCCAAATTCTCCAGGGCACGATCCCTGCCTCATATTAAAGTGACACGCCATGATAGTTAAAATTATGAAATTTCCAAAGTTCATATCGATTTTTTCTGAATCTGAATGTATAGATTTTCATTTGGATACCCCTTGGTTAAAAACCTACAGTAATATTGATAAAAAGGAAAAATGTCATGGCATGTAATGGTACTAAATTTAACATTCAATTGTATTATAATAAAAATGTCATGGAGTGTAATGGTACTAAATTTAACATTTAATTGTATTATAATATATTTGAATATAAAGTTTGATATGGTAGTTTAGTTACTTCACTTTTAAATATTCTTTATTTTTAAATAAAAATTTTTATTATATTGTTGTTGTATAACCATGTATTTTAGAAAGGCAGTTTTAAAATTTCTATTGTTAAGATGAAGTTATTCAAGATAACAAGTGGGCTTTACCACACATAATTTATGTTAAAGTGACACATCATGTTTTGGATCTTATTTTGTAGACTTTTGTAATAAAAATCTAACAAAATATTGACTAAAAGAAATATTCTAGTATAATAGTATTGAATTTAAAATTAAAGTGTATCATACATATTATATTTAAATTTAAACATTTTAATTATAGTTTATTTAGTTTCCTCTTAAATATTTTTAATATCTAAATATATAATATTGCTATTTCTTCATAATCTAAGTGTTTTGGAAATAAAGTTTTATAAATTTTATTTGAGATTCTAAATCAACTTTTTGGAGAAGTTACGTTAAAGTCAAATCTTGTTAGAGGGATAATGTTAGTAATGGATATGAAGATACATATATGCTTAACTACGGAGTTTCCTCTAATGAATGGTTCATAACGCACAACACTTGGTGAAGGTCTTGCAAATGGGGTTGCAAGTAGAGTAGGTTTAATCATGGAGGAAACTCCATAGTTAAGTGTGCTCGATTCGGAGTAGCATTGGGATGGGTGACTTCCCGAGAAGTCCCGGTGCTTCATCTCTATGAGCATCACCTAGATCCAATGAGTGCTAAGTGTTCCATTCATTCTCATGAGATATGGGTTCTTGTTTACCACTACTTATGAAACATGGGTCAATGAGTTTGACTCAAAAAACTACACAGTTGAATCCTGATAGCAATATCACAATTTGACTTTTTGTGGGAACATATCTCCTACTTATTGTTGGGATTATGAAAAGATATGTATTGAGAGGGGAGGGGTGAATCAGTACCTTTAAAACTTTTCAAGATTGAAACTTTGTAAGCATATATAACATTAACCAACTGAATCCATTGCATGTAACATACATTCAAATATAACTGAAATGCATATACATGTTATCTAATCAATAGACTATTCATGAAACTTCATACACATAACACAAATGTTTTGGTATCCCAAAATCCCTTGTTAGAAGGTAAAAACTATGGTGGGGATGACACCCACAAAGTTTTGCTATTGTAGTAACAAAGTATGTCGATTAAGGCTACAAAGATTGTGATCACTTCTGTTGATTTTACCCTGTTAGGAGTAACAATAAGATCAGCTAGATCTACCTTGTTAGAGGATTTTAGCAACACAATCAAGTGTGCACTCGGTTAATATATTTACAATAGAACTGTTAAGTTCACTCTATTAAGAGATTTAAAAATCTGCTACAATGGTTAAAGAGTAACAGTAAGATATATATGTAAATAGAAACTCTAACTTTCCTGATTCAAATCTATAAAATACTATAAAGATATCACCTCATTGTGATGTGTATTTCCTTCTGTACTTCTCAATAGCCTTATGTCTATTATGTTAAACTAAATACTTCTGTCAAATCCTTACGTCAAAAACCATGTTTGATCTTCAGATGTACTAAGTGCAACTACTTCTTGATGATACATGATCAAATGACATCCTTACAAATTTTATATAAAATTAACTTGACATAATTATGTTAAAGTCAAATCATGTTAGAGGGATAATGTTACTAATGGTTGTGAAGATACATATATGCTTAACTACAGAGTTTCCTCTAATGACTGGTTCATAAGGCACAACACTTGGTGAAGGTCTTGTAAATGGGGTTGCAAGTAGAGTGAGTTTAACCATGGAGGAAACTCCATAGTTAAGTGTGCTCAAGTTGGAGTAGTATTGGGATGGGTGACCTCCTGAGAAGTCCAGGTGCTTCACCTCTATGAGCATCACCTAGATCCAATGAGTGCTAAGTGTTCCATTCATTCTCATGAGAGATGGGTTCTTGTGAAACACTACTCATGAAACATGGGTCAATGGGTTTGACTCAAAAAACTACACAGTTGAATCCTGATAGAAATATCACAATTTGACTTCTTGTTGGAAAATATCTCCTACTTATCAATTGATGAGCTCAAGGGGCTTTCTAATGAATGGTTCATAAGGCACAACACTTGGTGAAGGTCTTGCAAATGGGGTTGCAAGTAGAGTGGGTTTAACCATATAGGAAAACTCTGTAGTTAAGCGTGCTCGAGTAGGAGTAGTACTGGAATGGGTGACCTCCTGGGAAGCCCCAATGCTTCACCTTTGTAAGCATCACCTATATCCAATGAGTGTTAAGTGTTTCATTCATTCTCATGATATCAATATCACGATGGCTTGTTCTATTAACGTTAATTTATTTAAACATTAAATGTGCTATTAATTTTCATTTTTTCCAAAGAGGTTGGTTTTTTTAGTGTTTTAAAAATATCATCTTTATAAGGTCAAGGAAAGACCGAAGAAATTTTATAATCTATTGAGTCTTTTGACCACTTTTGTAAATTTTTTTCTTTGGTTTGAGCTTTGAAGTGATTTTCATCTTGTGATAATTTTGAAAGGTTAAAATGCATGTTTAAATTCTTGTGTGATTGTTCAAAATTATTTACAATTTAATGTTAATCCTCTATACCTTTATATGTGGCATTGCAATATGTTTCTATGAATATGGTTAAATCACACCTTTTTTGACCATATGCACATTTTTGCAGAAAGCCAAATGCATTTCCACTGAAATTGTTTTCGATGTTATTTTGTTAACAAATTGAGTAGATATGAGTTTTTCTACTTGTTTCCTTATTTGATATAGGGTACTTAGTTATTTATTTATGACCTATGTAATTTGACCAATCGAAGTGGATTCAATATTTGACTATTTTCAAAGTACTAAAGGAGATGACTTCAAAACTAAATTCAAGTGTTTTAGTGATTTCTATAAATTGTTATAATTTGGTAAAGTTAACTTTCAATTGAGTTTGGTTGTGTGGGGTTTTGTCATGGTTTTATGCCATTTTTCTAGGTTATGATAAGTGGAAGAAAGGAACCCAATGCAGCAATATATCTTGTCATGGATGACATTTTTAGAGTTTAAAATCATGTTGCAGGGCCTCAGGAAGTTGAAGGTGTTAGGGAAAATGTTCAAGGAACAAGCTCTACAACAGTATTAACTTGACTTCTAGTGAATATCATCCACTTTAGTACTTCTACAATTATTAGGTGAAACAAGTGGGTAGAGATTGGAAAGTGTACTTAGAAATTGAATATATGTAATGATTTTTGTTTGACACTCTTGTTGATAAATTGTACATTTTTTTTAGGAATAGAAGAATTCTTGATGACTATTATATGCACATTAGAAAGAATTCCGCCACTTATCTTGATGAAGGGTGCTCCCCTTAATACCACAAACACATTACAGATATAGAGAAACAACAACAATATGCGAGAACAGAAAATTGGCTTCTTATTATCTCCACAAATGTGGAATTACAAACTTTCAGAATTACAATATGCAAAGCCACATGGGCATTCCCTTACAATATTCTGTAGGACAAAGCCTCGAACTATTACCCAGAACTATTCTGAACTGCCTAAGACAATAATACAGCCTTCCTTATATAGGCAATTTTCCACCGCCTGGGAAGGTTCCAGAATTTTAGCCAATAAGGCCGACCAAACTTAGAATTATTTTATTTTACATTTTATTACATCATAGTCGGCTCAAGATAACCTTTGAAACCCGAACAGAAATTTTGAAGAAAATTATTTTTCGCCATTTCAGGTGGCCCAACTTCCGAAGACCATAAGTCATCACCAGTTGACCCGATCGGCTATTATAACCCCATTTCGAAAATGCCACGAAGCGCTCTACAGGCTTGATTGGCACAAGCGCTCGTCACCCAAATTTTTGACCTCATCCGGGGCCTCTAAAGCCTTCAAAACTGAGTTCAAAGTTTCTGTACCCTGCTGCCAAAACCGAAAATCTTCAATATCTTCCAATATACACTTGATCTGGCAATGAAACTTTACTGGCAGACTTATATGACCAAAATGAACCTCCAAGAAAGAAATCAGATCATTCTGAGCACATACGAAAATTACCAAAAATAGTAACTTTCCATAAATAGCAGCTCTGCACAAAATAGCCCTTATTGAATACAAAAATAGAAATATTTTTGGGTGATGCAAGATTGCTCTTACACCCAGGATGCTCCTGCATCATATCTATTTTCCATTACATGCTTTCTCTTGATTTAAATGTTAAAGGCTGGAGGGATTTATATTATGTCAATCTCGTGTTGTTCATATCCTCACAAATCTTCCCAAATTGATTTTATTTAAGAATTTAAATAATCTTCCTCCATACCTGATGCAGTCAAGGCTGGTGGATCCAATTAAGGATTGATCGACCTTGCAGCCAAACCAATATGCAGTGAAAAACACACTAACAACAATAGATCTGAAATCAAACTGAAGTCTTTATTCATGAAATTACCGATTACATGCAATGTGTTGGGCTATAAGGCCTTCCCGGTTACGACAAAATACAATGCAAGTAACAATCTACAAGATCTCGCAAGATCCAAATCTTTTCCCCAACATCAGCATTCATCTAGCCCAGGTCTGTAACACACAGCACACTGGTAGGCACCTAGGAAAGATCTAAACTTGTACTCAAACTTCCAAGAAATCTTCCTGCTCCTAAGCTCCCAGGCTACTAACCTTCCTTCCAACAATCTCCTCCCCCTAAACAACTACCCAAGCATCCTATAAATACTGATTCCCAACCACAAGTCGGATGATGAAACAATAAACCCTTACAAACAAATATTAAATGCTAAAACATCAATCAGCTCTCACATAGCCTTACAAAATAAATAAACTCTCAAAGATGGGCCCAACGGTCATCAAATCCGCATAGAAGAATGAAACATGCTAGATCTAGGTCCCCACATGTCCAAAGGTCAATCCATAACATGATGACCGTGACCCAAATTAAATGCACCAGTCGGCCAAGCCGATCTATCCAAATAATCTAGTCAGTAAGCAAGAACACCAAGCAATAGAAGAAATAACCAAGCACTAGTCGACCAACCATGCCAAGCATGACTGAGCAACACAGTTATCGCCAAGCACTAGTGAAGCAACGCCATCAGTCACCAAGCATTTTTCAGAGATCGAGCACCCTGGTAACCACAAAAACCGAGCAACTAGTCTCCCAAACCAAGCAAGAACTCTACCAAACCAAGATCAAAACCAACAATCTACCTTCAAATACAAACATATTTTTTTGGTTCATGCAGGTTTGCCAAGAATCCTAGGATGCTCCTGCATCAGACACCCTAGGCAAGAAAGATGTTCTCATAAGGAAATCAGGAACATCTCAAGGCAATCAAAATAGGTATGCCAAATTTGTTCTTCACCCATATCTCCTCTTGTCCTTCATCCCATGTAGTCTTCACTTCATTCACTATCTCATGCAGAAAGTCCTTATGCTTTCTACTTTGTTTACCCCTCCAGTTGGTAATTGATAGCAACTGACTTTGACCACTACCGATCACCTCAGTGCCTCCGTAAGGTTCATCCTCCCCAGACTCCTTAATCAAATCAGTATCATTTGCATCTCTTTGTGTCACAAATGTCACCATCTGCTGAACCATCTCTGCCAGCAAAACCATCTATCTCTTAATCTCAACAAACTCTTCAAAGATATCATTCTCCTCCTTTAAACTAGAGTTAACAAGAATAGGTTCATCAACCTTGTGCTCCTGAGGTTTGTCATAAGGACAACACCTGATAACTCCACATCCCTTAAACCCTGTCTCCTATAAAGGTATCAACTTATGCTAAGATCCTTCATGCCTAACCACATAGGTGTTAGCATGACCATCAAACAAAACATTCTTGTCAAACTGCCAAGGTCTACCGAGCAACAGATGACAAGCATCCATAGGCAATACATCACACAATATCTCACCAAGGTAAGATCCAATCTGAAACTTAACCAAGCATTTTTCTTCAACTCTAACCTTAGACACATCTTGTATCCAACTAATCTGATAAGGATTAGTATGATTTCTTCTTTCCAAATTCAATTTCCTAACCATTTCATCTGAAACAAAGTTCTCAGAACTTCCACCATCAACTATGACATTACATACCTTATCCTTGCACTTACATCTAGTTCTAAACAAATCTCTCCTTTGCACCGGTTCATGAACACGTGCAGCTAATCTCCTAGTGACAAGACATTCACCTTTCTCTGGAACATTCTCAATGTCTTCTTCAGCAACTAATGCAACTCTTTTCTTAGGACACTACCAACTTCTATGACTAGCTTCACCACAGTTATAACAAGTGTCGGTGAACTCATTCTTCCACCTTCCTCTCTATCTAGTATTCTTAGTAACTTGACCACTGCTAGATCCCACATCAGTCTTAGGATTCTCTGTCACATTACCCTCAACAACTGTCTCACCAGTTTTACCACCTCAGTTCCTATTGTTTTGTTTTCCTTCATACTTCTTATTAAGCTTCTCTTCAATCTTCAATTCCATTTGATAAGCATCACTGATTGTTGTCATCCACATAGTAAGTAACTCTTCCTAAATACTAGATCTCAAACCATAGACATACCTAGCAACCTTCTCTTTATCAGCTTCAAAATGACCAGTCCTAATCAGGATTCTATAAAACTCCTCAGTATACTCCTGTACCGATTTATTAGTCCGCTTCAAAGCTTGCATCTTCTTAAACATGTCCAATTCATAATCCACCAGAATGAATTATTTCTTCAACTTATCAACCATTCAGTTCCACTTAGTGATCTTTTCTTTTCCTCTTCTACCTCTTTCCAACTGAAATTCTCTCCACTAGATATTTGCATGACCTTTCAATCTAGTCTTTGCAAATCTAACCCTATCAGGATCTTCTATTTCTTCATACTCAAAGTATTCATCAATCTCATTGATCCAATCAATCAACTCTTCTATCCTAAAGCTTCCAACAAATGCAGAAACTTCAATCTTAGGTCTTTTCCCAATCTTAGACATAGCTTTCAAAATTTGATTCTCCTCAGAATCTCTAGCTTCTTCGATAGCTTCTTCAAAATGATCTTCCTCATATTCATCATCACTATCCTCTTTCAAGGTAGGATTCTTCTTTCTCAACTCTTCTTGCAAGTCTTGCACTTGTTTCTGCAAGGCCCTAAAATCATCAAGATAGAATTCACTAGTAGCTTCCTCTTCTTCAAAGATCTCACGATTTCTCCTCAGAGGCATCTTCAAATCAAGATCTAGACACAAACACACAAGATCCACTCAGCTCCAACAAGAACACACTTCGCTCCAATAGGAACAAACTTTGCTCTGATACCACCTGATGTAGTCAAGGCTGGTGGATCCAATTAAGGGCTGGCCGACCTTGCATCCAAACCAATATGCAGCGTAAAACACACTAACAACAACATATCTGAAATCAAACAGAAGTCTTTATTCATCAAATTACCAATTACATGCAATGTGTCGGGCTGTAAGGCCTTCCTGATTATGACCAAATACAATGCAAGTAACAGTCTACAAGATCTCACAGGATCCAAATATTTTCCCCAACATCAACATTCAGCTATCCCAAGTCTATAACACACAACACACTAGTAGGCACCCAGGAAAGATCTAAACTTGTACTCAAACTTCCAAGCAATCATCCTGCTCCTAAGCTCTTAGGCTACTAAGCTTCCTTCCAACAATCTCCTCCCCCTAAAAAACTACCCAAGCATCCTATAAATACTGATTCCTAGCCACAAGTTGGTTGATGAAACAATAAACCCTTACAAACAAACATTAAATGCTAAAATGTTAGTCGACTCTCACATAGCCTTACAAAATAAATAAACTCTCAAAGATGGCCCCAACGGTCATCAGATCTGCATAGAAGAATGCAACACGCTAGATCTAGGTCCCAACATGTCCAACGGTCAATCCATAACATGAGGACCGCAACCCAAATTAAATGCACCAATCGGCCAAGCCGATCTATCCAAACAATCCAGTCGGTAAGCAAGAACACTGAGCAACAGTAGAAATAACTGAGCACCAGTCGACCGACCATGCCAAGCATGACCAAGCAAAGCAATTATTACCGAGTGCTAGTGAACTGACACCATCAGTCACCGAGCATTCTTCAGAGATCGAGCACCCCGGTAACCACAGAAACCGAGCAACCAGTCTCCTGAACCGAGCAAGAACTCCACCAAACCAAGATCAAAACCAACAATCTACCTTCAAAGACAAACCTATTTTTTTGGTTGATACAAGATTTCCAAGAATCCTACGATGCTCCTGCATCAATACCACGAGGTGAGATAACTAGGGTTTTTGTATGATTTTTTAGCATATAAGGCATAACTATGGTGCGGTGATGAATATGTTTAAGGAGATGAAGAATTTGTAGAGAATGTACAGAGTTCCTTTAGGGTGCTTGTGTGGAGCAATGACCCATTTATGAACACTTGGTCAAGCAATTATGTAAAGGTGTGAATGATTGGTTAGATCATCAGGACCTAGACCAAATAACATTTTCAATACGATTGAGCTTTTGGGGGAGAAGAGGAAGGAGAATGTAGCAGGTCTAAAGTCATGTGAGCAATTCTTTTGTGGGTTGCGAAGAATCCTTTGGGATGTATGATGATACAAGATGCCATTCTTTAGAAAGGGTTTTGAGAGCGCACATTGGACGATAGTCTATTGGTAATAGTTCTTTTTAGAATAACTGAGAGGGTAGGGGGTGAATCGGTTAGATCAGTTAACCTACAGTCCCAAATACAAAGATGTACCTTATCAAACAATTCCAACAAAATAAGCAGCTCGGTAACATAAAATATCAATCTGTTTGACCACTTTACCGATTACTAGTAATTATCCAACTGTGATTACCAACTAAATCAACTATGCAGCATGTAAGGTATGATAGCAAAACAATCATAACAAATAACACATAACACAATGATTTATCATGGAAACCCTGCTAAGGGAAAAACCACCTCGAACCGATAACCCAAAATAATTCACTCTTCTGAAGTGAGCTCAGTGAAGAGACAACCATGTTAAAGGTTTAAAAACACACTGTTAGGTGTGATTTGGTAAGAGGATTTATCACTAACAGTTAACTTTTGACTAGCATTCACTATGGGGTCAACAGGATAACACTTTACATTCATTGAATGTCATAAGGTATTACATAAAACTACTAAGTCCACTCAGTTAAGAGATTTTTCTGAATCAATGGTTAAACTAATACAGTACTGATCTGACTTAAATACAACTCAATTGAAAATATTCAGATCTATGCTAAGCCCTTAAAATCCGTTGATCACTAATCAATTGACTTTCCTCAATATTTCTCAACTTACTTTCACTCAGTAAATAGTTCTCTGACGCTCGGTAATCTCTGCAACTCAGTTCTTCAATAACCAGTTTGATCAGGCATACAATCTTCATGCGAAATCTCTATAGTCTCCTTTTGTTTGGCATGTTTCAATAATGAAACTCATATCTCTTATATAGAAAAGTAAAATCTTTTCATATCAACCATTAGATTTTTCCACTTAATCTCCTTCCTTCATTTTGTCGCTTAAACCTTCCTCAGCAAATGTGTCTGTAACATGTTTTAATCTCATCCTTTAGATCATCTTCAAGTTTTTTTAGTCATGGATCTCATAACTAACTTCATCCTTAACCTCAAAATCATAACAATATCTAGCTCATCAAATTCAGTCAGTTGTTCTTAGCATTTAATGTTTTCATCCATACTCGATTTAATATAGAAATACGTCAGTGATAGCTAGCTTGATGTATACAGAAATCTTCAATTACCGACCACATTGACTTATTCAATTTCAAATCTCTTCTTCATAATAGATTAATGTAACATGCTCAAGTCAACAATATAAAGTCATAGACTCATCAATAAGTTACCCAATGTTTACCTTATCATTCTTTGTCATATCCATCTTTTCCTCATGTAGATATCTGTGTTCTTCATCTTTTCTTCCTTCAACAAATGTTCAGATGCTTGTAACTATCATGATAAGTATTGTCAAGACTAGTTGACATCAATGACAACATATTGACTGATTTAATCATCTTACATATCATTTCAGTAGCTCGGTGATCTCTAATCATTGTTTCTTCAGTTCATCCAAATATTCAATCAGTTGTAGTTCATCAATCTCTCCCTTTGGCATTGATGGCAACACAAGTAATATGAAAATATGGCATACGTATACAAAACATGTATTCTACTATGTAAGTAAATGTTGTAGCTCGGTAATCTCTCCCTAGCTTGATATTTAATATGTTTAATCACTACAAAACAAAATAGCATTACATGTAGACTCTCCATGCGGATTTGATCTTTTCAGTTCTGAGATTCTTGTTCTTAGCAACAGATATTTAAGTCTCTCTCTTTTTTTTATCTTCTTTCTCTTTGATGTGTTCTCCCTAACTAATTTTTTTCTCCAGTCTTTCTCTGATCTTCTCTCTGATTTTCATATGCAATCTCTCTCCCTTTGACAACAATGCCAAAGAAAACATACAAAAATCTCTAAAGAGCCAAGTTATTCCTCTATTGTTCAGTTCATATCAAGTACCTTTAGTGTACTGATAAATAAATTTATGTTCCAGCTTGTACAATCTTTAACAACCTTAGCAAAACTAAAGTGTGAGCTATGTACATCAACATGAATGATCTTCTGATAAGTATAGGTTGGTGCAACCTACTGATCACCTCAGTGACCAATAGACAGGGGATGAACCCCAAGTCTAGTCCTCAAATATTCAAATGTGTCCTTGGGTAAGGGTTTTGTAAAGATATCAACAAGTTGTTCTTTAGATGTTACAAATTCTAGCTTCACCCGCTTCTCTTGAACTTGTTCCCTTAAGTATTGATACTTAATAGATATATGCTTTGTTTTTTAATGCATCACATGATTCTTGGAAATATTTATAGCACTAGTGTTGTCACAATATATAATCGTTGGTTTAGTGATTACCTCATTCATTCCTTCCAACACTTGTTTGATCCAAGCAATATTAGAACAATTTGCAGAAGAGGTAACATGCTCTGCTTCAGCAATAGACTGAGAAATGCATGCTTGTTTCTTGCTTATCCAAGTCACAAGCCTATCTCCTAAAAAGAATTCTTCACTAGTTGTGCTCTTCCAGTCATCTATGTTCCCAGCCCAATCTGCATCGATGTAAACTCTGAGTTCAAATTTGCCTTCCTTAGAATACCATAAACCATATTCTTCAATCCTCTTCAAGTATCTCAAAAAAAATTTAACTGCAACCATATGTGAATCTTTAGGATTGGCAGAAAATCTTGCCACAATCCCAACTTCTTGAGCAATATCAGGCCTACTTTGTACTACATACATCAGTTTTTCAATCATAGATCAGTACAGTGTTTGATTTTCCTCAGTAGATTCATCATCCTTTTTCAATTTACATCCAATTACCATTGATGTTCCTACTGGTTTTGCATCTTCCATGCCAAAAGTTTTCAACACTTCTTTAATGTATTTTGATTGAGTGATGAAAATCCCATCATTCTATTGTATAATCTGCAAACCTAGAAATAATTTAATCTCTCCAAACATTGACATCTCAAATTCCTTTCTCATTTCATCAACAAAAGATTTGCAAATCAGATCTTGTCCACCAAAGATTATATCATCAACAAATATTTTAGTAATCAAAATATTATCATTAGAATCTCCTTTCATGTATAAATTACTATTTTCACTAGTTCTTACAAAGCCAATACTGATATGATAAGCATGCGGTCCTTCATACCATGCCCTTGGTGCTTGCTTCAGTCCATACAAGGCTTTGTGCAATATACATACCATGTCTTTCTGATTTTGATCAACAAACCCTTCCAGTTGTTCTATGTAGACCTCCTCAAGAATTCCATTCAGAAAAGTTGATTTTCACGTCCACTTGATATACTTTGAATCCCTTATGTGCAACATAATCAAGTAATATACGAACTCCTTCAAGTCTTGCAATAGGTGCAAAGTTTTCACCATAATCAATACCTTCTTTTTGTGCATATCCCTTGCAAACAAATCTTGCCTTATTCCTAGTAACTTCTTTGTTTTCATTCAACTTATTCCCGAAAATCCACTTCATGCCAATAACATTTTTATCTTTTGGTCTAGGTACCAATGTCCATGTCTTATTCTTTTCAATCTATTCAACTTCTTCATTCGTAGCATTAATCCATTCCTCATTTTCTAGTGCATCCCTAACATTATTAGGTTCAAAGTCACAAACTAAGCATGTGGTTTGTCTTAACTTACTTTAGCTTTCTTATCTCCAATGATTTGATTCTCTAGATGGTGTCTTCTAACAAATTTTTCTAGCAATTTTTCTATCATGTGTTCATCATTCAGTTTAGGTTCATTTCCTTGATCGGTATCTTCTTCCTAATTCTTGGTTTGTATTTGCTGACCCTCGGTAGCATTTTCCCGATGCTCGATAGAATTAGCATGTGGCTTCGGTAGATAATCTAGATCTTCAACATATGTAAACCTACCATAGTCTTCTAGTTCCTTCATGCTTTCTTCATCATTATTTTCAGCAAACTCATCAACTCTCACATTAGCACTTTCTATCATTTTATTAGTAACCTTATTCAAACATTTGTAAGCTTTACTCTTAGTAGAATATCCTAAAAATATTCCTTCATCACCTTTGGAGTCAAATTTAACATTTTTTCATCTTTCAGAATATAACACTTACTACCAAAGATTCTGAAATAACTTACACTCGGTGTGTATCCAAACCATAACTTGTAAGGTATCTTGTTTGTGTCTTTCTTTAGTTGAACTCGGTTCAGGGTGTAAACTACAGTGCTAACTGCCTTTTCTCCAGTACATTTGTCTAACATTTTTCTCAATCATCAAAGTTCTAGCACAATCAACAATAGATCGGTTCCTCATTTCAACAATTCCATTTTGTTGTGGTGTCCTAGGTGCAGAAACCTACCTTTTGATTCCTTGCTCATTACAGAAGTTAGTGAATTCATCAGAAACAAACTCACCTCCTCTATCAAACCTTAAGCATTTCAGTACTTTCCCAGTTTCTTTTTCAACTTTAGCCTTATACCATTTAAACAATTTGAATGCCTCAAATTTTTCTTTCAAAAACATTACTATCATCAGTCTAGTATAGTAATCATCAAATAAAATGAAATATATATCACCATAGTAGCTTTGAGTTCTCATAGGACCACATAAGTCGGTGTGTACCAACTCCAAAATTCCTTTAGATGAATAGTCCTTACTTTTAAAACTAGATTTGGTCATCTTTCCTTTCTGACATTGATGGCACATAACATGATCAGGTTTGGTTAGTTTCGGTAATCCTCTAACTTTTCTCTTTCTACTAATCTTAATCATGTTATCAAAGTTTACATGACGTAACCTCTTATGCCATACCCATGCATCTTGATTTTTCACCAGTAAACAAGAAGTTTCAACATTGTCAAGATATAATAAATTACCTTTTGATTATCCTCCAGTACCAAGAAGCTTTCCATTTTCATCATAGATTTTCACCTTCTTGATTTCAAATGCAACTCGGTGACCTGAGTTATTCAGTTGTGCTACACTCAACAAATTATAGTTAAGTCCTTTTACCCATTATGCATTATCACATCTAATTCTATCATTCAACAAAATAGATCCTTTTCCTTTTACCATAGAAGGTGTGTCATTTCCCATTTTTACTGATCCTCCATTATAATGCTCAAGATGTTCAAACTTATCTACATCACCAGTCATGTGATGTGTATAGCCACTATCAATGATCCAAGTATCATTCTTACTAAGTTTATAAATAAGTGTTGTTTCTACATACCTTTCCTTCTCTTCTGAATCATCTTTCATTGCAACAAATACTACTTCAACATCATCATCAGTGTCGGTGTCGGTGTCATCATCATTATCAATAAGGTAACAATCCTTTTTGCCTTTATCTCTATAATCTTAGTTGTCTCTATTGTATTGTCAGTTTCCTCTATTATTCCTTCTACCAAATTTTCCATCACTAGACCGGTCTTTATCTTCTTCTTTCCTGTTAGGGCATCTAGCAGCAATATGGCCAACCTCTTTACAATGAAAAAAAGATAAAGGTAACTTTCCCTTATATCTTCATTTACCTTTCTGCAGTCTCTGGGCCATAAGTGCTTCAAGCTCATCAAGCTCATCTTCAGTGTTACTGCCACTTTCATTCCTTATATTATGTTTGCTGCTAGATTTACTAATCTTAAGAGATAACGTAAAAGAGGACTCAACACTCAGTACAACACTATTGTCAAAATTATTTAGCTCAAAAGTTATTAACTTTCCAATCAGACTATCAAGAGTAAGAGTTATATTAGGTGCATACCTCATTTCATGAATAGAAGATATTCTGATTGCATAGACAGGAAACAAGGTTCTCAGTATCTTACTTACCACAGTATCTTCAGATATAATACCTCCTGATCCTCAGATAACATTGACTACCTATTTGATTTGGTTTGAGTATTGTGTGATGTTCTCTCCTTTCATCTTCGTGTCATCAAATCTACCTCTCAAGATTTCATCTATGGCTCTTATCACATTCACATCACCACCATAAACTAGAGAAAGTTTATCTCACATTTTCTTCATTGTAGTGCAATCCTTGACATCCTCAAATTCAGCATCAGATAGAGCAACAACAATCTCTCATAGTAATATTGTGTTCATGTCGATCTTTCAATTGATCAAGAGTTAAAGGTCCAACGGTCAGTTGTATGTAGCCATGGTCAAGTAAATTTAATGCAGAATCTACGATTCCATATATGTGAAGTCTCATCCAGCTTTTCCATGTGGTAAAATTGTCTTTGTTCAGCTTTGACACTTCCCTCTTATAAATCTTGTGATCTTTCTACTCAAGTCCTTAAAACTTTCTTCCAAGAAACCAATAGGACTCTGATACCAATTGCTAGAATAATTGGGGGGGGGTGAATTAGTTAGATCACTTATCTTACAGTCCCAAATACAAAGATGTAGGTCTTATCAAACAATTCCAACAAAATATGCAACTTGGCAACATAAAATACACTTTACCAATTACCAGTAATTATCCAACTATGATTACTGACTAAATAAACTATGCAGTATGTAAGGTATGATATCAAAATAATCATAAAAAATAACACATAACACAATGATTTAATGTGGAAACCCTGCTAAGGGAAAAACCACCTGGGACCGGTAACCCTAAATAATTCACTCTTCTGAAGTGAACTCGGTGAAGAGCCAACCCTGTTAAAGGTTACAATACACACTATTATATGTGACCTGGTTAGAGTATTTATCACTAACAACTAACTTTTGACCAGCATTCACTATGGGGTCAACAAGATAACACTTTACATTCATTGAATGTCATAGGGTATTACATAAGAGTATTAAGTCCACTCGGTTAAGAGATTTTTTTGAATCAATGGTTAAACTGATATAGTACTGATCTGATTCAAATACAACTCAATTGGAAATATTCAGATCTATGCCAAGCCCTTAAAATCCTCTGATCACTAATCAATTCACTTTCCTCAATATTTCTCAACTTACTTTAACTCAGTAAATAGTTCTTTGACACTCGGTAATCTCTACAGCTCGGTTCTTCAATAATCAGTTTGATCAGGCATACAGTCTTCATACAAAATCTCTGTAGTCTCCTTTTGTCCAGCATGTTTCAATAATGAAACTCATATCTCTTATATAGACAAGTAAAACATTTTCATACTGGCCATTAGATTTTTCCACTTAATCTCCTTCGTTCATTTTTCCGCTTAAACCTTCCTCTGCAAATGTGTCCATAACATGTTTCAATTTGATACTTTAGATCATCTTCAAATTTTTTCATTTGTGGATCTCATAAGTAACTTCATCCTTAACCTCGAAATCATAACAATATCCATCTCATCAATTTCAGTTGGTTGCTCTTAGCATTTAATGTTTTCATTCATACTCAGTTAATATAGAAATGTGTCGGTGATAACTAGCTCAGTTATACTATCACTCGGTATACACTGCACTGGTTCGGTGTATACAAAAATCTTCAATTACCAACCACATTGACTTGTTCAATTTCAAATCTCTTCTTTATAATAGATTAATGTAACATGCTCAAGTCAACAATATAAAGTCATAGACTCATCTTGATAAGCTACCCAATGTTTATCTTATCCTTCTTTGTCGTATCAATCTTTTACTCATGTAGATATCTCTGTTCTTCATGTTTTCTTCCTTTAAAACAGATGTTCATATGCTTGTAACTATCATGATAAGTACTGTCAAGACTAGTGGACATCAATGACAACATATTGACTGATTTAATCATCTTACATATCATTTTAGTAGCTTGGTGATCTCTAATCACTGTTTCTTCAGTTCATCTAGATATTCAACAAGTTGTAGTTCATCAGTTCCATGTGCTTTTTCGACCACATTCATATTTTTTTTTCTTTTAATAAAAATAGTGGAGGTAGGGTTAAGGTTTATCCATACTTTTGTTTAAGGTAATGATGTTATTTATTTATAGGTAATCTAGGAGACATTGTTCTTGGTTTTAACTCCCTTGATTCATATAAGACAAGCGTCTCTTTTGATGTATTTTTCCTAAGATTGTGAGATCTTTCATAAAATGCAATCTTTTTCACTCAAGAATTTCTACATACAGAATGATACTTTGGACCCTTTGGCGCAATTATGGAGCATGTATGTAACAATATCAAGGATACAGAGTTTATTTTGAAAATTGTACCATCTGCATGCTAACAATGGGAATAATAAACTCCATGGTCAGTTAGTTCCTACATTCATTTGATTCACATATTAAGGTGATGTATTAGTTTAATTTCTCTTATCTGGGTAGATCATGATTTCTAATTTAGTTTTGTAATATGGGGAAATTTTGGATTTGATAAGGTTTTATAAAAGGTATTCAAAATTAATGGGGGATCTCAACCTTCTATTTAGTTCACTTACTGCAATTATAACGGTGAACAAGGTAAGCACGAGATGGATTTATTCATAGATCAAGAGTTATCATCTCTTTTAAGAAATCCATCTTTAATAACACAACACTGACTAGTAGAGTCATATGGTTGTCTTCCATTGAGTTTTTATTTAGAATATCATTCTCCTTTAAGTTTAGTTTCAGATTTCCATGGCTATCTTCCATTGAATTTCTATATAAAATTGTTTCACTTTTAGTTTAGTGGAAAGGTTTAGAGAAGCCTTGGCCATGCATGATACAATAAAGTTGGTTTCTTTTTCCTTGGGAAGTTCTACATTTTGAATGTAAATTTTATTATATTTTTTTTGATAGGATTCCTTGTTGATCTTGATGTATCTGTTACTTATGCTTTTAATTTTATAGTTCCAATATGCCAAAGAAAAATATTGGAAAAGGAGGTGCGATTTATGGGCAATATTTAGCCTTACTGTTGGAGACTCGAACCTTCCTTGATGGTGTCGACTTGCCAAACTTTCCAAATAAAGTTCACTATCCAAGGCATACCTACCATAATACCATGGTGTATAGGTTTTCAAGGCATAAATAGGCATCACATGTTGAATGTGAATGATGCATAATAGAGCGTGCAAATTAATGTTTAGAAATAATGCAGATGATTTTTTGAAAATTTGTTTTGGGAAGAAAATGTATTTGGATTTTCTTTTACGAAATAACATTTTTTGGTTTTCTTCATTTTTTCAACTCATTTTTATCACACATTAAAAATTACATGATGGGGAGAAAATTATGGCTTATCTTTTGTGATATAACCATGCTTTGGCTTATTTTTATTTTGTCAACAAATGTTTTTAATAAAGGTAAAAGCGGGTTTTGAAGGGGCTCAGAAACCCTGTACATTAAGCTCACTAAAGATATTCATCAAAAGCCCACTAAATGAAATGGGTCAAGACCAAAGAGAGGGTTTTACAATAGGTACCCACAACCTGGATGATTCAAGCATGAAACAATTGTCATGCAACCCAAAACTAAAAAGAAATCTAACACCAAGATTTTCCTAGAGCACCCTTCTGATGGGAATGAAGAGTCATATCAAATGAAGAGGAGGCCTTCTTAAGTTTTTTTCCTTTGACATCGATCCATCCCTTTTCAACTCTAGCTGCCTCAACCTACCAAAGAAGAGTATCATTAGTCGAGCCAGAGAAATCCTGGCTACCAATAGAGGCATCCAGAAAACCAGTTGATTGAACAAGAGCCACGACCTCCATACCACCAGGAGAAGAAAAAAGTGCTATCTCCCCAGCCAAACCAAAAAGTGAAATAACTAGAGAGATAGGAGGACGATCTCCATCATCTAGTGAGACCTACAAATTCCCTCCCAACAGAAAACCTCTAGCAGAAGATGAAACCCTAGCCAAAGAAACTAGTGACAACTCAATAGACAACAATGATCGAACAACCAAAAAAACCCTAGAAACTCCAACAACCTTCGAAGCCTGTAACTTCCCCAAAAAAAAATCCAGTAGGAGACAAAACCTTAGCTGAAGCAATTGGTAACACACCAACAGCCAGCGACACACCATCAATAGCATTACCAGCAACATGTGGTGCCATCAATTTCCCAAAAAGACCTCCAGCAGGAGACAAAACCCTAGCCAAAGCACCAGCTACCGACGGACTCCCAGGAGCATAATCCTGACCAACAAAAGAGGGAGGGGGGACCTACGCTGCCACTTGGGAGAAGTTTTTCTGTGAAACAGGTTTCTTCTCCACCAAATAGTGATGAGCCAAGACACCCTTCCACCATGACGCAACATATTTCTTTTTACCCAAACCACACTGAGCAGCCATATGCCCACTATTAAAGCATCTACGACATCTGAAGGGGAACCCTTCATAATTCAGGGTCTACATCTAGCTTCCTTTGGAGGAGTTGATCACTATCTCTGCAAGAAGACCCTTAGAAGGATCAATATCAACAATAATGTGAGCATAAGTAGAGTGGAACATATTAGAAGAGGCGCTATCTACCAACAAAAATTCCCCAAGAGCATTACCAATCTCATCATAAAGAGAATCGATCAAGAGATGCAGAGGTAAGAAAGGAAGATGAACCCAGATAGGGAACTGAGTAAAGGAATCTGAGATGGGGTTAAAATTGTTACACTAAGGTTTAACCATGAGCATAAAATGATCCTCCCAGCTGAAGAATGATTGCACATCATTTTATTCATGTCCGAGGAATATTCAAACTTCACAATAAAATACCCCTTAGCCAAGGGGAAGATATGCACCATATCCTCAAGGACAGGCTCCCAGTGATGAGAGATCCAATCATGAAGCTTCAACAAGCTGGGCCAAAAACCCCTAAACCTACAAATCAAGGCATGGGAAGAGAAAATAGAGATATTGTGAGCCATGTCCTCCTCAACATCCTTCATTTTGTGTATTGTTTTCGCCAAAGAACACCAAGGTCTTTCTAATTATAAAAGATAACATGTCCTCATTATATAGGGACATGTAGAACTTAAAAACATGATAAAAGTTTACATGTTATCATTAAATAGGAACACAATGGAAAGCTACAAAGCTTAAATAAAATTTGTATATGTTATGCAACTTTATATATAGCATATTTTTCAATTTACGCTACTGATTGTGATAGAGGTAATCATGAGGTCTTTTTTAATTGTTCACAAAGGAAAAATAGTTCAAAAAATATAGACATAGAAGTATTCCATCACACCGAGGATGAAAATTAGAATAAGAAAGAGAATGTGAAGACCAAATTTATCCATATTGCTAAGCCGAGAATAACCAAATCCATGCAAAAGTCTCACAACATTAGTAACAAGAGCTTTCTAAACAAGGCTTCAAAACTTAGATAACTAGGCACTAACCAAGAGTCATTCACCATGCACCAGGTCAGTCAAGTGACTGTATTCTAGACTTTTAGGAAAAAAGGTCTAATAGAAAGGTTCAGGATCTTCATTCCAAAGAGAATTTCTCACTTCATAATAAACACCATCAAAGAGAAAACTCCTAAAAAATGAGGTCAACTAAATAAGAGTTTGGAGGTAAAAGGATCAGGAAGAACAATTTTCCAATGTCTATTGAGGAATCATCTGACCCCTAAATTGCAGAAAGCATCAACAACATATTTTCTCTTGGTTTTAAGATTGACACCTATTCTTTAAGGAAGAACCTTTGAAAGAGATTATAAAAAATGAAAGATTTTTTCTTTCTTTGAATAGTTTAACTATGTAAACAGAGCAAACTACAATTTTAGCATAATCCAAAATATGAAGATGATTGTTAAACTGGGTTGTCATGCACACTTTTAGTTAGATGTAATGGGAGCTCTAAGTGGTGTTGTGGCCTTTTTTATAAAAAAAATGGTGGCATTTGAGGACCTTACATAGTACAATTTCTATAATTTTTGGATCTTGTAAAGATTTTAACATTGGGCCCTTTTTATCATTTCCATGTCAATATTTGTCACAATACAATTTACATCTATTAGGGTTTTTTTATTGGTCAATAAATTTGACATCTTTTGTTCCTTTGGTCTAGGAGAACTTTCCCTAGGGTTTTCTTTGGATTCAATTTCTATTGGACATTTAAAGGTCTAGAAATTAGGATATATATGTTTATTATAGTGAATGAAGATATTGTTGGCATAAATGATGTAGAGATTGTTGAGTGTTTATTGGTACAGGTTTGATGACAAGAAGATCAATTATGATGTTTTCATTGATATCAACTGAGTACTGTGTTGGTTAATAGTGAGTTGATAGTTTTAAAACACTTACAAAAAGAAAGATGACTACTCCTAAAGAACCATGAGCCCCTGAGAATAGCCATCATGTCTTCCTTAAAGGAAAACTTGAGAATGAACAGACCCCTTGGTAGTGTCGATGGAGTCACACTCCCTTTAGTTTTTCAATAACCATAAATCAATTCCTAACCATCTCAGTGGATGATCTAAAAGCTACAAATCTTCCAAACAATGTTGTCCCAAGAAGAGATAACTTGATGATCCACTACTGAATTTGGTACTAGTTTCAACTCCACAACCTCCTCACAACCCATTTGTCTAGAGCTGGGCTTTAAGATTGACCTTTCTTGAATAGCAACATCTCATTTCTCCAAATCATATTCTCTAGAGGTTGAGTACAGCAAGGGGTTGCATTTAGGTACCGGATGTGAATTTTTTGATGGATTTTAGCAATTCAAAATTCAAAATCCTCTCATGATGATGATTTTTATGTTAAGTGACAAGTCATGTTAGTTAAAATAATATTAAATTTTAATCAACATTTTTCTTGATCCCCCTTTGCTTATTTATATTTATATTTCTATTTTTTTGTTTGTTTTTGTATTGAACAAAGCAAATAAGGTTACAAGAGAAAGTTGGAAAGAATAGTAGAATCATCAAAAGTCTCAGCCATAAGGTTGCAAGAAAGTACCAAGTTTTACATGTTGACAAGATACATTTACAATGCTTGAGTTTGTGACATTTTGTATCAAAATCTAAAGTTTAGTCCCAAACATGAGTAATAAAAATCTACAAAAATTTAATAACAAATCATGTTAGTGGTAATGGTACCAAATTTAGTATTTAATTGTATTACGCATATTATATTTAAATTTGAATTTTGATAAGGTAGTTTATTTAAATTAATTTTGATAGTTTTATGTTTGGATATATAAATATTATAGTTGATGCACAATCATGTATTTTAAGAAGACATCTTTTGAAATTCATTGAGATTCCAAGTAAGTTTTATGGGGAAGAGGTTATGTTAAAGTGACAGGTCATTTTAGTTAAAATCCGAAAATTTTCATGTCATATTGATTTATAGTCAATACTTTCTAGAAACCTAGATGGAATTTGCTTTAAAAATTACCTTAGTGTAATAGTACTAAAATTAACATTTAATTATATTATACATATTATATTTCAGTTAAAATTTTAATATGGTTGTTTATTTAATTCACTTTCATTTTATTTTTTATATTTAAATACATAAATATTATCATATTTACATAATCATGTGTTTTACGATTCCAAGTAAGCTTTATGAGAAAGAGGTTATGACTACCACTTGCACCAACTAGGTGCAAGTCAGGAGCATCTTGATAATGACAATAGGTCGACACTCTTGGGTCAGTGGGGGACTATCAAAAGAATCATTCTAGAAACTTTGAAGCATTCATTTTAACAAAGTCTCTAATTTCCAACATTTTGAAAATTGAACAAGAGGTTGACATTTATGACATCTATGATTCCATATTTTGCCATCCACTTTTATTAGTGTTGCCATACATCTGCACCACAGAGCAATAAACATGTATTTCTTTTTTCAGGGGAAATAGACATTTAATTGTTGAATAGAATCATAAACATCAAACAAAAGCATGCTCGTATTAGATTGATATTGATATGGATCATCTTCACTTTCCTCATGCACTACAGTCAGTTGACAATATTCCACACTTGTTTATTTTTGTAGTTTTTGTAATCACAAACTACTCATAAAACTCTGCGCTCTACTAGGGTTTTTGCTTTGCGTCGCTTCTCTGCATTTTTTATCCTTCTTTCACTCCACAATTATTGCGGGAAATAGCCTAGTATTTATGGATCCGACCACTACTCACCCAACAATTGATGCTGGTGGTGGTGTGGTTTCGGATAGCAATGACACCGCCAAGAAAATGCCCTCGCAAATTTGTTCCCAAAGTGTTTCACGAGGTATGTCTCAACCTAATATTGTTTTGCCCATTCATGAGTTTAATGATGCATGTTCTTGGCTTGAAACACATACCCTTATTGGCTATTTTCTGGGATGCAACCCTCCTGAACATGTTATCAAGGACTGGGTTGCGAAATCTTGGACCCCTCATGGAATTCGCTTGGATGGCATCTAGAGCCTCATTAAGGGCTTCTTTCTATTTCGCTTTTCTAATCCTTCCCATGTGGATGCCATTTTTGCTAAGGGTCCTTGGAACCTTAGGGCCTCTCTTTTAATTTTCCAATGCTTGTCTCGAGACTTCTCCATCTTTGACGAAAAGAAGTTGAACGTCCCTATGTGGGTCAAGTTTCCTAGTCTTCTTCTACCTTGTTGGCCATTCATGCATGCCATAGTGCAAAAGCTTGGTAGGGTTATATGTAGTGAGCATGACCATTTTCTCAATCCTCGGCCTAAAAAATGGCTCTGTGTTGAGGTCGACCTTTCTAGGGACCTCAAAGAGTCTATTGAGATTCAAGTTGGTGAGACCATCTTCACCCAGAAGGTACTCTACCTCAACCTTCCCAACACCTGCTATCATTGTCAATCTGCAGAGCACAAGATTAAGGACCGCCCTTTAGCAGTGCCTCGTGCCAAGTCTCCTCCCAAAGACTTTGGCTCTCAGCTAGCTGAGGCTGGAAAAAAAGAGGAGGTTAAGAAAGATGAATGGGTTACAGTCAGCCACCGCAACAAGCCATCCAAGTAGCCTGCTTCAGCTTCCTCATCCCAACCATCACCTCTGGCGATTGAGGTTTCTACTGAGCCAATCGCTCCGATTTCAAACCCTGCTTCGCAGGGGAAAGAATTTTTTGACTCCCACACTATTGTTCCTTTAGCCTGTGCGACTTAGGCGACCACAGAGATTGCCTCTTCCACTCCTTTTTGCCATTCTCGCAGCCCTCCTGGGCATGTTGAGAATGGGCTTGGTGGCTTGCAAGAAAAATGACATAATATTTCCATGGAGTTTTCTGGGTCCTCTTTTACCCCAAGTTATTTGTCTAATAGTTTTACTTCCCTTAGAGAAGGTGATGGATTGGACAACATTGTTTCTCCATGAACTACATCTCATGGAATGTTTGTGGGTTGATAGACCTGCCCAAAAAAATTTTGTCAGGGATTTGCATTGTCGTATTAGTAATTTGAATGTCTTATGCCTCTAAGAAGTTAAAATTTATGGTTTTATGCTTGATGTTGCTTGCAAAGTTATTTGGCCTAAGAGCCTTAATGCTCTCTGTTCTCAGCATGAGGCTAGTCGAGGTGGAGTCGCTACTCTCCTCTCTCCTCGCTAGCATTCTTTTTTGGTTAGTCATGGTTCAGATCCCATGCAAAGAGTTGTTTGGGCCACTTTCATTATTGCAAATCATCAGACACCTAGCCAAGTATCGTGGTAGATCCTCTGATGTCAACACCAAAGCCTTGTGTGTTGCCACCAAGGCCTTAGCCCAGAATCCTTTCAATCAGGACCTGCAACTTAACCTTGCCAAGCTACATCATCAGAAGCAAGTTGCTGACAACTATGCTACCAGAGGTGCCCAGATCAAAGCTCGTCTTCACTGGTTGAAAGTTGAAGACCATGCTTCTAAAGATTTTTTTGCTTCTCTCCATCCTTGTCATACCAATGTGGGCATAACCAGAATCATAGAAGGTCACAGCCTCCTCACGGAGCTTCTTGATGTTTTGCAAGCCTTTGTTCGCCACTATGAACAAGTTTTTTCTACTCAGGGATCTTGTCCTGCCAGTGAGAAAGCTCTTGCTGACTACACCGTTGTTGTTCTATAGTGTGTCTCCCCTCCTCAGTGTGTCCTCTATGATCAACTTCTTTCCTTGCAGGATCTTCATGAAGCGGAGTTTGCTATGGCTGATGATAAGGCCCTAGGATGCGATGGCTTCCCTTGTGAGTTTTACAAAGCCCTCTAGGATGCCATTGGTCCTGATCTTCATAAGGTCTACCTTGAAGCTTTTCATTCCCATTCTCTTGGGGGTATCATTAACCAACGTAATATGAAGTTCATTCCCAAAGCTGCGGATCCAGAGGACATTTGCAACTGGTGGCCTATTACCTTGCTCAATCTCTCCTACAAGATCATTGCCAAGGTGCTAGCACTCAAACTCTGGCACATTCTTCTGCAGATTGTTAGGCTAGAGAAAAATGGCTTTATCAAGTCTCAATTCATTCTTGACAATATCATTGCGGTTTGGGAAGGAATGGAATGGGCTCGTAAGTCTCACCAGAAAGCCCTCTTTCTTAAAATTGATTTTGCTAAAGCTTATGATTGCATTGAATGGCCTTTTATTCTTGCTATGTTTCACACTCTGGGCTTTGAGTCTAGATTTCTTCCATCTGTGCAGATGCTCTTCAGTGATGCCTCTTCCTGCATCACCATCAATGGTCAACAATCTTCTACTTTTGGGCTCTTTCGATCTATTCAGAAAGGATTCCCTCTAGCTCCTGCCTTATATGTTTTGGTGGCCAAAGGTTTTGGCTAATTGCTTGCTCATTCCATTTCTATGGGTCATGTTCGGGGAATTTTCTTGCTTGATTCTTCTCAACAGTTGGTCAATGGCCATTTTGTTGATGATTCCTTCCTCACTCTGGAAGAGGATGAAGAGAATATCAAGACAGCCTTGCAGTGTTTAGACACTTTTTGTCTAGCCTCTAGTCCAACCATTCAATGGCACAAAACCCTCTACTACAGAAAATCTACTCTTCCCAAGCCACCTTGGTTCTCTCTGTTCGGTTGGTCCAGGATTTAGCATGGGGA
Organism: Chamaecyparis obtusa; assembly: GCA_027943335.1. Classification (NCBI taxonomy): domain Eukaryota; kingdom Viridiplantae; phylum Streptophyta; class Pinopsida; order Cupressales; family Cupressaceae; genus Chamaecyparis; species Chamaecyparis obtusa. Next base: position 276,838 of record BSBK01000824.1, on the reverse strand, counting down.
AATTTTCCACTTCTTGGGCATTCCCTTTTCTTTTCAAGCTCATCCTACGGATCTATGGAATGCAGTTCTTGCCAAAATTGAAAAAAAGCTTACCTATTGGATCACTAAGCCGCTCTCTCTCGTAGTGAAGTTTCAGATTTGCTCCAAGATTCTGACAGCCACCCATGTGTACTATTCTTCTTGTTGAGTTCCTTCAAAATCTTTTTACAAGAAGCTCAAGAAATTATTGTGTGATTTCCTTTGGGCCTTTGGTATTGACCACCATGGCTTCCACAAAGTTGCCTGGGATTTCTGCTGCCTTCCCAAAGTCTCAGGTGGGCTCGATTTGCTCGATACACAAAAATAGGGGCAAGCCCTTTGTGCAAAATGGGTTGTGCGGTGTCTCACAAGCAATGAGGCATGTAAAATTTTGCTTCGACATTGCATTTCGTCAGGGTACCCTTTCCACAAACCTGCCTAGAAGGGGATTGGATTTCAAACCCTTCTTGTTACAAAGGAACCTATCAGATCCAGGGCACTTTTATCACCAAAAGTATATGGAGAGCCTGGGAGTCTGTCAAGCCCTGGCTTCGCCGGGCTAGGAATGGTTTTTGTGATGGGCTTTCTCTCAACCAGCAGAACATTTGGTGGTCCCCCTTATTTGCTCAGCAAGGGCTTCCGCTTGCCAGAATCCAGGGTGTTCGTGCTCTTCGTTTTCACAAACATGGCATACAAACCCTAAAAGATCTTTTCTCCAAAGCCACTGTGAATCTTCATTCTTGGGATGACCTTTGGGTGCAGTTTCAGCTCATTCACCTAGATTGTCAAACTTATGACTTGCTGGTTTCAACCATTCCGCCTCACCTCCTACACAAGTTGGGAATTCAGTCAGTTAAACCCTGGTGGAAGGACTGGAAATGGTATCCTACTATGCCCTTCACCAGCTAAAAGCCCAAGCTTGGTTATTCTTGGCTTGTGCCCCATTTGCCCATGATTGATTCTTTCAACCAATGATGGCATCTTTCCTCTTCCCAGAAGAGTTGGAGATGATGATTTCGCACTATTTGGGATTCTATCATTGAGCCTAAGATTACTCATTTTTCCTGGTGTTTTCTTTACCAAGGCTTACCTTTGGGAGCTTGGCTCTGGCATTTGGGTGTTCTTGATCCTAAATGCCCTTTTTGTGGTCATTCTAAGACGCTTCTGCACATTTTTTGGTTATGTCGTCGTGCCCAGAATAATTGGATCTGGATTCATGACCTCTTTGCTCCCTTTAGGCCTGAACCTTTTTCTTAGCATATGGCACTTCTTGGTGATCCTCCCAGAATGCCTTCCCAGTACACCCAGATATGGCATGCTTTCAAGATGGAGATCTTGTTTACTTTATGGAAAGAATGAAATGTTGTTCTATTTTCTCACAATTCTCTGGATATTCACATCTCTCTTTATGCTAAGGCATGTCTTTGTAACAATCTCATGATGCAGATTCAAATGCAAGACGACAAGGTGGCCTTAGAGGTCGCCCATTTACAGGAGCTACTCCAGCATTGGGGAAATGCCTCTTGTACTATTTCTCGGGTGCCTCCAGACTCTCTCTTGGCTGACTATATGCCACCCAGGGGCCGCCGTCGCAGCCGGAGTTCCTCTGCCAGACACTCCAGGACTCTACGCCAATGGCTTTGTCGCTCCGCCTCTCCTCCTCGGAGGGATGCGGGTGCCGGTTGACCTCCCCTACTTATTTCTACTGTTGTTGCTTCTATTCGGCTCTCGGCCAGTATTCCTACGTGGCCTCTTGCCACTTCCGACAAAGTCCCTTGCCTAGCGCTTGCTATCTCGCCCAGGCAAGAGGAAGGAGATATGGAGAAAGAAGATCCAGAAGATGGCTGGTCGGTTCTTGACTAGACCTCGGGGCCCAATGTTTGGGGCAATCCTGATGACAAAGGTCCCCCTCCCTCTTCTGCTACTGCCCTTGTAGCTTGAAGGTTTGTCTTTTTTTATGGTTTTTTTTTTATGAATAGTTGTACGCTTCTGGCCTAGTTGTCGTGTGACTTGCGCGGGGTGACCTTTTCCCTGACCTCTTTTTTTGTGAATACTGTACTTTAATATTATTATTAATAGGAAAGGCCTCTATTCCAAAAAAAAAAAAAAAACTACTCATAAAAGGTGAAGCAACTCACAAGATTGTATAAAGAAGTGACAGAGTGATGACAAAGTTTTGAACTATTGTGATTAAAGTTGCAGAAAGATGGACCATGTTTAATGCCAATTCCAACCTGTTATCATTGATTCTCACATGGAAAGTGGACCTCTAATTTTGACTTCAACTAAATGAAATTAAATCCAACAACAAAAGTAGAAAGAGTTTTCCTTTTCGAGAACTTGAGTAAAAGCAATGAGAAGATGATTCATAAGATAATTTATGAATACCATAACATCATTGAGAAGATGAAGCTAAAAATTGTGAGTACCATAACATCATAGAGAAGATGAAAGCAAACCTCACAGAAATATTGAGTATGCATTGGAAAAAATAAGCAGCACTATAGCATTGAGTAGAAAGGAACACTTAGCCTAGATACTTCTACGCATGCCCTTACCTCTGATTCATTCAATGAAAAGCTACTACATCCATCAAAGCATCGACAAAACATAAGAGTATTCCTTGGAAAAAATGTGGTTTCAAGGCTTGTAGTGACCGAAAGATATGCACAAAAATGATTTGATGAAAAAACTATAGAATGCAAATGGAATGTGCAAGGCCAGATTTTAGTAGATATGTATGCAAAATGTGGATGCAAAAACAAGGCATGTGACCCAGTGCAGGGTCTCAGACTTTGTTGTTACTCCAAGTGCGAAAGGCCCTGGATATAAGATTTGTCCTCTAAGCCGGATAGGGGTGATTTCTGATAGATCTATTGTATTTTTCCAGTTGCTTGATCATGGCGATTACAGTTGGAAGGATTGTGGGTACAAGGGGAACTCGAATCCCTTGTTTAGAAGAAAAAATGGGGATTTGGGGTGAAGAACATTGAAAATCATAAGCATATACCTATTTTAGTCTAAAAAGTTAAAAACAAACATAGAGTTCAGATAAACTCTTGACATGCAGATAATTGGGGAAGACATAGAAATTAGTGTGGATCATGAAATCCTGATTCTAGGATATTAATGGAACCTGATATATGTCCATTGTAAAGACAATATTTGTACAGAGGCAGACGAAATGAGAAGAATGAAAAGGCACCAAAGCAGTTGCTCAAATTACAAGAGCTATTGTAGAGTTAAGCAAGCTGAATTGGCAGGGACCATTGATGGAGGATGCCATTATATAATTGATTGTAATTATGCATAATAGTTGATACAATTTGAATAATCTCAGCTTGGCATGCCACCTTCAAATCCCATCCATTCTTCCTATTGCTCAAAACGCACGTAATTGTCATCAGCACAATACTACTCCTCTTCCTCAGTTGCCTCAGCCACAGTAGACATTACAGTCTGTGCCATCATTTGGAAAGGTTTTGAAAAGCAAAAAGATTGAGAAAATCCCATAGTTAGATGGATCAGAACAAAATTTGACAGACAATTCATAAATTTTGATATTAAGCACCTGATAGGCCTCATTGATCTTGTGAAAAATCCAAGCTCAAGGCTTCCCCAGACTCAAAAAATTTCCAAATCAAAAGCAAACACAGAAAATATAATGCATGCTAGGGAAAGGTGAAAAAGATCAAGATAGTGCAATAAAGAAAAATAATATCCCCCAATTTTTGTAATAAAAAAAAGCATCGGATCCCCCGTAAAGGATAACATACTCTCCCAGCAAAAAATAGATAAGGAAAACCAAAACCATCATGTTGGAACGAAAAACAGATAATGAAAACCAAAATCATCATCTGCAGGCAATTGAATTGGCAAGAAGCAGGTACAACTTATAATGTTTCCGAGCTCAAGAGTATCCTACAGCGCGCCGATGGTATTTACAAGACGCTGAAATGTTGAAACAAGTGTATTGATCTGGAAAATTCTGTCTCCAAAGGCCTGAGATGGGTCCTGTCGTTCATTAACGCCCTTTCTCCTAAACCTCAACGGCCGCCCAAATTCCAAATCCGGGAAGCTCATCTTTCCTCAATCAAAGTCCACCAAACAATTCCTTCAACCCGCCTTCAAATCTCCAACCCCAAAAATAAATTTCTCTTTATAACTGGAAAGAAATAACAAAGTAAAAGCAACAGAGGTCAAAATGTATACTGTGCTGCTAGATAATATAAATACAAAGGCTGCTACTGAGTAATAACAACCCACGTTGTTGAGAGTTAAACCTAACCCCCTATTTCCTTCCAAAAATTACAACTGGAACTTTGTGAACTTGACATGCATGCCTAATCCCTGTCTTGGTATACTTTACATTCTGGTACATCTTTTTGTCTCTCAATAGACCATTCCTTCTATCAGTTTCTATAACGGCATCGATTTCCTCGGCCCCTTCGGTAATGTTTATCCCGAACATCCTGCACTCTATCGCTAACAAACCCTTAAAATCAGAAAAATGTAGAATTTCAAACAAGTTGAAACTCTCGTTCCCTGCTATTTGCAGTGTAAGACAATTTATCAGCTGCTTTTTACCGTATAAGACAATTTATCGGCATACTGACACTTTTTCATCGGTGGGTAATGTTCACAATGAAAAGTCTATTGGCTTAATAAAGTGATAAATCATGTTAGTTAAAATCATGAAATTTCATATTGATTTTTTGCCAAAAGGCAATTTTTTAAATTTCATTTATAATATTTCTTTCAACACTTTTAAATAATAATTTCTTCTCAATTCATTAATTGAAAATTTAATTGTCTTAATATGAATTTCAAGTAAAATATTTTATAATTTTACATCAAAGACCTTACTTGATTCGATAAATAGAATTTTGAAAAGACCTAAATCTTTTATAATAAATTCCTAGTGAAAAGTTAAAAAGACAATGCAAGAACAGTTCAAAAACAGCTGCAAAACAGCCACTAAACAACATCATAAATCTTGTTATCTTAATGATATTTTTTAAATGGATAATATATTACTAAAAAGAAAAGTGCTGAGGGACAATAAGCCACAGATCAAGTTCACAATATCAGAGATATTATTTCAGAACAGTCAACAAGCAAGACCCACAGATGCTCATGCTTTCACATTTGTCCAAAATAGCCTGCACCTGTAGCAAACCATTGTCAAACTGCCAAAAAATGCCTGAAACAACCTCCTTCAAGATTATTTCTCACTGCATATATAATTCTCATGGAAGAGTCAACAAGCAAGACCCATAGATGCTCATGCTGTCACATTTGAACAAGGGCAGGAGCAATAACAAAAATGCTTAACAAGCAAAACAACCAAAGGATCTCAACAGAAAGAACTAGCCAAAAGAAGCTATAAGTGTTACCAAGACCTTTAATGCAATCCACAACAATATAAAAAATGCACTAACTCAACACAGACAAGAAGATGGACATTTAACACAAGACAATTAGAAAAGACATTTAACACTCTCAGGGAATCTACACATAGGACATATATTAACATCTGACTTAGAGAGAGGAAGAGTCCTTCCATGATTGTATCTGTCACTATCTCTCAGATCTTCAGAAGGAGAGTCATTGTATGATTGTATCTATCATCAGACTGAACCTGGAAATCAATGGGTGCCTTCAAGAGCACTTCATTTCCCTTCTCAGAAACAGCCCACAAAATTTGGATCTCTCCACAGTGCCCTACAGTCTCAAACCTGTATAAACCTCAAGAGAGGCAGTATAAACCTGTACAAGGTTGAAGATGTATCTCAACCGGCCTTGACACCACTTGTTATTTATTGACTTCTAAAACACCCAAAAGAAGTTTAAGCTTTACCAAGACCTTTATTGCAGCCCACAATAATATAAAAAATGCAAAGACTCTTATTTGGAATACAAGCATTCAACCCCAGGAAGATGGACTCTGTCTTCAGAAGGAGAGTCCTTGTTCTAGATCTAGAAATCAAGGAGCGCCTTCAAGAGAACTTCATTGCCCTTCTCAGAAGCAGCCCACAAACAAACATTTCTAAATTTGGACCTGTCTAAAGGTGCTCTGGATCAGACCAGATTCTATCATTTTCAGTTCTCCATTGATCTCTAGTACTGAAAATAATAAATCAATGAATCTACCCGATCTTCCTTTTGTGCCTAACAGACTTGTTACAATAGAGTGGATCCAAAGACTGATGCCTAGCTATGCAACATGCTTAATTGTTGTAACTTTAAGACTGAAGATGATGCATGCCCATTGCCCAATAAGAAAAATTGAAAAAGTACTCTCATTCAGCTGGTCCATTAAACTATACTCATGACTTGAAACCTGATTACGGGCTTTATCAGAGTGTTTCAAAGAGGGAAGAAAGTAGTATGCGAACCACATGTTTCCCAGTTGAAAAGCCTCAGCATGGCCCCAGTTTTCTTCTTCAGATCTCTTATTACAGCATGGCCCCTTTTTGATACGACAACAGGGCATGTAGCATTATGTGAGTACTGAGCAGTAATCACTCACACTTCCCATGATTGCTATGCACATTGTCAATCATGCACAGGTCCATATCAAAATAGTTATGACCTTTACACAGACCTTTAATGCAACCCGCGATAATATCAAACATGCACTTACTCTTATTCGGAATTCAAGCATTCAGCCCAGACAGAAAGATAGAGCAGACTTATTTTTGCAAAAAAGACAATTAAAAATTATATGATCAACACTCTCAGGGACTAACATCTGAATTAGAGATTTCTTTGGCTCAGCGCTTTTGATAAGACTTAGATTCCATCAAGCATTGAGTATCATAGAGCTATGGAGTCACTTATGGAGTCACTTTACAAAGAACAGAACCATCACACCACCTAGCGTTGCAAAACATGTGTGTCAGAAATAAGTTGGATAGGGGAGGGCAGAACTACAAACTTCTCTGATAACATCTTTGGCCATTATAAACTGATTAAAAGAATACACATGAGAAGATACAAAGGAATATACATGATCAAATACTTTGGCCCTTAAAACTTGATTGAAGGATTACAATGCCTCACAAATAACAGCAATGTTTGTTGTTTACAGTTTAATGTTATATCTGTAAGTGCTACAGCTTCCCTTTAGTTTTCTTTTTATACTTCTTTCAAATAAAAAAATAATATATTCAATATCATATGTTGTTTATCTAATAGAATGTGCAATATTTTTAAAAATATATTTTCCCATCTTTGAATAATAATACATTAGATTGTTAATATGATTGTAATAAATTTAAAACATTCTTTGAAGATTATAGGACAAACTAATTATATCATATCCTCTTTTGTATATCACAAGGACACTACTACTAAATTGATCTGCTCATTAAGAGACTAATAATTCATCGTCAAAGATTGTTTCCCATTAAAATAAATTACATCAATTTTGACCAATAACATATCATATAAAACTCATCATCAAAATACATATCGTAATTCAGAGCAATATTGAAATTTATTGTATGTTGGTTTGGCTTAGATGCTATGACAAAAGCCTTCATTTAAAAAAATTGTCTTTGTTCCATCTAATAAAATATTTTATAGTCTTGCATCAAAGATCTTATTTGATTAGATAAACAGAATTGTAAAAGAGCCTGAATTCTTTTATAAAATGATCTTGTTTAATTAGATAAACAGAATTGCAAAACAACTATGAAACAGTCTACATTTATTTCCATTTATTTCCATCATGAAAAGAAAAGCAGAACAATCCAGAACAGTTCAAAAAACAGCCATGAAACAGTCTACATTCATTTCCTTGAGACAATTATCAAATGCTTTCATACTTTGGATATATGACTCTGTTGAAATCTCTAATTTTAAAACATGCTGAAAGAAACATTGACAAAGATTACAAAGTCTGGTTTTATAGTCACCAATAGCATTTTCAATATATATTTCTGAAACTACACTTCTAGCTTCAACATGTAAAATAAATCCCTTCAAACAGTGTTTCAAAGATTATAAAGACAGGTTTATTTGACTTTATAAAAACCTCCTAATATATTTTGTCTGAATACATTATCTGTCATGTCTATTCTTTCACATTTGCCATACAAATTCTCAGAACTCGATGACAGAACATCATAAAATCTTGATGGAGCAGCAGATAGATTTCATTGATAGACATAAAATCTAAGAGCATGGGCAAAAGCTCAGTGGCATGGATAGACATTTTCTGACATTGAACACAAACGGGTAAACTTCTGGCCATATTTTCAGCTCCCCATTATCTATATCTATACAAATTATATGGCTGACATAGCCCTGGGTTTCCTGAATTACCCAAATATAATCCCCTCCAACACAAATTACTCCGGGAAACAAATTTCTTGGCGATACAATTGCTTCATATTTAGATCTCCACACGCTAGAAAACACTTGCTTCATATTTAGATCCCCATCAAGCTCAGCAAACTCATAAAAATACAAAGCATGTGTATATGGTGGGAGTTTCAGTGGCTTACCTTTACAAACCATAATGATTCTGCCCTTGTACACAACAATTCCCAAGATCTGGTGAGTTATATCTTTCATCCCCAATAGAATATTATGAAATCTGATATTGCCATCTCCATTCAGATCACAGATACACACACGTGTCCCAGATTTACAAAACCAGTAGATTTTCTGGTTCTGCATGAAAATGCTTGGGAAAGAGCTAACTATCATATGTTCAGACATTCTTTTCTCAAAGTGAGTATCTCTCATTTCCCATCTCTTTTCTGCAGATTTATAAATCAAAATAATAAATTTCTTACTTCCGAGAAGTTTAAGAATTCCTATTATAACAGTTATCTGATAAGTTTTTTCCTTGGGATCAAAGTTGAGCTGCACAGTCACATCATCATGATAATTTTTCATGTAATAAGAAAGCTTGCTTTTTCTGGTCAGTCTTGCATCTTCAAGATAATGGAACTGCATAGTCAGTGGATTGACCACGTGAAGGGTTCCATTTCTCTTACAGCTATAAACCAAGAGGCCCCGATCTCCATCTCTGAGAAACCATTGTGAGTCACTGCATCTCCACTCTTCATTAAATATCTTCTTGTACATCAGCCTTCGATTGACATCATAGAAAACAAGCCCATTAGAAGACCCACTTGTTTCATTATAAAGTTCTATCACCAGCCACCTTTGCACATTTCTCTGCTCCCACAGATTATGAAAGTAAGCAGATCCGGAAATAGTACTTTGCCATGAAGTAGAAATGATCTGCATTTGGAACAGAGTGTGGAGAGGAAGTTTGCAAAATATCATGGACAAGATTTCCTCTGGAATATGACCTACAAAAATTGTTTCTTCCCTACCTTCTACATCCTTGGCATATATATGCTTGAGGGTTCCATCAGTTGATTCAGAATCACCTTCCTTTTGTGGAGCCATTACTTCACCCTTGCCATATAGATATTTGCTTGAGCTTGAGCCATCCCCCTTATTCTCTTCACTGAAAATGTTATCCCAGCAGATTTTTATCCTCTTAACATCCCTGGAATTGTCAGGTTCTCCCTTGGAAGCCATCATCCCTGTGAGGTATTTAGTCTCTTATGGTAAGCAGTTCTTGTACAATTTGAATTATTTTTATAGAGGTCATCTACTAAACGTTTTAGCTACCGATAGGTCCGGATCCCGATCTTACATTAAAGTGACACGTCATGATAGTGAAAATTATGAAATTTCCAAAGTTCATATTCATTTCAGTCAATATTTTTGGAAATCTGAATGTGTAGATTTTCATTTGACCTATTCAGTATCAAAATCTTAAGTTTGATTCCCATCGGCGGTTAAAAATCTTAGTAACATTGATAAAAGGAAAAAAGTTGGGAGTGTAATGGTACTAAATTTAACATTTAATTGTATTATACATAATCTTTTTGAATATAAATTTTTATATGGTAATATAGTTACTTCACTTTTGAGGTCATCCACTAAACTATTTTAGCTACTGATGTGGCCAAATTCTCTTGGGCTCGGCCTCATATTTAAGTGACACATTATGATGGTTAAAATTATGAAATTTCCAAAGTTCATATCGATAAATGTCATGGAGTGTAATGGTACTAAATTTAACATTTATTGTATTAAAATATATTTGAATATAAATTTTGATATGGTAGTTAAGGTACTTCACTTTTTTATGGGCATAGCCCATTGACGGAAAGTGTCAGCTGATCGGAAAACGGGGAAAAATATCACGGAAACAAAAAGGAAAACTGGAACACAAATATAATCTTAAAAAATAAGAATAAACCATATTTTTTATTTAAAAAATACAATGAAATAATTTACAGATTTTAAACAAGTTCCCATTCTTTATTATTGTTCATGTGGGTTATTTTTTTGGCAAAAGCCCTCAACCCTGTTTATCATGCCGTATTTTTTTTTTTTTTCCCAAAAGCCCTCAACGCTGTTTATCATACCGTTCATTAAGCGATTTTTCACAGCTATTTGCCCTCAACGCGATTATTTATTTTGGAAGTGGTTGAGAGCGTCGTGGAGAGAGTGGCTATTCCAATAACTGTTGTTCCTTTCAGTAAATCATGGAGATCATGTTCATGGCTTCGCTTTTTCTTATAAATAATTAGCAAAGCCTTACAATAATTAAGATTTTATGCTGCAAAAATTAACGTATGGAATCTCAAGTGTTTTTTTGTGTGTTTAAAATGAAAAATTGAAGGTTACATGTTGTGGAAGTGTCCATTTGAAGTATTTTAGGTTACTCTTTGGAGAAGTTATCTGAGGCAGCAGAAAGATCTTATTTATTTGGTCTTTGTAAAGAGGGATTTTGTTCTTAATTCAAATATGGTAAAGAATTGATGCAGGCTGTGTTTTTTATACTATTTTTATGTGATCTTTATGTAAAATTCCTATGTTATCATGCCTTTCACAGATTCTCACGAGGAAAATGTAAGAAACTGAAAATGAGCATTGATTTTCTTTAATCTGGCGATCCATGCAATAGAAAAGGAAAAGTATCTCCGTCTCGTCTTTTTGTGCTTATAGAACTGGATAGTTTGAAGAACTTTTCATATGACATGGGGTTCGTTTCCATTACTCCATTTTCCTGACTTCACAAATCATGAAACACAACATGTTTATGCCATGGATTTTGAAACACAACATGTTTATGCCATGGATTTTGAGGAAACTGCTGGATTTATTGCATATTTTTATCAGTCGATCTTAGACTATTGTCTTTGATCTTAGAATAGTAAAGTTCTTATAATGATATTTTGATTTAATACAACCATGACATCTCCAGCAGACTGTCAATTTTGGCTCAATTAACCAATCTTCTTCTTTTGTGCTAGGATGATCCTACATAATCGCAAAATTGCTTCAAAGGGAAGGAATGGACTGACAATGTGGTGTATTATAGGTAGGATTTACAGGTTGATGAACAGTGGAATAGTTAGATGAACTCGTTAAAAGGAAAAGAATCCATGGAGTCTATGACTACATATGGTTTGTGCAGATTTCAAGCAACACGATTGAAGAAAGCATTCCACATTACGTGTTCAACTTTATATCATCAACAGGTACACAATGTTATTTGGATCTGCTAGTACTGCTTATAACCTGTATTAGATATGAATGCATTTCAACTTTCTTACAAATTTATATGCTTCTATGCATTTGATTCAGTTGAATAAAACAAATCCTGGTTTGATAAAGTTGACATAAACTTGAAATTAGAAGATGATCAGCACTGTCTCAGTTGGCACTGCTTCTAGAAAAGAAATCTCAGTTTGTTTTCCCCTCATCTAATAACACATTTAGGGTTTCCCTAATGTTTAAAATAAATCTTTTAGATTATTATTGATAAGCTGCTTTCCCTTAAATAAACAAGAGCTAAGAAATAAAATCACCAACCAGTATAAGGCCCTTGGTGCAAAGCAATAGTAGAGAATGCCCTGGTGACAGAACTTCCTCTGTTAAATTTTGCAGTCATGTCAAAGTTAACTGAATTTGTGCTTGGAAGCATGTAGTAAACAACAGAGTGCTAATGGATGCTACCGTGGCTATAAGATTCTTTTAATTGTATATCTGGCTACTCTGTGATTACTTCAATCATAAAAGAAAACAGAGTCGTGCAAGCACATTTCTAACTTTACACTTATGCAACCCAAGAATTGGCATCATGCAAGGTTTTAACAACATAGCATGACAGAGATAAACTCCATGCTAGATTAAAAGTAGAGAAGACGGTGGAGAGAGGTATGCAGCCACTAAAGGCATAAGAGCTTGTATTGAAAAACCGGGTTCGCCAATCTTTCCCTTAAATTCAACGATATATAATCTCATTTTATTTCTGCACATTAGAAAAAATGTCCATTAAGTATTGAGTCATTCCTAATCACTTTTGTCATTCATCTCATACAAATACAATGAAGACAATGTATATATACAATTATAAAGTCAAATTTGTTCAAGGGAAATACATAGTCCACAAAGGTCATAGAAAACATACTGCTACAATCTGTCAAATTCAGCACTGTCTCAGTTGGCACTGCTTCTAGAAAAGAAATCTCTGTTTGTTTTGCCCTCATCTCATAACACATTTAGGGTTGAACAAAGTGAGATCTCCTTACATGGATCCACCGCGTGGGAATTTACTTCCTTCTCAAAGGAGTTCCTCAAAATGTTCTTTTACCAGTTTTCAATCAGGTTCGGTTCTATGTTGGACAAAGATGAGCATATAACCAATAGATTTCTGCTATCCAAACAGATAGGCATTTCCATATGAACCTGCTGCTGGAATGTAATCTCAATTAGACGGATCCATCAGAAAATCAATCAGCTGATATAAACCATTCAAAACATGTGACATAAGTTAAGAAAGTAATGCAGTGAAACAGAGAAAGCAAAGGAGCATTACCCAATTTGGATGTTTATATTCTTCAATTAGATCAAGTAAATAGATTTACATTGGTGTACCCTTCATTTCCATGGAGTAAATATATGAACAATGGGAATGTCAAATTGCAAATTAAAGTTTAAAGGTACTTGAAGTAAATGATCAGGATGTATAAGGAGGTACCGAAGCTAAATAATGAGAACTTCCCTACATGGCAGAGTCTGATGAAACTGCATCTAGCTAGTATTGGTGACTCAGCAAAGTATTATGTTAAGCATGACTATGTTGCACCTGTTGCACCTCTAACTACTGAGGAGATAGGAGCTAAACAAGAACACAATCAAGAAATATTGGAGATTACATCTCCATTAAGCTATCCTAAAATCGAAGACATCAAAGATTGCACAAATGCAAAGCAAATGTGGAAACTCTTGCAAACATCTATGGTGGTGACATAAATGTACTAAGGGCAAAAGATGAAAGCCTAAAAGGTAAATTCGATGAAATGAAAATGCAAGAAGGTGAGAATATTGCTCAATATTGTGGTAGAATAAAAGAAGTTGTAAATGCTATTAGAGGAGCTAATGGAACTGTTGACAATGAGACTGTTATTGGAAAAGTTTTGAGAACTTTGCATCCTATTTATGCCGTCAAAATTTCAGCAATTCAAGAATCTAGATGTAACCCTGGAAATGCTCTTACTTTGGAAAGTCTTGTTGGTAAGCTTACTGCTTTTGAGCTTTCTAATTTTGATAACTTCACTATTGCTAATGTTGAATCTATATTCAAGTCACAAATGGTTCTAAATAAGTCTAAGAAAGAAAAATAAAGATGCATCAGTGAGAGTGAAAATGAAAGTGCCACTTCTACTGAAGAACTAGAGGATCTTGAAGCTCTTATGGCCAAAAGATTGAAAAGGGGAAAAGGAAAGTATAAAGGTAAAATCCCTATCAGATGTTTTTCATGTAATAAAGTTGGTCATATAGTTGCAAGATGTCCTGATAGGGATGAAAAAGATGAGGAAAGAGATAGCAAGCACAAAGAAAAAAGAGAAGACAGAGTTTACCAAAGGTACAAGGACTACAAAGGAAAAGGTAATAAATCTTTCTATATTGCTGAAGAAGAAATTGACACTAATAGTGATGATTTTGAAATTGAAGTAGTCTATGTTGCTATGAGAACAAAAATGATAAGTGGATTATTGATAGTGGTTTCTCACACCACATGACTGGTGATAAAAGTAACTTTGATACCCTAGATCATTACAAAGGTAGAAGCGTTAAATTTGGTAATGATGCACCATGTCTTGTTAGGGGTAAAGGATTGATTAAGTTGACTGATAAGATCACTTGTGAAAATGCTTATGGGTTGAAGGTCTTAACTATAATCTGCTAAGTGTTGCACAGCTTAATAGCACTAGCTATCGAGTGGAATTTCATCACAAGAAGGCTAAAATATTTAATGCCACTGGCGAACTGATTGGAAGTGGGGAACATACAAGAGGTAATTTGTTCTATCTAGACCTATCTGAAGAGACATGTATGATTACACAACTTGATGATATATGGTTATGGCATAAGTGGCTATGTCATGTTAACTTTGATAATCTAGTAGAAATTAGTAAAAATAAGAAAGTGAGAGGACTACTGAGATTGAAGAAACCTGATAACGTAATGTGCAAACAATGTCTTTTAGGTAAGATGAAAAAGTCTAGTTTCAAGAGAAAGACTTTTACTTTTGAAAATGATTTAGATTTGGTTCATACTGACCTTTGTGGACCTATGGGTGTACAAAGCTATTGTGGTGCTAGATATTTTATTCTGTTTGTTGATGATTACACTATAATGATGACTGTAATGTTTCTAAAAGAAAAATCTGATGCTTTTTAATTTTTTAAGTGGTATTTGGCTAAGGTTGAAAAGGAGATAGGTAGGAACCTGAAGTGTTTGAGATCTGACTGAGGTGGAGAATTCATATCAAATGAGTTCAATCTATTCTACAATGATAGAGGAATCAAGAGACAGATGTCTGCACCTACAATACCTCCACAAAATGGTATAGCAGAGAGAAGGAATAGATCTATCATGGATTGTGCAAGAACACTAATGATCAAGATGAATGTTGCACAAAAGTACTGGAGATAAACTATAAGTACAACTATTTATACCCTAAACCGAGTATAGATTAAAAAAGAGTCTCAGGTAAGCAATGTCGAGCATCAAGGAAACAATGTCGAGTGACAAGAAGAACATGCCGAGCGACAGGAGGATGCTGCCAAGAATCAAGAAGAGGTTGCTGAGCATTCAAAAGCTGATTTTGACAATCTTATTAGTGAACCTAAAGAGAAAGAAGAAAAGAAAGCAGGACCTATTTTGGCACAATATGTAAGGAGACATCACAAGCCTGACAAATCATTGGGGACAAAGAAACTAGAGTTTTGACTAAAAGCAAGTTAAGAGACCCTAGATGTTTACTATGTGAATTCGAGCCTAAGACAACAAGGGAGGCACTAGAAAATGAAGACTGGATCCAATCCATGAATGAGGAGATAGACCAAAGAGAGAAGAATGATACCTAGACTATGGTGCCAAGACTAGAAAACAAAAATGTCATTGGAACAAAATGGGTGTTTAGAAACAAGCTGAATGAACATGGAAAAATCACAAGGAACAAAGCAAGGCTAGTATGCAAAGGCTATGCACAAGAAGAAGGAATAGACTATGGGGAGACATTTTCCCCTATAGAAAGATTGGAAGGATTAAGAACTCTACTTGCATATGTTACCTACAAAGATTTCAAGGTATACCAAATGGATGTCAAGTCTTCATTTTTAAATGGTATATTAGAAGAAGTGTACATTGAACAACCTAAAGGATTTGTTGATCCAAACAAGAGACACATGGTTTGCAAACTGAATAAGGCACTGTATGGACTAAAGCAAGCCCCCAGAGCATGGTATGAGAGGCTACACAACTACTTGATACAGATTGGATTCTCAAGGACAAATGACACCAGTAATCTATACATGAAAGATGAAGAAGGTAAAGGAATCTTGTTGACTAATATTTTTGTAGATGATATCATATTTGGTGGACAAGATACCCTATGTAAGAAATTTTCATATGAAATGCAAACTGAATTTGAAATGAGTATGTTTGGGGAGATAAAATTCTTTGTTGGTTTACAAGTATATCAGATGGAGAAAGGTATTTTCATCACCCAGTCTAAATATGTTCATGAGATACTGAAAACCTTTGGTATGGAGGATTCAAGGCCATTAAATAATCCCATGGATACTAGACAAAAATTGTCTAAACATGATGATGATGCTAAAGTAAACCAGACTTTATATAAGTCCATGATTGGAAACTGCAGTATGTTGTGCATAGTAGACCAAATATCACTCTAGCAATTGGGATTGTGGAAAGATTCTCTGCCAATCCTAAGGAAAATCACATGATGGTTGTAAAAAGGATAATGCGATATTTGAAAGGGACTGGAGACTATGGACTGTACTATAAGAAGCATGAAAGATTTGAACTGAGAGTCTATATTAATGTTGTTTGGGCAGGAAATGTGGATGACAGAAAGAGTACTAGTTATGGAGCTTTCTTTCTTGGAAAGAGATTAGTTTCCTAGACAAGCAAGAAATAAAATTGCATTTCCCAATCTACAACTGAAGCTGAGTATGTAGCTGCAACAGTGAACTATTCAAACTTGGTATGGATAAAAAAATTGTTGGTAGGCTTGAAAGTAGAGATCACTGAACCAATTGTCATCTACTATGATAACACAAGTGCTATCAACATATCTAAGAACCCAGTGATGCACACAAAGACCAAACACATCGCCATCAAGTATCATTACTTGAGGGAATTGGTACAAGATAAAGAGGTCAGAATGGAATATGTGAATACAAAGGAACAACTAGCAGAGATATTCACTAAAGATTTACCTAAAGAAGCTCATGAATATCTAAGAGGAAAATTAGGGGTTCTTCCCTAATTGAGGCTTCCTAGTCAATCTAGGAGCACTACATCAAATGTGCTGCAAAGAGTATCTGACAAATTGATGCAAAGAAAGGTCACACTTTAGGAGCAGCCTAGAGTTGTGAAAAGTACATAAAAGATGATAATCAGTCATAAGCAAAGATGATAGAGGGAGAAATATTGTTACCAAACTGACAATATGACATCTACATCTAAAAGATTTATGTTTTAGTTGTTGCTTTGGCATTATTGTCAAAGAGGGAGATGAAAAATATGAAAAAATATGGTGAGATTCCATAGAAGATCAAGTAAGAGGGAGAGATTCAAAGGAAAGGAACAAGAAGATATCAAGTGGAACTTACTGTGTGGACAGTCATATAAGCAAGGCTAATTGATTATGAATTAGAATGAAGCTAAGGATATTATAAATATTTTTGATGTACAGATAAGTTTTGGATTGGTTGGTGATTCATGTGTTATTCATATGGTGTTTCCATCAATGCCAAATAGGGAAATTGTTGGAAACTGCAATTGAAGCAATTGTTGCATTATCATTGATGTCAAACCTTAACTGGTAAGACTATTGCTATCTAAGAAAGTACTATATCTATTTGATTGTTGAGAAGGATTAGAGAAAGGTTGATAACAATAGCACCTAAGGAAAGGTTGAGTTATCTTGATACTTCAATGGGTACTTGATTATGTGGCACAATGATAAGATAATGTATTTTTTATCTAAGTAATAAGTATGACTAAACAAGTAGGCTTAATCAAGAAAAAGTGAAGAAATCTAGTTTAAGCCAAGTGATGTTAGTGTTGACCGAGCTAGTATATGCCAAGTAAATTTAGTGTTGACCAAACATTAGTTAATTGTCGAGAAAGAAGAAGAAGGTTGAAGGAGAAGAACTTGTGATTGCTTGAAGGGATTTCCAAGAAGATCGGTGATGGAGATGGAAATGGATCATAGTCAATAAGCCAGCATATGTGTACGGAATTGGATCTATTATTTGCAAAGTGAGTTGTATGTTTTCAGATCAAACATTGTTGTTACTTTCTAATCATTGTATCAGTTTCAAATCCTTTAATCAAGGTTGACCTAATAGTTATTTGTATAAATCCTTTGAACAAGGTTGCATTCTAATGGAATGTATGTAAGTCCTTTAACAAGGCACACTCCTAACAGGGTGGTTGAAATCTTTTAATTGGGTCACACCTGACAGTGTGTTTGTAAACCTTTGACAAGATTGGCTTCTCACAGAGCTCACTCCATAAGAGTGAAAATATCAGTAACATGTTACAAAGTGGTTTTTCACAAATTGGGTTTCCACTATAAATCCTAGTGTTAATGCTTGTGTGAATTTTTTGGTTTGAACATTTATGTGTTTTGCAAGTTAAATACTATTGGATAGTGGACTGTACTGTTATATGTTTTTGTTATGCATTCAGTAATGACCAAGTAGCTATTGGTTGTTAGATCTGAGTTGTTAAAGAGTTTTGAAAGTTTATTTATACATTTGGACCTGAGAACAACTAATTCACCACCCCTCTCTGTTGTTCTAAATCATATTAACACATATTTGGAATCCCAAATCCATTAAAAAATTTGAAGGGGAGTACTTGGTGGGGAAAGGTAGATTAAAAAAAGTGAGAGGTAATTATAAGATGTTATTGTAGTCAATTAATTCTTTGGTCTATTTTATTTTAATTATAAGATGTTATTGTAGTTAATTAATTAATTGGTCTATTTTCTTTATAGAGTTGGTCGAGAGTGAGATGCAATACATTTGTATATTGTGAACAATCTCGATTGGATGATGGTATGGATTGAACGATGTCAACAAAATGGCTTCTCATTAACATGGGAAGGTGTTTCTTCATTGGTTAGAGAAGATCATCATAATGGAGATTCTAATGTGATGTCAATGGTAATTGATCTAGCATATGGTTTAAGAGGTAGAGAGGTATGTAAAAATTTATTAATGATCATACTCCATATGTTTCATATCAACTCATGATGCAAATAATTTTCACAAACTTGAAAAATTGTAGGTCAAGCACCACAAAGCTATGTACTATCATGGCCACAAATTTTGCATAAAAAAATTGGATGACAAATAAAACTTGTGATTATGGGATAACTACAATCTTTGAGGTCACTAATATATCATCTAGAAATGACATACATCCTCAACAATCTCAAAATCGATACTATGGCATCTTGGATGATATACTTGAGTGTGAATTTAACTCCTTCAAATTAGTTCTATCCGTCGTCAAATGGTACAGGCTATGACTAAATCAAAATGGTCCTGATAGAACTATTATTCAACATGATAATGGATTTACAATGATTAATACAAGGTCATTTGAGCTAGTTAGAGATGAGCCCTTTGTTCTTCCAAGCCAATGTGAGCAATTATTTTACTTAGAGGTTCCACATAAACTGGGTTGGTCATTTTTTGTTAGACATGATCCAAGAGGAAGGCCGATAAAGTATAATGTGATGGAAGAAGAAGATATTGAAGATGATGAAAAAAAGAAGAAGATGATGAAGAAGAGGAGGTGGTGGTGGTGGTGGTGATGATGATGATGATGATGAGATGGATGAAGAAGATGATCAATGACATGATTGAAATGTACAAGGTATGTGATTGAAATGTACAAGGTATGTGATTGCATATTGTTCATGTTGTCTTCTACATTATTTGTAGCATATATATATCATGTAATTTTTAGCTAACTTAAGATAAATGATTGACATATGTAGGAAATTTTGTTCATGTTGTCTTCTACATTATTTGTAGCATACGTATCATGTAATTTATAGCTAACTTAAGATAAATGTTGTGTGTTAATGAATGTTATGTGATTATAATTATTGAATATTATATTTAAAATATGGATGAATGAATGTTATTAGATGTTAATGAGGAATTTAGAGTGATGTTAGGGGGAGAATGAGCTTCCACCTTCATGTGGTTGGCCTTGTTAAGTAGAGAATATTAAACTATTCTCGAAACCAAGTGAAGCTCAAACTAAACAAATGATGTAGATTCAATGGTCAAAAACACCTACTTCTTATTCCATATTATTTCTCATTCACTTTAAGAAATATTTTACTTCTTAAGCATGTTCATTAACCAATCTACATCACCATGTTCATCAAATTAGATTTATAGATAAGAGAGTGAAAACTACAAACTAAAGCTTGATAGAAAATCTCAAATATACGTCTAACAAAGAATCACATTTTATAAATTCTATGTCTCGCTAAAGTTGATAGGATAGTGGATGGGTATAATTATATTAGGGATGGTGTAATTGATGTTATTAACATCAAAATATGTTAGATCCACCTTGGGTAGACCCTAGGAGTAATTCTGTCAAGTTTTGCACAACATTGCAAAATGTTGTCAACAACATTTGTTGCAAAAGTTGCTAAATGACAACTTCTCTCTACCTATTCATCTAATCATCAAAACCTTATTCCTAGGGTCATTTATATATCTAGGGCCTATGAAAAATCAACTTTATAATCATCTCCAGATCAATTTGTTGGTTCTAACACATCATTATGGATACAAACATCCATATTCCATCATCCAACACAACTATTCTTAATGGAAAATGTTTCCCAAGTGACTGGTGTCAAACTGACTCTCCTTAATTCACTCAATAAATTCCACCATTATGTGGTCTTTAAATAGAAGTTTTAACTTTTTAGTTATAACTAAGGACATATAGAAGTTATACTTTATGTAATCAAGTATTTCCAATAATGACTTCCTTTAAAATGATTTCTTGCTTGAAAGAAAATAAAGGTAATATGTACTACCATTTAAATCTATGTCTACTATTTAGGATACAGAGTTCCTAGATAAAGTCTGATACTTTCACTTCTTTTCATATATACTCCAGACCCATTGTGAAAGAAACTCTATAGGTGCTAGGTATTTTGCATTGTCACACTTATTTTCTCTTCTTCCATGCTGTGGATCCACTACTTTTTCTACTTTTGTGTTGAGCATTCTTTCTAATCCACTATTAACATTGCATTGTACATGATTGATTACAATAATTTTACATGTAGATCCAATACTTTTGACATCATGCGACATTTTTTCAAGCCAACAACATGATGGGATCAACCCTTACGGGAGCCCATTTTATACCACATGCTGAAATATGAATGATATCAACGTAGAATATTAAATTATTATCATGATACCAGCACTTTTACATTAATAAAACTTATTAGATAATAAGATGGAGTTGTGATCTGATTTTCTATTTTTCTTTCTAATTCGATGTATTGTATGAGTAAGCTATCCATGTAAAAAAACATGTAGATAAATAAATGTGACCCTGAGCTCTAACATCATTTTTTAACTCTCCCTATAGGCCTTTTGGATGGTGAAGTAACTGGAGATAAAGTTGAGGAGGAAACTAGGGATGTTGCCAACAACTATGGGATTCATCATTCTAGGCAATGATAGGTTCCATTTCTTTATTTCCATTTTATCTTTTCGTGCATATGTTTACTTTTGTAAATGCATGTTTTTTGAGTTATTCTCATAGCTTGTGTGGGATATGCACTTTTATTTGATGAATAAAAGAAGTTTTAATGCAAATAATTGTATAATTTTCTATTGTTATACAACTTATCTCCACACATAGCAAGCATGGCTCCAAGGATCATTTATCTTGATCCAATAAACACCTTGACCTATCAAAGTGCACAAACCACTTGTGGTGCCACCAACCACTCCACATCATTGAAAATAACTTATTTCCCCTCAATCCAATCAATGGTCGATCCAACCAAGAAACACCAAAAACTCACAATCCCATAAATGGGTGTTTACTAGGTCTAATCTCCTAGTAGCCTACCAGACCTGTTTTCCAATGATTCTGCAAAACTTTCCCAAAGGACTAAAAAAAAAATCATATATTTGAGTACCCTTTTTAGGGTTGTTCAATATATTTGAAAACTAGATATGACTCATGTGGACCAGCTGCCCAAACAAAGACTGGTGCATTGTGGTTACCCCTCCATTAGACCTCCTTTTTCAAAGAAACAACTATCTCCTCCACTAACTAGACTTCCTTACCTATGCAAAGAGTCTAGATACCCTCCAAAACTAAGGATTTTCACATTTACAAGGTTGTCCAACAAGTTCTAATGTTTCATTTACCAAACCCTCTATTTGAGGCCAAATACCCTAGGGCTTATTCAAAAAAACACTTCCACACCTTTCTGGACCACTTAAAGGGATCTAACATCATCCCCTAACCATATCATGACTATCCAAACAAAGAAAAGTCATCCTCCAATGGGAAAATCATCTAGACCATGACTAGTCCAATTTAAGTTAGCCTTGAGATAGCAATTCCCAAGCAATCAGCGAATGTTCATTCACTTTCCTGGCCTGCCCTACATCCAAACACATTGAAAACATTCCTCATTTTCATATAATTCATCTTCCATACATCCTATTATTCTTAGAGGTTTGGGTCACCAAAGTCCACCAACTTATCTGGAAAAATTCACTGTCATCCTGTACACTATTCAGGAATAGTCACCCTTAGAAGTGTTTCAACACACCAAAAACTCCTCGAGACCCTTTAAAATTCATTAAGGGATATAACCTATCATTTACCATCTGTCCTACTCATTTATACCCAAAGTGGAGGATCATACCATTCCAATATTGCAAAAATCAAAGTCTTGGTGCTCTTGGATTAGATGTGCTTTTGAAAAGGGTATTTGAATCTATCATTCAATCCCTAAGTTGTTTGGAACTTTTAAAAGTTAAATTGATTGGTATGTCAAGACATGGCTACTAGTCCCTTTTGATTGGTCTAGTTAACTAATGCATTCAAGGGTCACAATCAGTTTGATTGTGTACATGGACCAAGTCCATTTTGATTCCCCCTTGTTGTCCAAGACCCCCAATGGCTATTGTGAAAGCTTATAATCCTTATAGCCACCTATACATCAAGACTAGTGACTACGGTCATAGTAAGCACCTCCATAATAGACCCATCTCATTTGTCTGCAACTCATAGGTTTATGGGGGACATTGTAGTTGTCCTTGGAACCATTTGTAAAGGTGTGAGAGTTAGGGTTGGCTGCTCCGCATAAAGAGTTAAGAAAATCAGCACTCAAGCAATATTACCCTTGACTTTTACATCAGAACCCTAGGTGTGTTAGGGTCATGATGTGCCCCTGCTCTATCAAATGATAATCCCCCTCCTCTCCCTTCTGAATCTAGAAAGTCAAAATAATTTGGCACCTCCTTGAGTACAAACTCGCAATAGAGTTTCCTCAAGAAATATATAGGAACCTCATGATTGTTACAAGGGGGGGAATCAAAGACCATCGACCATCTCTCTAAAAAGTTTTTTTTTATGTCTTCATTCAAGCACCTATGAATTGGGAACCTCTTTTTTGTAGTTCTAAGAGTATCAGTGTCCCTTGGCTTTTTAAAGAGTTTGAAAATGTCATCTTTTGTGATTTTTTTCTTTTTTATGTCCTCGTATGATAATTTATTTGCATAATATTATTTTTGTTCTTCTCTTTTATCATGCCATAAATTAAGTTGCCCACTAATTGAGCCTATGTGGGTCAATATTAATTTCAATGAATTTTCAAGTCTTTCCCTTCCAGGATTTGTAGCAATAGAATATTTTAACCTCCTAATTAAAGATTCTAATTCTATTTTCTCTCTTTCAATTTGGTTGGTCAAATTTTCATGTGTTCTAAGAGGAGGTTTCTCGATCGGTGAAGATAGTTGAGGTTCATTTTCTTGGTTATTTTCTTCATTCATTTGTTCATGAGGAGAATATGGAGGGTTTTGTCCAGGGAGATAATTTCTTCCAGGAAATTAAAGCAAAATCAATTTTAAAATCCTAATTACACTTAAAATCTAAGAAAATAAATTTTGACAAAATAAATTGCTTCAAAACTAAAATTTCAATACAAATGAGAGGCATGGGTTGTAAAAACACTTACCTCTTCCTCGGGTTCGAACTTGACAACATCGTGGAGCCATTCTTTATCAAATTTGATGAATCAAACAAGAGAAATGCCTTTGTGTACGTGCTATGGGAAGCTCTCTTTCACTGCAAACGAGGGTTTACAGGAGAAAAATGATCCTTTGAAAGGAAAACAAGACAATTTATATATTTTACATAGCATGTGTGCGCTATAGTTTGCACGCACTATATTTTGAATTGGCCAAGCCTAACGCTTGGGCAACCAAAGGCATAGCGCGTGTGGTTTAGTCCATACACACTATGGCCATTGGGGGTCCAAAAAGGAATGTGGCACCTTTTTGGTCCCCCGTCTTTGTGCATATACCCTTATGTTCCTATATAATGATAACATGTAAAATTTTACCATATTTATAAGTTCCACATGCTCCTATATGACAAGGACATATTATCTTTTATAATTAGAAAGACCTTGGTGGTATTTATCACAAACAATACACATAATAAAATAAACATTTGTTGAAAAAATAAAAAAGCCAAAGCATGGTTATATCACAAAAGATAAGCCATAATTTTCTTCCCATCATGTGATTTGTATTGTATGATGAAAATAAGTTGGAAAAATGAAGAAAACCAAAAAATATTATTTCATAAAAGAAAATCAAAATATAATTTCTTCCCAAAAGAGATTTTCAAAATATCATTTGCATTATTTCTAAACATTAATTTTATTGGATAGATTGGAAAGGTTTGTTATGTATCCTTCACATTCAACATGTGATGCATATTTATGCCTCAAAAATCTATACACCATGGTATTACAGTAGGTATGCCTTGGATAGTAAACTTTGTTTGGAAAGTTTGGGAGGTGGACACCATTAGGGGAGGTCTGAGTCTCCAATGCCAAGGCTAAATACTTGCCATAAATTGTACCTCCTATTCCAATATTTTTCTTTGGCATATTGGAACTATAAAGATGTAAGCATAAGTAAAAAATACATCAAAACTAAAAATGAATATTATAAACAAAAATCCAATAGAATTTACATTCAAAATGTAGAACTTGTCATGGAATAAGAAACCAACTTTCTTGTATCATGCATGGCTAAGGCTTTCCTAAACCTTGCCACTAAATTGAAAGTGAAACAATTTTATAGAGTAATTCAATGGAAGACAGCCATGAAACTCTGAAACTAAACTTAAAGGAGAATGATATTCTAAAGAAACTCACTCGAAGACAACCATATAACTCTTCTATTAAGTTTTTTGTTATCAAAGATGGATTTCTTAAAAGAGATGATATTTCATGATATATGAAGAAATCCATCTCATGCTTTCCTTGTTCACCATTATAATTATCGTAAGTGAAATCTGTAGAAGGTTGATCTCCCCCTTTAATTTTGGCTACCTTCTATAAAACCTTGTCAAATCCAAATTTTCTCCATGTTACAAAAATAAATTAGAAAGCATGATCTACCTAGATGAGAGAATTTAAACTAATACATCACCTTAATATGTGAATGAAATGAATGTAGGAACTAACTAACAATGGAGTTTATAATTCACATTGTTAGCGTGCAAATGGTACAATTTCCAAAATGAACTCTACATCCTTGATTTTTTTACATACATGCTCCACAATTGTGTGAAAGGGTCCAAAGTATCATTCTATGTAGAAGTTTTTGAGTGAAAAATATTGCATTTTATGAAAGATCTCACAATATTAGGAAAAGAACATCAAATTAGACACTTGTCTTATACGAATCAAAGGATTTAAAACAAAGAACAATGTCTCCTAGATTTCCTATAAATAAATAAGATCATTAACTTAAACAAAAGCATGGACAAACCTTAACCTTACCTCCACTATTTTTATTAAAAGAAAAAAAATTTATGAATGTGGCTGAAAAAGCAAATGGGACTGTGACCAATAGACTATTGTCCAATGTACACTCTCAAAACCCTTGCTAAAGAATGGCATCTTGTAGCATCATACCCCCAAGAGGATTCTTCACCACCCGCAATAAAAATTCTTACTCGCTTTGTAATGCCCCACCAGGGAACCCATGAGAGATTAACCTAAAACATGTTACTAACTTTACAAAATAATTTTCTTTCTTAAGAGTTTACAAACAACAATGTATAACAATGCGAAAGAAATATAATATAATAAAACTCATACATACAAGTGTAACTCAAACATATATTACAAATCTCAAGGGTTCCTTGATGTAGATTACATAAATGCTAATTAATCTACTTAATACAACAACTAAACAAAGTCTCCACATAATGTAAATAAACACATCATCTTATACATGAAATCAAGATACAATCGATGCCACAAGATATACATGGTAACCCGCATCCACTACACAAGTTGCAGGGTATGTAATAATAATCCAATTATAAAGTACAATATGATATCTCTAAAGTAACTAAAACAATGATATATGAACATAATATAAGAAGATAAGAATACATCTCCAAAAATGATGAACAAGAAGATACAACTACTACTAGGACCATCTAGCACTTGTACATGAACATGAGAAGCTAAAATGGTAAAATAATCACTACCACCCATCCTCATGGAACCTAAATGCTCCACTGCCACTATGCTGAGGAGATAAAAACAAACCCCACTAAGATATCAAACACGAAAAATCAACCATAGTACAAAAGGCACAAGAAAATGACAAAGGTAATACGTACTCAACAAGAGACAACCCACATAGGTAGGAAACCTAAGATGCACACAGGGAATTGTCATCACATGAGTCAATTATAGAGTTATCTTGGAAGTCTCTCAAGACCTTGGCACCCTAGTGACTCTATATAGTATCAGTAATCCTCTCAAACAGATGAGGTACCAACTATGCTATATCCAATTCCACGCAGATGACAAGTATATCCTCACAAACCATCCTAGCATGTAATAACACTCAAGGCATGGGTGAGGAACACATACATCTTATTAATGTTTCCACCCTAATAGATTTTATTATGTTATCATTTTATAAAGTTACTTGCAATAATTTATCCTGACATCCACTTGCGGGCCCTGACACCTATTGCAAGCCACTTCTCACCTATACACTTAGTTAACCTACTTAGGCTTATAAATAAGATAGTTCAAAAAAATGATTATAATAATCCTCAAATTCATCCCTTAATATACTAGGAACACATTGGTTCTCACATAACCACAACATCAAATACACACCATCAAGGTGTTCATAAAACCACGAGTTTTAACAAAATAAGGTTGGGTAAAAAAGATCAAAATCTATATTTCCCCATGTGAAATATGTAGACAACTATTGAAGACAACTTCCAACAACAAGATAACAAAATCAAAATTCACAAAGGTGATCACTGACCACATAAAAGATCATCTCCAAATCAAGATAAGATATATAATGACCAAACACACAACTAATGTAATACAAAGGTACCCATACATCTCTAGTATAACATCCTTGGCCAACCAATCCCAAATTGACAAGAAAACACCAAAGACCATATACGAAAGAAAACATCAAGCTAAATTCATAACTCAAAAAAAAGTAAATATCTAATTAATCTTAAATACTTATTTTAATATTTAAGTCCAATCATTAATTCAACAACACATCTTAATTACTTAACATCAAAGAAATGATAACAATATCATTTAAATAACACAAATAAATTATTAATTAATAATATCTAATAATTAAATTTAATAATTAAAAAAACAAACTAGTGAACAAAATTAATTAATATAACTATTATTAACAAGTAATAATAAATATTAATTAAAACTAACATTATAAAATAAAATATAAATTAAAACTTATATTAAATAAATTTTAAGCTTTAAAAAAAAAAGAGGTCACGGGGGTGTACCTGCATCACCCCGTCCCCTCTTGTGTTACTTGCAAGTCCTTGCGGGCCGCAAACCAAGCTTGTGTGGTGGGGGGTGCTGGCCCCACCACAATTTTTTATTATTTTTACTATTATTTTATTTTTTGAAATTTTCTATCAAAGAATTTCTTTGACATAAAAGCCAAAGAGTAGTATATATATAATTTCAATTCCTAATTGTATACAAATACCCAATTTGATTTGATTGCCCATTTGATTTTAATTTCAGGGATTTTATAAAAATTTCTAACCAAATCTTACATGAGTCAATTTCCAAATTTTATTATTTTTTTCCAACTAGATTCCTAGGGTTTACACAAAACGTCAATCATAGATATTTTTTTAATCGTAAAATATTCTAGATCTGGGTTTATCGAAAAAAATTTACATAATTTTTTAATAACCAAATAAAACAAAAATAATATAAAATCAAGCAATAACAAAATCAGAGTTCAACAGAAATTCCAAATGCAACGTAGACAATCTTTTTGAAAGAATATTAACATAGGTTTTTCAAACCCTACCTAAAAATTCACAATAAGATCTACAACAACAATGACCAAATCGAAGACTCAAAGATTCCAAATTATTCCTTAGCTTTGAAAATAATTTTTCAAACAATCCAAACAATTTTCTCCAAAACTTGGTGTCCTTGACAAATCTATGTAAATAATAATGGCTAAAATAATTCTAATAAAGAAAACTTAGCAAACATAACTCAAACATGCAACTTCCAATAAAAAATTAGAACTCAACTTCCTAACCTTGTTTTTATAAAACTCTTCTGCATGATTAATTATAATTTTAATAATAAAATATGCACTTCTCAATTATTCACAAAATTGAACTTTTTAAATTAAGTCTTTAGTTAATAAATGTATTTAATTAATTATCATTAATTAAATACCCCTATACTAATATTTCTATACTTAATAAGATTTAATTATTATTCACATAATCAAACTCATAAATCACTTAACCATAACAACATAAAATCACATCAAACCACATAACATAACAACATGAGAAAGAACTGACTAAATTCAAAAATAGAAAAAACATACTGAAGGAAAGGGTTCACGAATTCATGTCACCTTAACAAATTTGGAAAGGAAACTCAATCAAATGCTTGTTCCTTAATTCAGGACAATAAATGGCTTGGTTAGGATTTGACATGTATGTTATCTCCTCTTTCTTACCATTTGAGATATTGCGATAGGGCACGCTCATCTTGGTAATTCAAGAAAGTCGATGCCTGGTACCTGAAATCTTGCATAAAATATAAGCATGTACAAACATGTATAAATATATAATAGACAATGGTGGGGATTAACCGAACATGTGGATCTCATAAACATGTAACTAAGATTACGTCTCTCAACCACATCAAGCACATCAAACAGAAATATAAAACATACACGGTAACCATACACATGCAAGTATGGGATTAGTAACACTATAAATGTAAATAGCATCCTAACATATAGATTACCATCATGAAATAATCATAACATATACATTGTCATAAGTATTCAATATGAGAATAACCATACTCATCTAACTATAACACATGATATAAAACATTATCCAAAGGCTCATAATAAATCAAGTCAATAATCTAAATATCACTGAAATAATCAATGCACATAAAAAATGCCTAAAAGAGTTTGGAAATAAAAATTGAAAAGAAAAATATGGGTGGGCACTACGCAAGTTTAGACCTACTACATTCTCATTCCTTTTCACCCCAAAAATTTCAATCCTATTGACAATGTTAGTCAGTCTAGGTCTTGATGATCTAACCAATCCTTCACACCTTCCTCTACATAATCGCCTAACCAAGGGTTCACAAATGGGTCAGTGCTCCATACAAGCACCCAAAGGAACTTTGCGCATGCTCTATAAACTCTTCATCTCCTTAAACATGTTCATCACCACACCCTAGTTATGCCATATATGCTAAAAACATTGTACAAAAACCCTAGCTAGCTCACCTTGTGGTATGGAGGAAAATTATTCAAATTCTTGAAGCAAATCAATTTGGGAAGATATGTGAGGAGATGAAGAATAACACAAGATTGATAGAATATAAATCCCTCAAGCCTTAAACATCTAAATCAAGAGAAAGCACGTAATGAAAAATAGATAAGTGGTGGAATTATTTCTAACATGCATATAATAGTCATCAAGAATTTTTCTCTTCCTAAAAAAAATGTACAATTTATCAACAACTAAGTGTAAAAAAAAAATCATTACATATATTCAATTTCTAAGTACACTTTGCAATCTCTACCCACTCATTTCACCTTGTATCATCTTAAAATGGAAGCACTTCCATGTTAAGAGCGTTTAGCCCTCCGAATGAGTGGTCTGGAGTCATGTTAAGAACCTTGATCAGGTCTTTGCATGTATCTGGCTGTTTCCCCCTATTCTGCTTCTCTTCTCCTTATTTCCAGCCTTTTCTAGATAGTTTTCTTTGAGAATCTGGAGTTTCTAACTGTCTGGATCAAAGACGACCTAGTAGGGTCAAGGATGACCTAGACCTTGACCTAGGTCAGGGAGGACCTCGACCTCGACCTTGACCTAGGGTGGTGTCTACCTCATCCCTGACTTCAGGTCCAATTTTCAAATTCTAGGAGTTCTGAGATATCGGGTTTCGAAAATATTTCTATTCTTGCTTTCGGATCGGCCATTTCGGGTTTAAAAAAGGTAAATCCTTAAATTTTATTTAATTTGGGTCTATTTATAAGGGTTAAGGTTAATTGGGATTTAATTCTCCAATGTCAACCTTCTCTAGAGGTTTGTGCCCTAGATCACTATAAAAGGAAGCCTTCCTCTCTCATTTGATCCATCACACTTTTACACATCATGTTTTTCTATCAAGAAAGCAAGAAGGAGAAGGAAAGAAAGTAAGCGTTCATTGATCTTCAAGCCTAGAATTCAAGCATTCAAGTATTCAAGCATTCATCAAGGAGATCCATTGTTAGCTATTGAAGGATTCAATCTCTTTGGAGCTCCCTTGAAGATTTCTCCTTCCACATTCATCCAAGCCTCTTCCTATGCAAAGATCCATTCAAGATTGGTGTAGAAGATCTAAATGTCATTGATTTGAGACATCCTACATTTCTACATTCATTTGGAGCATCTTTACTTGTGGATTCAAGGATTGGAATCCTCCACAAGGACTTCAACATAAGCAAGGTGAATAGTTCCATTTACTTTGTTTATGCATATTGCAATTTCAATTCAATTTCAAGGCTAATTCCTAAATTGGGGTTTGACCAAGGCAAACCCCCCATCCAAACAACACAAACCCTCTTTTTCTTGTAGGTACAAGTATATGACTGTGAATTAGAGCTTGGATCTGGATACCCTTTTTGGCGAACTTCCGAGATCCGTGAACAAATTTTCCATCAGATTTGTTTTGGGTTAAGGATGACCTTCAGTGGGGGGTAGGATCTTGCCTTGGGGTAAGACCTTGCCCCTCTATCTGGGTCAAGGACTACTTGCTTCCTGAAAGACAAAATTTTTCTAGGTTTTCTCTATCTCGGCATTTTCATTCCGAAATAGGTTGCAGAATTGCTCGAAACTGTCCATAGGCATTAGAAATCATCATTTTCCAAATCTACCCTATTTTGAGGTTCGTATTTGCCTTCTATTTATTTCAGATTTCAAGCATATACTTTTTATAGTAGATTATAGGATTTTCTCCTTTCTTCATATTCTCCATTATTTGATTCTTTTGTGCATTTATCACTTTTTTTTATTGATCCATTTGGATCTTTCCTTTTGGGAATTTGGATTAAGGATAGGTCCTATATTCCACCCCTATATCATACATCTTACCCCTATTCAAATTCAAACCCTATTCATTTTGGTGAACTACTATTTCATATCATTCACACCTAATACTTGTAGTAGCAATTCTAAAGTGCAATGTCATTCACCAAAAATCAAGTTAATATCGTTGCAAAGCTTGTTGCTTGAACATTTGCACCAACACCTTCAACTACCTGAAGCCCTGCAACATGATTATGAACTCTAAAAATGTCATCCATGGCGAGAAATATTGTTGCATCAGGTTTATCTCTTCCACTTATCAGAACCTAGAAAAATGACATAAAACATGAGAAAATCCCACAATCAAACTCAATTGAAAGTTAACTTTACCGAATTATAACAATATATAAAAATCATTAAAACACTTGAATTTAGTTTTGAAATCATCTCCTTTAGTATTTTGAAAATGGTCAAATATTGAATCAACTTTAGTTGGCCAAATTAAATAGGTCATAAATAAATAATTATGTACCCCATATCAAATCAGGAAACAAGGAGAAGAACTCATATCTACTCAATTTGTCAGCAAAATAACATCGAAAATAATTTCAGTGGAAATGCATTTGGCTTTCTACAAAAATGCGCATGTGGTAAAAAAAAGTGTGATTTAACCCTATTCATAGAAACATATTCCACATGCCACATGTAAAGGTGTAGAGGATTAACATTAAATTGTAACTAATTTTGAACAATTACACAAGAATTTCAATGTGTATTTTAACTTTTAAAAAATATCACAAGATGAAAATCACTTCAGAGCTCAAACCAAGCAAAAAAATTTACCACAATGGTCAAAAGATTCAATAGATTATAACATTTCTTGGTTCTTTCTTTGATCTTATCAAGATGACATTTTTAAAGCGCTAAAAATATTAACCTCTTTGCAAAAATTGAAAAGTAATCACATAGTTAATGTTTAAATAAATTGACGTTAATAGAACAAGCCATTTTGATATTGCTATTAGAATTCTGCTATATAGTTTTTTAGTCAAACTCATTGACCCATGTTTCATGAATAGTAGTTCACAAGAATCCATCTCTCATGAGAATGAATGGAGCACTTAACACTCATTGCAAAAACTTCCAAGGAAGAAAAATATCTACTACTTATAAAAAACAATCCATATAAAAAACATATCAAGTAGGCGCATTGTAATTAAATGACTTAACAAAATGTATTGTACTTGCAATGTAAAACCCTCCCTACTCATCTAGTAAGAGTAGTCCCTAAGGTTTGTTCCTTAAATGTCCTTAGAGACACTCAAAAAGATAAAAAGAAAAAAGTAAAAATTGATGTTTATCTTTTAGTTTTAAATATCGTCAAAGATCTTAATAGCACCTGTGTCATCACACATTTCCCTGACAATTTTGCACTTGCGTCCAATGATAGCACCTACCTTCTAAACGTCTGTGGGGTTAAATATAAAATTTTCTTTAAATCCAAAGTTCTCTATTATGTGCAAGGGATGTGATTAGATCCATAGCAAATAGCTTCCAGACTCAAATTTGACATGTTAGTTGCTCATATGTGAGGTCCTCCGAGAGGACTATCTAAACTAGTACATGCACCTAGAAGAAGTGCAATGGTCATGCCGATAGTTAATATAAAAGGGGTTGAAGGAAGTGAAAATCAAGTGTATTATCCTTGTTCTACCAAGGCACTTACAACTACAACATATGACCAAAAAAATTCTTCCATTATGCTTTGATGGATGTCTATACACTGTTCCAAAGCTCTCATTTTGGTACACATTGGAGGTACGGTAGCAAAGGTTGTGGAATTTAGCTCTGCACCCGCTGATTGTATTTTCTTGAAAGTTTCTAAATTTTCTCAATTATGTTAAGTTTTTCTTTTTTGGGTTGATATTTCTCATCACATAATTCCATTAAAAGAATAGAGATCAATTTCTAAATTAGATTTTACAGAATTTAGTTTACTTTGACATAAAAACTTGTAGAGATGTGAGGGAAGCTGCATTGAATACATAACTGGCCAAATTGCCCAACTGTTACACCATAAGGTTCTGTTACATTTTTCAATTGTTGAATGAAGAATATAAAATAATAAAGGATTATGTTATTCCACAGTGAAGGTAATTAGGATTGCATTATTGAAACACTACATTTAATAGGCATCTGGTCAAAACGTTTAGTATCAAGACAACAGTCATAGACAAGAAAATTCCTTCTCCCCCAAGTATAATCCAAATTTTGTGCTTATGTTCCTTCCACATACACCCATCTGCTTCGAATATACTTTAGTAGGAGATGAAGGGAGCCTTTCTCCAGTCAATCTTCACCAATCCCCCCTGTGTTGCCCATTCATCTGCAGTCCAAATACTTGAATATATATATACAATGGATGCTCATGTACATTGGATGCTCATGTACTCAACCAGGATGATGTTGTGGGAGGTGGTATGATGACATCTGATGATACACCAAAGGAGGAGAGTCTATATGTGCTCAATAGAGACCCAGTCGGAATCAAGAAGAGATGGTCCCCAAACAATAGAGCCATAGAGTACAGCAAGTCTAACCAGAGAATCCAGGAGGGATAACTTGGATGAGGTGTCATGAAAGTGGTGTTTGAAGCACTCTTTCTCAATCAAGGCGAGGGAACCCATCCCTTTGCTGATTTTGGGATGAATATCAGGTCTCAAACTGAAGCGAGGACTGGAAAACTTAACCCTGAGGTAAGTGTATACAGAGGCAATCTCGATCTCCTTTCCCTGGAAGTAGAAGTGTAAATGTGTGGTCTTCAAGTAGTTGAAGACCATGACCCATGTCTTCCCCATATTAACCACAAGTTGTCTCAAATCACAAAAGGAGGCCAAGATATCAAGAATTCTCTGGAGACCCTCAGGTGAGGAGGCTAAGAGAATCACACCATCAGTAGAAAGAAGAATGGAAACTAAGACCTGGTGTAAATAGAAGCCATCACCGAGGAGAGATGAGTCTCTAATGAAACCCACGAGCTCGTCAATGTAGATGCCAAATAAGGTGGGGGAAAGAGGGCATCCCTATTTCACCCCAATAGTGCTTTGAATAGGATCTGAGAAGCCCTTCGGGGTCCTAAATTTTCCCTCAACACGCTCGTAAAGTCTCATAATGGCAGTCAAAATAATCTCACATATCCCAATGTCTCTAAGTCTCTGAAAAAGAGCCAAGGGGACGGAATCAAATGCCTTATGAAAGTCAATGAAGCAACAATAGACTTTCGCAGAGCGATAGCGAGCCTCCTCAACGATCGCCCGTAGTGTCAAAATGTGGTCCATGGTCTGGTAATCTGCATGGAAACTGACTTGACCTCTAGCTCTTTAGTCCAACCTGTCAAGCTATGAAGAGAGGATAGTGTTCAATGTAGTGGAATAGAGTTTGGCAAAGGTATGCCCAATCATGATGGTTTTTTAGTTGTCGCAGTCCGAGACTGATCCAGTCTCGTGGATCGGATGAATCACATGTCTCGACCAAGCCTCAGGGAAGCCAGTGAAAACCACTCTATTAAAGAGTGTGGGAAGATAAGAGCCTAACACCATGATACCGAGCTTGAGCAACTCTACCTCGAAACCATCCTCGTTGACTATCCTACTACATCTCATAGATCTGATGACCTCATGAATGTTGGTTGTGGTGAAGTTATGGCAATGAGTGGGTGGGATGAGGTGGAGAGATGGATGGCCCGGGATGTCATAGAGAGTGGAGGTGTGGGAGACGAGGGAGGTAAGGTCCATGGTGGAGGGTGAAGGGGAGTGCCACGGGAATAAGGTACGCTAAAAGAGCTTAGGATCCTAGATAAGTGTGTTACACAAGGCACTGCACTATGAAGCAATGAAAGAACATTTCTTCGCATGAAGAAACTGATGGTAGGAGTAACGGAGATCAACAAAATTAGAAGGGAGGGACTCAAAGGCCGAACATAATCTGTGGTGGAAATCTTTATAGTCATCATTGAACCAACGATTCATGGGGCAAGTGTTCCGACGTTTAGATTTGAAGATAGGGCGATGGGGGATGGAAAGGAAAGCTGACTCCAAATGGCCTTGGTTAGTAGATCAAACATGGAGGTAAAATGGCTGCACTCAGAAAAGCACATGGGGGAGAGGAGTCGACGCAAGTGGAGGGTGAAAAGGTCACAATCCCCCTCAGCATAGTGGAAGCAGACATGGTTATGGGTGTGTCCCAAAATAGTCAGGAGGCTGAGAGGGTGGGGCAGGCGTAGGGGAGAAATGGAGCATGAGGCTCAAAAGAGCATGATCAGCCAAAGGAAGGCAGGAGATGGTGAAGCGGTGGATGGAGGAGATAAAGGAGGCATCAATGAACACATAATCGACCACACTAGCACCACTGCAATGAGGCCAGCATGTGAAAAGCTCAAAACTGAGAAAGCAAGAAAGGTCATTCAGAATGATCAGATCAGAAGACTTACAAATCTGGAGGAGGTGGCAACCATAAGTGGATAACGGCCCGTTGTAGTCCTCTGAGGTTCGCTGAAGCCCAAGGCTAGCCAGATCTAGCTTGGAAGTGTAGGTCCAATCAGTGTCCCAATCATGTATAGGTGACTATAACTCCTTAGTACATGCATTGAAATCTCCAAGGATGAGGATATCGCCTATGGCACTAAATCTAGAGATTCCCTCTAGAAGATCCTGAAAAGAATCCCCATCCTTGGTATTATGAATGGCATACGATGAGGAGGCCGGTGGGAAGTAGCAAACTGCAATGAAGATATCTCTCCAGTGGTGACCAGCGTGGTGTACCTGGATCCACATGAATCTAGAAAATATGTCTGAAAGGACTATAGAGATAGCACTGAAAAGATTGTCCCAAATCAAACAGGCCATACCACTCGAGCCTTGTACACCACCAGAAGTATAGACCTCCTCTTTGCATACAAATAGCCATTGATAACCGATGAGACCTGGGAGGGGACGTGCATGACTCTCATGTGTCTCCATAACCGTCAAGATATCAGCAGACCCAACCGCATCTTGAAGAAGACCCAGTAACAACCAAAGGGAATCGTTACCGTTCTAGCAGTTGAGGAGAAGTGATCCAGAGGAGGGGGTGGCCCACCCTTGGTCAACTGTCAGTGTGACCATCATTTGGCCTTAGCGTCCTATCTCGGTTCCCACCCTGCAGGAGGAGAATCTTGAATAACTGCTCTAAGGTTCCTGACAACTACCCATTTCCCACTACGTCTAGCCTTGACAACTAGGGATCTGGCATGTTTCAGTTCTTCCATCTGTGATCTAGTGAGATCCTCATCCAAATAAATCTTCAAGGGAAGAGTGAACAATTTCCTCTTTTCTCTAAGAGCCTATAACCTATTTTGTAGGGAAGAGAACCTGATGACAAGCGTACCATCCCAGCCAAACCAGCAGTTGTCGAGTGTAATATTGAGAATATCAAGATGGTCCTTGAGGAAGGATTGTCCAGTAGAGGATGGATCAGTAGTAGAGGGGAGACCACGGACACCCAGATTCAACTCGTGTTTCCATCTCATGCTTTCATCAACATCTTACCCTGAACTAACTCCACAATGCCTGAGAGAGGTGCAGCAGTAGCGTTGCTATTGCAGATAGAGGCCCATGATTTGACTTTCTCCTCTATAGCGTTGTTATTGTAGAGAGGTGCAACATTAGCGTTGTTATTGCAGAAGATTTTTTTAAACTTTGAATTTAATCAATATTTGCTTGTATGTAGGGTAATATAAAAGGAAATGTGAATGATATTATGATTTCGAATAAGCCATTTACCTAAAAATATTCCTAATTTCGATCAGACATACGCTGGTCATGTTTACCTTTTCTAGTTTTCCTTCTCTCCGCGTAGAACACCAGCTTCAAAGGAGGACTGCAAAAAATGGGAATCTTAACAGTGTAGAATACCAACACGGCGAGACTATTTCTTTCTGCAAAGCATTTTCTGTATCAGTTGGTTCTGGTTTGCATGTTCTTTATCCCATCTATTTCATTTAAAATGATTTGCATGTTGCCAACCAATATTCACGACATGACCTATCAGAACCCAACGATGTAGAAGATACGGTTCGAGTTGAGGAGATAGTGTTTGCTGAGTCATCGAAAAACTTTATAAACTGTTTGCCACAATGTGAGGACGAGCTCAAGGAAGACTAAAAAATTTATAGTTAATTTTTTTTTGATATAAGACAATTTTCAGGTGTATGACAATTTTTAGATGATGACACTTTTCTGTCCATTGTGTTCCACAATAAAAAAGCCTACGGGCTTAATTATAAGCATATATGTATTTCATAGCCATTACTAACATTATCCTTCTAACATGATTTGACTTTAACATAACTTCTTCATAAAGTGTATTTAGAATTTCAAACAAAATTTATAAAACTTTATTTTGAAAATACTTAGATTATGAAAGCAATATTATATATTTACATATTAAAAATATTTAAAAATAAACTAAATAAACTATAATTAAAATGTTTAAAATCAAATATAATAAGTATGATACAATTTAATTTTAAATTCAGTACTATTATACTAAAATTATTTTTTAGTCAATATTTTGCTACATTTTTATGTAATAAAAATAGAGCTAAATATTGACTAAATAAGCTCCAAAACATGATGTGTCACTTCAACATAAATTCTGTGTGCTATAGCCTACTTGTTATCTTCAATAACTTCATCTTAACAATAGAAATTTTAAAACTGCCTTTCTAAAACACATGGTTCTACAACAACAATAATAATTTTATATTTGAAAATAAAGAATATTTAAAAGTGAAGTAACTATTAAACTACCATATCAAAATTTATATTCAAATATATTTTAATACAATTAAATGTTAAATTTAGTACCATTACACTTCATGACATTTATCAATATGAACTTTGGAAATTTCATAATTTTAACCATCATGATGTGTCATTTTGATATGAGGCCCCAGAGACACTAGCTAAAACAGTTTAGTGGATGACCCCAAAAGTAAAGTAACTAACTTTTTTCCTTTTATTAATGTTACTAAGATTTTTAACCAGGGATATCTCGGAATCAAACTTAAGAGTTTGATACTAAATAGGTCAAATGAAAATCTACACACTCAGATTTCCAAAAATATTGACTGAAATCGATATGAACTTTGGAAATTTCATAATTTTAACTATCATGACCTCTATAAAAATAATTCAAATTGTACAAGAACAACTTACCATAAGAGACTAAATACATCACATGGATGATGGCTTCCAAGGGAGAACCTGACAATTCGAGAGATGTTAAGAGGATGAAAATCTGTTGGGGTAACATTTTCAGTGAAGAGAATAAGGGGGATGGCTCAAGCTCAAGAAAATATCCATATGGCAAGGGTCAAGTAATGGCTCCACAAAAGGAAAGTGATTCTGGATCAACTGATGGAACCAGCAAGCATATATATGCCAAGGATGCAGAAAATGGCTCAAACACAAGAGTAGAAAGCAGGGGAAGAATCAATTTTTGTAGGTCATATTCCAGAGGAAATCTTGCCCATGATATTTTGCAAACTTCCTCTCCATACTCTGTTCCAAATGCAAATCATTTCTACTCCATGGAAAAGTACAAGAAGATATTTAATGAAGAGTGGAGATGCAGTGACTCACAATGGTTTCTCAGAGCTAGAGATGGGGGCCTTTTGGTTTATAGCTGTAAGAGAAATGGAACCCTTCAAGTGATAAATCCACTGACTATGCAATTCCATTATCTTGAAGATGCAAGACTAACCAGAAAAAGCAAGATTTCTTATTACATGAAAAAATATCATGATGATGTGACTGTGCAGGTCAACTTTGATCCTAAGGAAAAAACTTATCAGGTAACTGTTATAATAGAATTTCTTAAACTTCTCAAAAGTAAGAAATTTATTATTTTGATTTATAAATCTGCAGAAGAGAGATGGGAAATGAGATATACTCACTTTGAGAAAAGAATGTCTGAACACATGATAGTTAGCTCTTTCCCAAGCATTTTCATACAGAACTAGAAAATCTACTAGTTTTGTAAATCTGGAACACGTGTGTATCTGTGATCTGAATGGAGATGGCAATATCAAATTTCATAGTATTCTATTGGGGATGAAATTTATAACTCACAAGATCTTGGGAATTGTTGTGTACAAGGGTAGAATCATTATGATTTGTAAAGGTAAGCCATTGAAACTCCCACCATATACAGATGCTTTGTATTTTTATGAGTTTGCTGAGCATGATGGGGATCTAAATATGAAGCAAGTATTTTCTAGCATGTGGAGATCTATGAAGCAATTGTATCACCCAAAAATTTGTTTCCTGGAGTAATTTGTGTTGGGGGGGATTATATTTGGGTAATTCAGGAAACCGAGGGCTATGTCAGCTACATAATTTGTATAGATATAGATAGTGGGGAGCTAAAAATATGGCCAGAAGTATACCCGTTTGTGTTCAATGTCAGAAAATGTCTATCCATGCCACTGAGCTTTTGCCCATGCTCTTAGATTTTCTGTCTATCCAGGGCTCCTTGATCAATGAAATCTATCTGCTGCTCCATCAAGATTTTATGAAACAATAGACATGACAGGTAATGTATTCAGACAAAATATATTAGGAGGTTTTATAAAGCCGAATAAACCTGTCTTTGTAATCTTTGAAACACTGTTTGAAGGGATTTATTTTAGATGTTGAAGCTAAAAGTGTAGTTGATGGTGACTATAAAACCAGACTTTGTAATCTTTGTCAATGTTTCTTTTAGCATGTGTTAAAATTAGAGCTTTCAACAGAGTCATATATAAAAGTATGAAAGGATTTGATAATTGTCTCAAGGAAATGAATGTAGACTGTTTTATGGCTGTTATACAGTTGTTTTTTGAACTGTTATGGGTTGTTCTGCTTTGCTTTTCAGACGGATCATTTTATAAAAGGGTTCAGGCTCTTTTTCAACTCTGTTTATCTAATCAAACAAGATCTTTGATGCAAGACTATAAAATATTTTATTAGATGGAACAAAAACAATTTTTATAAATAAAGACTTCTGTCATAGCATCCAAGTCAAACCAACATACAATAAATTTCAATATTAC
Organism: Chamaecyparis obtusa; assembly: GCA_027943335.1. NCBI lineage: Eukaryota > Viridiplantae > Streptophyta > Pinopsida > Cupressales > Cupressaceae > Chamaecyparis > Chamaecyparis obtusa. The sequence goes on along the minus strand of BSBK01000824.1, from coordinate 236,109 downwards.
TTTGAATTATGATATGTAGTTTGATGATGAGTTTTATATGATATGTTATTGGTCAAAATTGGTGTAATATATTTTAATGGGAAACAATCTTTGACAATGAATTATTAGTCTCTTAATGAGAAGATCAATTTAGTAATAGTGTCCTTATGATATACAAAAGAAGATATGATATAATTAGTTTGTCCTGTAATCTTCAAAGAATATTTTAAATTTATCACAATCATATTAACAATCTAATGTCTTATTATTCAAAGATGGGAAAATATATTTTTGAAAATATTGCACATTCTATTAGATAAACAACATATGATATTGAAAATATTATTCTTTTATTTGAAAGAAATATAAAAAGCAAACTAAAGGGAAGAAAAGAAGTAGTTGTAGCACTTACAAATGTAACATTAAGCTGTAAACAACAAGCATTGCTGTTATTTATGAAGCATTGTAATTCTTTAATCAAGTTTTAAGGGCCAAAGTATTTGATCATGTGTATTCCTTTATATCTTCTTATGTGTATTCCTTTAATCAGTTTATAATGGCCAACGTATTTGATCATAATATTCCTTTGTATGTTCTCATGGTTCAAAATACTCTCTGCTTGTGGTTTCCTAAAACCATTAAGATGTTATCAGAGAAGTTTGTAGTTCTGCCCTCCCCTATCCAACTTATTTCTGACACAGAGATGTTTTGCAACACTAGGTGGTGTGATGGTTTTGTATTTTGTAGAGTGACTCCATAACTGAGTCTAGAGCTCTATGATACCTCAATGCTTGATGGAATCTAAGTTTTGTCAAAAGCGTTGAGCCAAAGAAATCTCTAATTTAGATGTTAGTACCTGAGAGTGTTGATCATATAATTTTTAATTGTCTTTTTTTCATAAGAAGTCTGCCCTATATTTATGTCTAGGCTGGATGCTTGAATTCCAAATAAGAGTAAGTGGATGTTTGATATTATCGCGGGTTGCATTAAAGGTCTGGGTAAAGGTTATAACATTTTGATATGGACCTGTGCATGATTGACAATGTGCATAGCAATCATGGGAAGTGTGAGTGATTACTGCTCAGTACTCACAGAATGCTACATGCCATGTTGTTGTAAGCAAAAAGAGACCTTGTTGTAATAAGATATCTAAAGAAGAAAACTGGGAAACATGTGGTTGGCATACTACTTTCTTCCCTCTTTGAAACACTCTGATAAAGCCCGTAATCAGGTTTCAAGTCATGAGTATAGTTTAATGGGCCAGTTGAATGAGATTAGTTTTTCAATTTTTCTTATTGGGTATGCATCATCTTCAGTATTAAAGTTGCAACAATTAAGCGTGTTGTATAGATAGGCATCAGTCTTTGGATCCAATCTATTGTAATAAGTCTATTAGGCACAAAAAGAAGATCAGGTAGATTCATTGATTTATTATTTTCAGTACTAGAGATCAATGGACAACTGAAAATGATAGAATCTGGTCTGATCCAGAGCACTTTTGGACAGCTCCAAATTTAAAAATGTTTGTTTGTGGGCTGCTTCTGAGAAGGGCAATGAAGTGTTCTCGAAGGCGCTCCTTGATTTCCAGGTCTAACAAAAAGATAGATACAAGGACTCTCCTTCTGAAGACCTGAGAGCTGTTAGGAGATAAATTAATTATCTGTAGCCAGTACTGTCCGCACAGACCAGAATCATCCAGAATCATCCAGAATGATCTTGTACTCACCTACATATATCTAGAACTATCTACAAACAACTCCTCACCTGTCCACAATTAATTCTGCAGCTAACTGTGGTCTACATTGAAGCAAGCATTTACTATGTAATCTTCTATAAATTAATAGACTGGGCCTGTGATCAGCAGAGCCCATAGTAGAAGATCTTAAAGAGCCTGGGGACGAAGAGAATACAAAGTTGTTGGAGCCCTTTAGCAAAGACCAGCTCATTTCCATACTCTGCGAGGCTGCCATTAAAAAAAAAACCAATACGTTGAGAAGCATTCGAAAGCTCGTAGACAAATACCTTGCGCACAGAAAAATCTTTTCCCACGGCCTGAGCTGGGAGGCCACATCAAATATTGTGAAAGCGGCCTTTGCACAGTCATTAGAGATAAAGCTACCAGCAAATGCAAAGGCTATGACTTCGTTACCTTCAAGCATATGGATGCTGCGTACATGTCTTTGAAGGATCCCACGAAGAAAATCGACAGCCAGATGGTCAGCTGCCAGATCACGGAGTAGTTGGCTGTTCCAACCCCAAGCATGTTGTTTACAGAACAAAAAATAGATTGTTGCTACTATGAACAATAGATTGGGTCAATAAGGAGGAGTGCTAAACTGCTGATTGTTTTTTGATTAAAGAAAACAGGTGTTAATGGGGTTTTGAAATCTTACAGAGTTAAAAGTTTAATAAAGATATAGCATTAAAAAGATATAGCATTAAAAGTATACATCAGCAAAGTAGCCATAGCAAAATAACAAACAGTCACAGTCCACCAGCAAGCAACAGATAAAACTAGAAAACAGACCCAAGGACAGAAACAGAAAACCAGGATGAGCTCAAAGTCAGGAGAGAGGCTCAGGAAAACTCTATGAGGATCTCCGGCGCACGAATCTCAAGCTCAAACGCCTTATCTACTGCCTCCTTAAGGTCAGATAGATCTTTATCAGGTTCCTGGGTGTCTTTCTTCATAGTGTTGGATCTGGTTCTCTTCCTCAGACCATCCTCCGGAGATTTATCTTTGCCACTATTGGGAGACTCCTCCTTGCTACCCCTGTGTTCCTCTATTTTATTGATCAGCACCTTAATGTTGTCGTTAGAAGCTTTGAGAATGTTGTAGCTTTGTTCAGTGATTTTTTGCAAGGTTCCCTCCACGCTCTGAACTCTTTTCTTCACTTCATCCATTTTATTTTCCATATCATTCTTCTCCTCAATAAGCCTGATCTTGCTACTACTATCCTCCCTCTCCAGTCTGCCCACCCTGATCTGCTATCCTCCCTCTCCAGATTTATGGTCGCGCTCACCATTGTTGATTCACTAGTGACCCTAGTGTCATAAGTTGCTATGTTAAACTGCTAATAGTCCCTGCTAATTGTTGTTTGTAACCAATAAGAAGTATTGGCAGTCAAAGGAAAATTTTGGTAACAAATATTTACTATAAGTTTTTGGCCTTTGCATAATTTGTGTACTAAGTGTGAATGAATAGCTGTGATTGCATCAAGTGAAAATAGTCTATATTTGGAGGTGAGATATCATGCTAAATGTTGTTCGATCTTTGGTTGGTTGAAGTTTATCTAAAAGAGTTTTAGTGTCAAAGTGAAAAATGGTTGTTGTAGGAGGCATAGGTACTTTCATTCAAAAAAGAATCTAGTGACTAATATAGTGTGAGTTTATTTCGATTTGTATGCTAGGTCAAACATATAAGCTTTGTGTATCTATTTTATAGGTTAATTGTGGACGTTAGCATTGATTGTTTCATGTGCGCAAAGTCTGAATAGGGGGTGAGAGGTGTGCTAAAGATTTTTGTCATGACTTAAAGGTTTGTCTGAGATGGGTGTTTTGATTTGGGATGCAAAGTGTTTAAGTTGGTGTTGAGAGAATGTTTGTCTAATTGTGAAGACTATGTCAGTGTCAAAAGTGGTTGTGTAATTGAAGATTGTTGGATCGATATCTTTCGAAATGGTTAATTTTTTATCTCATTGATAGTATTTGGATGGTTGTTGAAAAGAGGCCAGTCCCAAACAATTTGCAATCATGAAGTTGAAGAATGTATTATACCTGTGTTATTGTAAGGGGTGCATTATCGATTGTACCCAACACCCTGAGGTTTTTTGGTTTAACATATTGATGAACCATGTATCTAAAAAGAATTCTTATAGAACTAGCGAGTACAGTGGTTGGGTACCCATGTATCTCGGTAGATGGATTTTTTTTTATATGGACTCAATAATCAAATTTTGATGCAGGTATAGAAGGAGAAAAGCCCAAAGAAATGATGGTTTCCCCGCTGATTTTTTGGTCGCTAGAACCAGTGTGTGATTGGTCTATGGTAATTTGAAACCACTTGTTGAGAGGATCATGGTCATCCTTAAAACAACTTTCGTGAGTGAGGTTTGTGGTAAGCCAAAACAACTTGTTTGGGTGAAAAATCTAAAATAATGTAATATTGTATCAGTTGGGGAAAATCTAAAATGGTTATGGCTGAACCGGTTAAAAACCCATAGTATTAATGACAAGAGGAACAAATTTCCCAAAGTGATAGTGATAAGGTAAACCAAAATTGTGTTTTGTAAATGGGTACCTAAAAAGGCTATAAGTCAGGACCCATTGTTTCTAGATTATGGGGGATATTGAAAACAGTTAGATAATTAATTTATGGGGGATGTTAGAAGATAAATTAATTATTTGTAGCCAGTACTGTCCGCACAAACCAGAACCATCCAGAATGATCTTGCACTCACCAACATGTATCTAAAACTATCTACAAACAACTCCTCACCTATCCAAAATTAATTCTGCAGCTAACTGTGGTCTACATTGAAGCAGGCATTTAATATGTAACCTTCTATAAATTAATAGACTGAGCCTGTGATCAGCAAAGCCCATATTTGGGTTTCTCTCTGGTGTCTTTCCTCTGTGCCTGGTTTTCAATAAGAGCTAGTGATAGAGACCATCATCTTCCTAGGGTTGAATGCTTGTATTCCAAATAAGAGTCGATGCATTTTTTATATTATTGTGGGCTGCATTAAATTTCTTGGTAAAGCTTAAACTTCTTTTGGGTGTTTTAGAAGTCAAGAAATAACGAGTGGTGTCAAGGCCGGTTGAGGAAGTCTTCTAAAAGACACATCTTCAACCTTGTTGCTAAGCAGGTTACTGCCTCTCTTAAGGTTTATACAGGTTTGAGACTGTAGGGGACTATGGAGAGATCTAAATTTTGTGAGTTGTTTCTGAGAAGGGAAATGAAGTGCTCTTAAAGGCACCCATTGATTTCCAGGTTGAGTCTAATGATAGATACAATCATACAATGACTCTCCTCCTGAAGATCTGAGAGATAGTGACAAAGTCCTTATTCCCAGTGATAGATACAATCATGCAAGGACTTTTCCTCTCTCTAATTTAGATGTTAATATATGTCCTATGTGTAGAGCCCCTGAGAGTGTTAAATGTCTTTTTTAATTGTCTGTGTTAAATGTCCATCTTCCTGTCTGTGTTGAGTCAGTGCATTTTTTATATTGTTGTGGATTGCATTAAAGGTCTTGGTAAAACTTATAGCTTATTTTGGCTAGTTCTTTGGTTGTTTTGGTTGTTAAGCATTTTGGTTATTGCTCCTACCCTTGTTCAAATGTGACAGCATGAGCATCTATAGGTCTTTCTTGTTGACTCTTCCATGAGCATTATATATGGAGTGAGAAATAATCTTGAAGGAAGTTGTTTCAGGCATTTTTTGGCAGTTTGACAATGGTTTGCTACAGGGGCAGGCTATTTTGGACAAATGTGAAAGCATGAGCTTATCTCTGATATTGTGAACTTGATCTGTGGCTTATTGTCCCTCGGCACTTTTCTTTTTAGTAATATATTATCTAGATAATAAGATTTATGATGTTGTTTAGTGGTTGTTTTGTAGCTGCTATTTTTTGAACTGTTCTTGCATTATCATTTTCTACTTTTCACTAGGAACTTATTATAAAAGATTCTGGTCTTTTCAAAATCTTATTTATCCAATCAAGTAAAATCTTTGATGTAAGACTATAAAATATTTTACTTGAAATTTCATATTAAGACAATTAAATTTTCAATTAATGAATTGTAAAGAAATTATTATTTAAAAGTATTGAAAGAAATATTATAAATGAAATCTACTCAATTTGAACATCAAAGTTTTGTCGTATTATAATATTATTCTATCTTATTTTCTAAAATTTATAACAAGGAAACCAATAAGATTCACTCTTATATATTCTTAGATGGGAAATTGTGAAGAAATTTTAATGGGGCCAATATTTACAGTATTTTTTTACAAAGAAAGATGATCTAGAGTGTTTACACTACATTAACAAAAAAATTGTATCTTAAATAGCCTTGTCTTTCATCTCCTAATGTTGATATGATTTTTCATTATTGAAACTCTTTCTTGTTTAAATATGTGAAGTGTTGAATATTCATCATCAACACCCTTTATTTATTGTGTTAAATGGATTGAACTCTAAATGCTCTTTAGACTCTTTTATTTTCAAGTATATTTTCTCTCTTTGTAAACTCCTAATAAAAGGGCCCTTTTGTTTGCTGGAATCAGGAATTGGGATTGTCGAATCCCAGAATTGACATTTTCAATATTTGTGTTCAAAACATGAAAATGGAATAGGGATTTGTTAATTCTCATTTACCCCAAAAACCAGCATTTGAATCTTCCATCTAAATAGGTGGAATTGGAAAATCAAATCCAATTCCACTTAAATAGGAATTGGGGTAAAGGAAAATTTATAATATTTTGAAATCTTTATGCAAACAACATTTTCCATCTTCTCATTATGAATTCCAGGTGAACTAAATGGTTCCATATTCCAAAAACCACTTTCCGAATTTAAAACTTCCACAATAATGAATCCTAGCATATTTTTTGAATTGTTTTTGTGTTTTCTATACATATGGTTTTGGTTTTTAATAAGAGAGCTTCACAGGCATTGGCCTATATGCATTGTCAGGTTTGGTTGCTGCATCTCTTTGTAATAGCAAGATCTTGTGTTCATTCCCGAAATGGGAGCTTAAATAAACTTAATATAAAAATAAAATAAAATAAGAGAGCTTCACCATTGTTAACATGGCTTGTCACACACATGATCGTGTAAAAATGATAATATTTATATATTTAAATATTAAAAAAATGAAAGTGAATTAAATAAACTACCATATTAAAATTTTAACTAAAATATAATATTTATAATACAAATAAATGTTAATTTTAGTACTATTATAGTAAGGTAATTTTTAAACCAATATTCCATCTAAGTTTCTAGAAAATATTGACTATAAACCAATATGACATGAAATTTTTTAAAATTTTAACTAAAATGACCTGTCACTTGAACTTAACCTCTTCCCCATAAAACTCGTGCTTGGAATCTCAATAAATTTTAAAAGATGTATTCTTAAAATACATGATTGTGCATCAACTATAATATTTATATATTCAAACATAAAACTATCTAAAATTAATTTTAAAAAACTACCTTATCAAATTTCAAATTTAAATATAATATGTGTAATACAATTAAATAGTAAATTTGGTACCATTACCACTAACATGATTTGTTATTAAATTTTTGCAGATTTTTATTACTCGTGTTTGGGACTAAACTTTATATTTTGATACAAAATGTCACAAACTCGGCCATTGTAAATGTATCTTGTGAACATGTAAAATTGATACTTTCCTCCAACCTTATGGCTGAGACTTTTGATGATTCTACTATTTTTTCCAACTTTATCTTGTAACCTTATTTTCTTTGTTTAATACAAAAAAAATAGAAATATAAATAATAAAAAGGGGGATCGAGAAAAATGTTGATTAAAATTTAATATTTTTTAACTAACATGACTTCTTTATTTAAGCATCTATAGGGGCAACTTTAGTTCCCTTCTCTATGACAACAACTTTAGCTCTAAAGGCATTTATATCAGTATCAATGAAATAAGTTGTCATAATCCACATTCTGCTCTATCATATGTGGAACCCTATGCTACCTTTCCACCTTTACAAACCGGTCTTCAATGTGGAAAGTAGCAAAAGATAAATCACATTGTAAACTCCCACCCATAGTTGAACTCCATTTTCTAGATAGTAACATTCCATAATGGGGTGGGATATCAACAACCAAAACACTCATAGTTAGGTCCTTTTTAGGGTATGTTGAAAGTTTGTAAGGCAAGGCTTTAATGGTTCCAATTATAGGAACTTCTCTTGAATCTAGGGCACACCACCTTCCCTGTGTTGTATCTACCTTACGTCCTAATGACTCCATCACTTTAAAAGGCATCACATTATTGGATGCTCCTAAATCAATCATACAATTCTCAATAATTTTTCCATTCACTATGACACTAAGGAAGAATGGATCAATATTATCCAAATAGGCAATAGCGGAGTTATCTAAACAAAATTGTGGGATCTGACAAGTTTTTCTTCTTCCTCTTTCATTTTCTTTGTTTCTTCCATAGGCTTATTATAAATCTTATCATTAGAAGTCTGCTCTATACATTAAATCTTATCTTGTGAGCATGTAAAAATTGGTACTTTCCTGCAACCTTATGGCTGAGACTTTTGATGATTCTACTATTCTTTCCAACTTTCTCTTATAACCTTATTTGCTTTGTTCAATACAAAAAATATATAAATATAAATATAAATAAGTAATGGGGGGTCGAGAAAAATGTTGATTAAAATTTAATATTATTTTAACTAACATGACTTATCACTTAACATAAAAATCATCATAAAAGGATTTTGAATCTTGAATTGCTAAAATCCATGGTGAATGTTATCAATAGGGGTCATCTCCCCATGTCGAAAAAATCACATCTATTACTTGAATGCAACCCCTTATTGTACTCAACCTCTAGAGAATGTGATCTGGAGAAATGAGGTGTTTCTATTCAAGAAAGGTCGATCTTAGAGCCCGGCTCTAGAAAAATGGGTTGTGAGGAGGTTGTGGAGTTGAAACTACCAAATTTAGTAGTGGATCATCAAGTTATCTCTTCTTGGGACAACATTGTTTGGAAGATTTGTAGCTTTTAGATCATCCATTGAGATGGTTAGGAATTGATTTATGGTTCTTGGAAAACTAAAGGGAGTGTGACCCCATCGGCACTACCAAGGGGTTTGTTCATTCTCAAGTTTACCTTTGAGGAAGACGTGATGGCTATTCTCAGGGGCTCATGGTTCTCTAGGAGTCATTATCTTTCTTTGTGTAAGTGTTTTGAAACTATCAGCTCATTATCAACCAACACAGTACTCAGTTGACATCAATGAAAACATCATAATTGATCTTCCTGTCATCAAACCTGTACCAATAAACACTCAATGATCTCTACATCAGTTATGCCAATAGTATCTTCATTCTCTATAATAAACATATATTTCCTAATTTCTAGACTTTTAAATGTGCAATAGAAATTGAATCCAAAGAAAACCTTAGGGAAAGTTCCCCTAGACCAAAGGAACAAAAGATGTCAAATTTATTGACCGATAAAAAAACCCTAATAGATGTAAATTCTATTGTGACAAATATTGACATGGAAATGATAAAAAGGGCCCAATGTTAAAATATTTACAAGATCCAAAAATTGTAGAAATTGTATCATGTAAGGTCCTCAAATACCACCATTTTTTTGATAAAAAGGCCAAAACACCACTTAGAGCCCCCATTACATCTAACCAAAAGTGTGTATGACAACCCAGTTTAACAATCATCTTCATATTTTGGATTATGGTAAAATTATAGCCTGCTTTGTTTACATAGTTAAGCTGTTCAAAGAAAGAAAAAATCATTCATTTCCCACAATCTCTTTCAAAGGTTCTTCCTTAAAGAATAGGTGTCAATCTTAAAACCAAGAGAAAATATGTTGTTGATGTTTTCCACAATTTAGGGGTCAGATGATTCCTCAATAGACATTGGAAAATTGTTCTTCCAGGTCCTTTTACCTCCAAACTCTTATTTAGTTGACCTCATTTTTTAGGAGTTTTCTCTTTGACAGTGTTTATTATGAAGCAAGAAACTCTCTTTGGAATGATGATCCTAAACCTTTCTATTAGACCTTTTCCCTGAAATTCTACAACACAGTCACTTTGTTGACATGGTGCATGGTGAATGACTCTTGGTTAGTACCTAGTTATCTAAGTTTTGAAGCCTTGTTTAGAGAACTCTAGTTACTAATGGTGTGAGACTTTTTCATGGCTTTGGGTGTTCTCACCTTAGCAATGTGCATAAATTTGGTCTTCACATTCTCTTTCTTATTCCAATTTTCATCCTCAGTGTGATGGAATACTTCTATGTCTCTATTTTTTGAACTATTTTTCCTTTGTGAACAATTAAAACAGACCTCATGATTAGGTCTCTATCACAATCAGTAGCCTAAATTGAAAAATATGATATATATAAAGTTACATAATAGATACAAATTTTATTTAAGCTTTGTAGCTTTCCATTGTGTTCCTATTTAATGATAACATGTAAACTTTTAACATGTTTTTAAGTTCTAGACGTTCCTATATAATGAGGACATGTTATCTTTTATAATTAGAAAGACCTTGGTGGTCTTTGTCGAAAACAATACACAAAATGAAGGAAACATTTGTAGACAAAATAAAAAAGCCAAAGCATGGTTACATCACAAAAGATAAGTCATAATTTTCTCCCCATCATGTAATTTGTAATGTATGATAAAAATGAGTTGGAAAAATGAAGAAAACCAAAAAATATTATTTCGTAAAAGAAAATCCAAATACATTTTCTTCCCAAAATAAATTTTCAAACAATCATCTGTATTATTTCTAAACATTAATATGCAAGCTCTATTATGTATCATACACATTCAACATGTGATGCCTATTTATGCCTTGAAAACCTATACACCATGGTATTATGGTAGGTATGCCTTGGATAGTGAACTTTATTTGGAAAGTTTGGTAGGTGGACACCGTCAAGGAAGGTCTGAGTCTCAAACACTGAGGCTAAATATTGCCCATAAATCACACCTCTTTTTCCAATATTTTTCTTTGACATATTGGAACTATAAAATTGTAAGCATAAGTAACAGATACATCAAGATCAACAAGGAATCATATGAACAAAAATATAATAAAATTTACATTCAAAATGTAGAACTTCCCAAGGAAAAATAAACCAACTTTCTTGTATCATGCATGGCCAAGGCTTCTCTAAACCTTTCCACTAAACTAAAAGTGAAACAATTTTATAGAGTAATTCAATGGAAGCAAGCCATGGAAATATGAAGCTAAACTTAAAGGAGAATGATATTCTAAAGAAAAACTCAATGGAAGACAACCATATGACTCTGCTATTCAGTGTGTGTTATCAAAGATGGATTTCTTAAAAGAGATGATAACTCTTGATCTATGAAGAAATCCATCTCGTTCTTACCTTGTTCACCATTATAATTGCGGTAAGTGAACTAAATAGAAGGTTGAGATCCCCCTTTAATTTTGAATACCTTCTATAAAACCTTGTAAAATTCAAATTTTCCCCATGTTATAAAACTAAATCAGAAAGCATGATCTACCAGATGAGAAATTAAACTAATACATCACCTTAATATGTGAATCAAATGAATTTAGGAACTAACTGACCATGGAGTGTATTATTCCCATTGTCAGCATGCAGATGGTACAATTTCCAAAATAAAATCTGTATCCTTGATTTTTTGCATACATGCTCCATAATTACACCAAAGGGTCCAAACTATCATTCTGTATGTAGAAGTTCTTGAGTGAAAAACATTGCATTTTACGAAAGATCTCACAATCTTAAGAAAAATACATCAAAAAAGACACTTGTCTTATATGAATCAAGGGAGTTAAAACTAAGAAAAATGTCTCCTAGATTACCTATAAATAAATTAAATCATTACCTTAAAAAAAAGCATGGATAAACCTTAACCCTACCTCCACTATTTTTATTAAAAGAAAAAAAAATATGGATGTGGTTGAAAAAGAACATGGAACTACAACCAACAGAATATTGTCCAATGTGAGCTCTCAAAACCCTTTCTAAAGAATGGCATCTTGTATCATCATACATCCCAGAGGATTCTTCGCCACACTAGTACATTTGGCCTAGTTTTTCTACCAAATTTTTTGACCAAAAAATAAGAAGGTTTTGCTTGGTCAGATTATAGAAGGAAAACTTTGTTTTTTTTAATTTATGCTCGTGTTTGTCGAAATAGTGACAAATTACATGGTGGTCAAAATTTTGACAAACACGGGAATGACTTTAAAAAAAAGGGAATTTCATTTCTCATTTCATTATTTCATTTGTGAAACAAAGAAGGGCAGCGCGCGTGAATCTACTTGACATCATGGGGTAGCAGCAAGAGCTTGAGCTCAATCTTTACATAAGGTATGTGGCAGAGGATTATTAATTTTTGCATTCTTCTTTGCTTTTCTATGTATTGAATAAGGGCTTATGTGGGTTTATGCATAGGATTGTGGCATTTGGCTTTACACCTACAAACTGCATTTGGTTGAAAGCTTCTAAAGCATTTTCAACATATCCATTTTGTGCATATCCTCCAATCATTGTAGTCAACGAAACCACATTTCTTTGAGTTATTTTGTTGAACAGTTTACATGCCTTGGCCATGGTTCCACATTTTGCATACATGTCTCCCAGGGCACTTGCAACTACAACATCTGAAAAAATGCTGCCTTCCATTATCCTTTGATGTGCCATGGCCATCTGCTACCATGCCCAGCACAACGCATAATCCTACAACCAATCCTATAATCTCCTCTAATACCATATTTGTCAAACTATAATTGTCTTGTCCAATCGTGGGATTGGAACAAATTGTCTTCAAAGCAGGATTGAATAAAAGAAAAAACAAACATTCTGAGTATGTTTTACTATCATACCCTAACTATTGCGAAGTAGATAGATGGATTAGTTATTGCTGCAAGTTTATTTTATGCACTATTTCATTAGAATTCAATTCACCGGTTTGGGACAGTCATTTTTTGTTGTAACTTTGTTGAGATCCCAAAATCTCTGACAGACTGGCTTGGGAAACCTTTTAGTCAGCTCTGTCATGGAGTTGGAGCCTTGACCCACATTTCTTTTTCCATTGGGAATCAATGGCAATGACCAAGAACCAAGGGGAGGCTATGTATTTTAATTTAAATGCTCAGATTTTGGAAGTAGTTGCACTGCTTTAGGATTGATGCCCTAGGTTAGATATATTTTATGTATTTTGCCAGAGCGAAAGGAAGACATGTTTACCATAGTGTAGCAAAAGGAACTTGAATTTGTTTCACAATTGAATTCTAGGGTCTCGGTGATAGTGAAGACTTCTTGGTGTTGTAACCCACTATAAGTGCCCACCGATCGATCATTCTAGATTGACCCTAATCTAACTTGATCAATTAGATTAGAGTGTCTCTGTGACAGTCAACGGTGTTAGAGTAGTGTGGTTAAAATTACTAAGAAGGTCTTGCTTGACAAAGTAGAAGACAATCTATTTTATGAAGAAAGATTTGGACCCAAACTATTTACCAATTGTAAGAAGAAATACTGTTGCAAGTTAAAACTAGGAATAGGCTAAACTTGGGATACTTCAAGTTTGAGTGACTATGAATGTTTTGTTAATTAATTTATAACCAAAAGTGTAAAACAAATTGTAATGACTTGTTGGCACCTAGTGAAGTTATAATCAGAAATTGTAACAAATTGTGATCTGTTGAAACCTGTGGAAGAGGAAGTGATACTTGGAGACTTTTCCATTCTAGTTAAGGATATTAGTGATTGAAAGAGACATTCCATACTTGGAAGCATTCTATGACTAAGGAGTTGACAGAGTTGGTTGGAACCATTGTTCATGTTTTGAATCGACATTATTATTCAGTTGTGATAGTGGGTTGGGCTTATTCAATCTTTAGTTGTTACCACTCTACATCATAGTTTGAGAGATCATTTGTTTGTTAATAATCCTACAAACAAATATAATTAATTCTTTTCTTGCAATTAAGTAGGAGAGATCATTACTAAGGCCAAACTTATACCTTACCACAATGGATGAAAATCAATAGTTTTTCCCTATGTGCTTGCAATCTTGCATTACCTATCCACTAAAAATTTTTAGCATTTTTTTGTAACATGAACTGGCAATTGTAATGGTCCAGTAACACTTAATCTAAAACTTATATTTGTTTTGTATGACCACTTATTTGTTTAGGCTCTTTAAAGTTTGAATCCATGATCACATTTCTTAACAAACCTCAAATTAGGGCCTTATGAGTAAGAACGGTTAGAATTATACCAATCTTCAACATTTTATCTTGTAATTAGTATTCCCTTTGACAATTACCTTGCTAGCAGTGTCCATCAATTAGTGAATTATAAATAGCATGGTCAAGAATGGAACCTTCTTCTACCATTCTCTCCAAAACTTGTTCCTCTTTTCATAAATTTCCTTCCTTATAGAATCCATCAAATAAATCTTTCCAGATATAACTATCTAGGGAAAGACCACATATGATCATCTGTTATACAAGTTCATATGCTTCAACAATCTTCTCAATCTTACAAAGTGCATCAATAAGTGTCTTGTAAACAACTAAATCAGGTCCAAGACATTTTCCTTTCATTTCATATTTCAATTTGTGATCTTTCTCCATATTGCCTTGCTTACAATGTCCATCAATTAGCACAACATACATATCTCTACCAAGATCCATCCCTTTCCCTACTTTCTTCCTCAAGAGCTCATCAACTACATCAAATCTATCATGGCTGCAAAGGCATTCACATGTCAAGGCTACATCATGAGTTGAAAATATAACAAACCCAAAGTCTATATGTTTTACAGTTGGCATGTTCCGTGCTAGCTGAATTTTCTCAATTTTGCCATAATTTTGAATTTTCTCTAATACAATTCTCATCCTAAGTAGATAGAATACCATCAACAAATATAAAATTAGCCTACACTTAAGAATATAGTATACCATTCCAATAAGAAATGACTAAATATGAGATATTATAAGTCAAGACTATGTAGCACTATTTCCCTACCAAAAAATTTTGCATCACAAAAACAAGATTCTATCAAGAAGCGAGCCATAAAATATTAAGTGAGAAACTAGAAATACTAGAATTTAAAAAATCTAGAATGGCATGTGCAAGCTTATAATAAAACACCTACATAGAAGTTGAAACCCATTGTTCAAATAACCATATTGGTTGACTGAAACTAGCTATTGCACTTTGTTCCAAGTACATATTCTATTACTATATTTTTTTCCACCATTATTTCTTTTGAAGAAATATCATCCATCTTAAATCTGTTTAAAATTTTGGCCTATTTAAATCTCTCTATATTTATTAAAATTGTTTAACTTTGTAATGCTTTAGTGGCATTTGCAATATAGATGGAAGTGTGAACTTTAAAATCCTTCTAAACTTCAAAACATTTAAGATGTAATATTAATATTTTGTAGTTGTGATTAGAGGCTATATGGAATTAATGGTCTGCTCTGGATGTAACATGTGGACCCTAGATTTATTACTAGCTCTTTTATAGTATTAGATCAGAGTGAGGTAGAAGAGAATTCATTCAAATTATCTATAGGGTATTTCAGTATATTTAAGTAATTTTTTTTTATGTAGGTCTCTGATTAAGATGTATTATGTATACAGTTTGTTATAATTGTTAGATTATTCTTCCATTGAGGTGGATGGTGTCCTGAATATGATTTCAGCTATCCTTGAATAGATATCAAAGCACTTCTAAGCTACAATAACCTGAGTATGTTAGATTTTAAAGATGTTTCTAGGGTCGATACCATTACACCTCTGTGATCTCAACTACAACATGCCTTGTTCTCTGGTCACTATATACTATAATAACCTGTCATTTTATGATCTGGTTTAATTCACTTGCAGTAAGTGTGATGAAGATTTTAGTATTGTGATATATAAGAACTTTAATATTGTGGGGATTTGGTTCACCATTCAATTATATTAGATTAGTTGTCTTTAAATTGCATATAGTTTTAAATGCTTTCAAAACATTTCAATAAATAGGGCCTTCTGTGCTTAATAATTTCAAAGGTCCACTTACCAAGGAAGCTCTATAAGGCAAAATACACATGCTCAAGTAAAGTGAATCTTCTGGTGTTTCAGACGTCCTCACATGGAAAGAAGGAATGACAAATTATCAGATTTGGCTTACTGTTCTCTCTATTTTAGGACCGTGTACTTGATTTTTAGTTTAAGCCTTAAGGTGGTGTGATTTGGAAGCATGTGTATTCAGACACTAGCCTGTAGTTTTTAGTAGTTGGTGCATTAAACTTCCTTTCTTTACTGAACTCAAATAGGAAAAGCACTAAACTAGGGAACATAGTTAAAAAAGCAAATTGATTGTGTCATGAAGTACTTTTGTGTTATACAATAGGTGGATGCCTCAAATACATCACTAGTTTTCTTTTTATAATTTACTATCGAAAGAGATTTGGTTGACACAACAAAAGAGTGATCAATATGAACACAAATAGAGTCATAGAGTGAAAAATTTTCTACTTGCAGGTACTATTAGAGAAAAATGTTATTTTAATACACTTGATACAGAATTTGCAGGTTGCAAACAAATCATCCTTCTTCCACCAACGAGTCATTCCATTCAAGAAAGACCATGTCTGACGATATCAATGCACAAAAAAATAGGGAGACAATTGCTAGATTGTGGTCTAACTTTAAAAGAAAAGGTGATGGAAAATGTTATTGTCCTTGCAAAATTTGTAAGGGCTTAAAGACTCAAAGATATCTAATCAAAACAACCAAGGAACATTGTAGGCAGCATGGTCACATTGAAGGGGGAAACAAATTTCGTCCATTGGTATGTATTTTAATAATTTATAAAATACATAAGACATGATTTGATGATGACATCATGGTCATGGTTAATATAAGGTCATCATTTTGATATAGGTCAACCACCCTAGGTTTCATGTTATGGACCATGACAATCCGAAGAATGTGGATTTCCAAATGAGGGAACATGGAGGTGTGAATATAGAAGTAGAAGGTAATGATCCCATGGAAGAAGATCACGATGATCAAGAAGATCATGATGATCAAGATGATCTCGATGATCAAGATGTTGATGATGATGATGATGTTGACACAGACCTTGATGTACCTATACTTGAGAAGGCACACGAGCCCCTATATGAAGGCTCCCAAACAACTCTTCTTATCATTGTATTGTTGTTGGTGAACTTGAAGGTTATGAATGGTTTATCCAATGTAGCAATGACACGTATGTTAAGGTATGTCATCTTTTTTCATTTTTTTAGTCGTAATTCCCTTACAATTAACATTGGGTGAATCGTGTAGAAATTAATATTCTTTATATTAACAAATTATTTTTTTGGTCATAGGTTGATAGGTGAGTGTTTGTTACCACCATCAAACATTCTACCTAGCTCGTACTGAGAATTATCTGCCATTATGAAAGATATTGGAATGGAGTATCAAACAATACATGCATGTCTGAATGATCATATTATATATCATAAAAAACATGAATTTGCAATAGAATGCCTTGTTTGTCATATTAGTAGATATTGATCTGATCGAATAACAAAAAAGGTTCCTTGCAAGGTTCTTCGGGTTATTCCCATTATTCCACATCTGCAATGATTATTCAAGTGCAATAGCTTGGCACAATTTATGGATTACCATGCACACAATAGAAGTCGAGATGACATTATGTGAATGTCTACGGATGGTTCGGCATTTAAGGAAATAGAGGAAAAATGGCCACACTTTAAAGAAGAACCTCGTAATCTCAATCTTTCATTGGTAGCAGATGATGTCAATCCGTTTGGAGAGATGAGATCTACTTACTTAGTGTGGCCTATTTTTGTTATCAAAAATAACATTCCTCCTTAGATGTCCATAAAGAGGGAGCACATAATGTTGGCACTGATTGTTCTAGTTATTTTTTCATTTAATAGTCATCTAAATTAATTTATTATAAATAATCTATCAAAATGGTCATAATAATTATGTAATGTTTTTGTTCGTTCAACTAGGTAAGTACCAAGTTAAAGATATCAATGTATATATTGAGCCCCTTATCAATGATTTGATGGTGTTATGGAATGGGGTCACTATGTATGACATCTCTAGACCAATAGGACAAAGACAATTTCAATTTCATGCAATGCTTGTATGGACAATACATGATGCCCCTGGGCTAACACATTTTTGTGGTATGTTCTCTTCTTAACACCTTTTTTTTGGTATGTTATAGTGCTAACACAAAGTTAACATATTTAATCCAATTATACATGATCTTGTAGGTCTTCAGACAAAGGGAAATTTGCATGTCCAATTTGTGGTCCAAAGATGAAATCTCGTCATTCAAAAAGTTTAGGAAAGCAGGTGTTCGATGAGCATAGACACTTACTGCACAAAAAAAAAAGTACCGAATTAGTGAAAAACATCTTTTCAATGGGAAGAAGAGACTACATCAAAGCCACAGAGAATGACACCTTGCCTATAGAAGTTGGAATACAATAAAATAAATTATCAAGGTAATGTCATTCCATCTGATGGTTTTTGTTTGAAATTTATATTTTGATATTGTGTTTTGTTTATTGATGATGCAATTGATGCTCGTGAAGGTTGTCAAGGCATTAATGACCAACTTCCAAAAGGACTAAAAAGTTATCCTACGCAATTCAGTAGGTTGTCGTACTACGAGCAACTCCCAATCGTGCCTTTGTTTGATGCTATGCATATTGGAAAGAATGTAATAGAGACATTATGGAAAATATTGGATGGAAGATGTGACAAAGACAAAATTGTCAAAATTTGTAGTGACATTGAAGAATCCAACCATGCAATGAAAAATGTCGTTCGATCAAATAACAATGGAGACCAGATTGATACAAGTGCCCTTAGTTGGTTATTGTCAGAGCAGTAGAGCAATGATATAAAAGAAGTCATAAAAATTCATTCTTTTTTTATCTCCTGGATTTTATAAAAATTTATAGTAATGTCAAATGTAAATTAAGTTTTTATGGCATTAAGCAATCTATTAAGAGTGACCTGATTGTAGATTGAAGATTCTGGTGGCTCAGCATTGATTTATGGAGCAGATGTTTCAAAGGAGACTGATGTTGAGGCTATGTTTAAAACAGTAAGAATCAGTTCAATATCTCATTCTAATGCCAAGCTATTTTTCCCAAGTTGATATCCTATTGTACTCAATCATTATTTGTACTTTTTTTTATTTGAGCAGGTAGTTGAGTCATGGGAATACAGTTGACATTTTGATAAGCAATGCAGGTATTATTGTCCTTTCATGTCTCTTTCCTATGATTAGACAAGATGCATCAATTAGTCCACAAAAAATTTATTATGTGCTTGCTAATAATTTGTGCCCCTGGTTTTCTTTGCAAGAATCACAAGGGACACACTAATGATGACGATCAAAAAATCTTAGTGGAAGGATGTCATTGACTTGAATCTTACAGGTGTATTCCTTTGTACACAGGTACATTTTTATGATATAACTTTATTTTCTGAATAGTGGCATAACTAATGGCAATAGACAAATATCTTTTGTTTACTTCATTTGTGTCATCATGCTAATTTTTCTTCATGCAAGTAATTATTTGTTGATTTTCTATACAGGTTGCTGCCAAAATCATGATGAAGAAGAAGAAAGTAAGCCTTACTTTTCCAAGTAACTACTATATTATGTAATATGAAAATACAATAATAAGAGCTCCTATATGACACCTACAGATTCATGGCTTTATTATTTTCAATAATATTAACAATTAGACATATGTGCATAATAAGAAATGTACTATGTAACTATAGCAACTAAGCAGAAATTTCCTATTTGTTTTTGTGAGTGCAATTTCCTGCTCCATCCTTTATAGCATTATGCATATTCTCAGCTCATTATGACAAGTTCTGCACAATGACATCACTTAATATTTTCCATTGCTTCATATCACAAGTTTTCAGAAAGTGTGCATTAGGTACTCAAAAAAGGTATTGGATAAATCGTAAACTAAAACTTAAAACAATAAACTAAAAATTAAAACATGTAAGGGAAGTTTGGAAAAAGTTGAAAGAAAACTAAGTGTCCCCCTTGGTAAGATATGTGTTTTAGTTTACGATTTAGACGTTGCTCTCAAAAAAGGTAGTGGCTAAATCATAAACTAAAACATAAAATATATAAGGGAAGTTTGAAAAAAAAAACTAAGTGTCCCAATTAAGAAGAATAAGTATAACCACTTTGACACAAAATTGATATGGCTAATTCCATTTGCTAACGTACACCTATATGCATTTAAAAGAATGTTGTTTCCTATGTATACTTAAGAAATTGTGCAAAATATAAATGTGTATAGAAACAATTCCAATGAATACTACTATTTAAACTTTAATAAATCTACCCTTTTAATGAGAATATGCAAGAAAATAAACATAAAATTTTTGGAAGCAATTAGGATACAGAAGACAAGGAATGATGCTAGTAAAGGAGGCCAAGGTACTTTGAATCCTTGTGGCTTAAAACTACTTGTCAAGCTTTACATTTTAAGGTTCCATTTAGATTAACTCTCTTTATCTTTTGTCGCACCAATGTTCTAAAATATTGTCTTTTGGTTGTTAATCTAGTTTCTTCATTGTGGTTTATGACCTTGATGTTGGTGAAGTTTTATGTCCCCCTACTAGGAACTTTCACTGCTAGAAGAATTGTTTCTATCAGCTTCTTCTTGGGGAGGATTGGCCACCAAATCAGATATACTTAGCCATAATTTGACTGAAAATCCACTACTGCTAGTCAAATCCTCTCTTATACTCTCCAAAATCCTCACAACATCTTTCATGGTTGGCCTTTCTTGTGCCAAATCTTTTGAGAAAGCCAAACCGATACCAAACAAGGAGTTGTAACACCACTTGTACAAGAATTTTGCTTCCTCCATGTCATGTTTCATGCCGACAATATCCTGTTCTATGCTTTTGACAAGTATATCTACTAGGTTTCCAGGAAAGGCTGATCTTACCCACTTGTGCAAGCCAAGACCTTATACAAACATGTCTTCTATCGGTTTGCTTCTTTTTAGCATTTCTAGCAACAAAATGCCATAACTGTAGACATCTCCCTCTGTAGTTACTCTCCCTCCTACTCCATACTATGCATTCATGATAGTAGATAATGAGATCACAAGTGATTCAAGAAATTTAGTCAAAATACACAATTGAGGATGAGAATTGTGGAGAAATACCTGGGGAAATGTAAGCTATTGATCCTTTGATGGAAAGTGTTGAAGTAAGTAAGCCCACATATTGTGTACCTGAAGTTAACCTTGCAATTCCAAAATCTATTACATGGCCTATCAGGTCTTCATCCAAAAGGACATTCTCAAGTTTTAAATCATAGTGGACAACATCGAAAAAAGAGTTGTAAAGTAGATATTCCATGGCATTTGCTATGTCAATGGCTATGTCCAGCCATTTTTTCAAACCAAATTGACAACAACCTTGTTCGGGATACAAATGCTTTTCTAAGCTTCCATTTGACATAAATTCAAAAACCAAGGCTTGGAAGCTAGGGAATGAACATGAAGTTAAGATCCTAGTCAGATTGTGGTGTCGAACCTTTCTTAACACCTTGCATTCAGCATAAAAACTATTATGAGCTTCTTCATTGTTCAAATTAAGAACCTTTATTGCAACTACTCTACCATCTTTTAGATCTCCCCTGTAGACCAATCCAAATCTGCCCACTCCAACTAACTTGCTCTCATTAAATCCATCAGTTGCACTAAAAATGTCTTCGTAAGAAATATTCTCTATAAGCACCAATAGCTCTAATACCAATTGTTAATATGATTTAGAATAGTAGAGAGTGGGGATGAATCAGTTATTCTCAGGTCTAGATGTATAAATAAAATTTCAAAACTCTTCAACAACTCAGATCTAACAACCAACAGCTACTCGATCATTACTGAATGCATAACAAAAACATATAATAGTGAAGTCCACTATCCAATAGCATTTAACTTGCAAAATACATAAATGTTCAAACCAAAATATTCACACAAGCATTAACACCAGGATTTATAGTGGAAACCCAATTTGGGAAAAACTACTTTGTAACATGTTACTGATATTTTTATTATTTTGGAGTGAGCTCTGTGAAAAGCCAACCCTGTCAAAGGTTTACAAACACACTGTCAGGTGTGACCCGATTAAAGGATTTAAACCACCCTATTAGGAGTATGCCTTGTTAAAGGATTTACATACATTCTATTAGAATGTAACCTTGTTCAAAGGATTTATACAAACGACTGTTAGGTCAACCTTGATTAAATGATTTAAAATTGATACAATGATTAGAAATTTATAGCAGTGTTTGATTTGAAAACAAACAACTCACTTTGTAAATAATAGATCCAATACTGTACACATATGTTGGATTACTGACTATGATCCATTTCCATCTCCATCATTGATCTGCTCGAAAATCCCTTCAAGAAATCACAACTCCTTCTCCTTCATCCTTTTCTTCTTATTCAATCAATAGCAACAATTCCAACATCCTCTCTATTCAACCTCACACTTAGGTTTCCTTAATACCTCTTCGTTTAGGTTGATCCAACTTTTTCCACTTAATCTCCTCTATAGATCTTAGGGTTAGGTTAGATTCATCGAATCCTTCCAATTTTATGTTCTTCATCCATTCTTCTAGAAACATCTCAAATCTCTTTATGGAATTACAATAAAATAGTTTACAGTGCATTAAATGCTTCCATACAATCAATAAATAAAGTCAACATGATTTACATAATCCAAGAATTCAACTATATCGGCTATGAATCTGAATTCTTCCTCAAATATAAATTACTGACATTCGGTCAATACTTGTGTTCAAATCCTCGGCATCACTGGGGAGCTCGGTCACCACTGAAACTATTTCCTCGGCTAATATTGTCTTCCTCAAAAATTAATTGATGTTTAGTCAACACTAAATTTACTCGGCATATACTAGCTCAGTCAACACTAACATCACTCGGCTTAAACTAGATTTCTTCACTTTTGCTTGGTTAAGCCTACTTGTTTAGTCTTACTTCTTACTTAGATAAAAAATACATTATCTTATCATTGTGCCACATAATCAAGTACCCATTGAAGTATCAAGATAACTCAACCTTTCCTTAGGTGCTATTGTTATGAACCTTGCCCTAATCCTTCTCAACAATCAAATAGATATAGTACTTTCTTAGATAGCAACAGTCTTACTAGTTAAGGTTTGACATCAATAAAAATACAACAATTGCTTTAATTGCAGTTTCCAACAATACGATCTACATGGATCTTTGCTACAAACTTAGGAATATATTAACTAATGTACACCATGGTCTAGTATAGCATATATCCCTCCACCATAGAACCCACCCTCAGGATATGCTTTGTATCGAACCAAGCCTTTCAAAAATTTGAAGTGCCTCTCAACCATCTACATTGACCTAGTTTGTACAGGTCCACACAATTCAATCTCCTCAACTTGATATATGAGGTAGTGTTCTTGTGCATTAATTTTTTTTTAAGGTAGACACTTTTGTATTTCACACATAAGATGAGGAATTTTCTCTTCCAATATTTTATATCTTCTTTATTGATTTCTTTTGATGACAACCACCTCATGTATTTTCCAAGATCATATATAACTTGTTTGACACTATTGTCGAAGTGGTGTGGGAGAGATAGAAGTAGAACTTACTGCAAGAATTGTAAAATGATCTTATCGATATTTTATAAAATAATGCAATGAAAACTGCATGCAGTATACAAATATATAGTGAATACAAAATAACATGATTTACTTTAATAAATGTATGCCAATTGTGTGTTTTCATCCTTGGCCCAAATTCACTTTTCTTTGATATAAGATTGTTTATGTTCCCAGCAAATCCTATGGGAAATCATATTTTCGTATGACTTCTTTTATAGCATTGCTCTACTGCTCCGACAATAACCAAGTAAGGGAACTTGTATCAATCTGGTCTCCATTATTATTTGATCGAATGACATTTTGCATTGCATGGTTGGATTCTTCAATGTCACTACAAATTTTGATAATTTTGTCTTTGTCACGCCTTCCATCCAATATTTTCTATAATGTCTGTTACATTTTTTCCAATATGCATAGCATCAAACAAATACACGATTGAGAGTTTCTCGTAGTACGACAACCTACTAAATTGTCTAGGATAACTTTTTAATCCTTTTGGAAGTTGGTTATTAATGCATTGATGACCTTCACGAGCATCAATTACATCATCAGTAAACAAAACACAATATCACAATATAAATTTCAAACAAAAACCATCAGATGGAATGACATTACCTCGACAATTTATTTTTTTGTATTCCAAATTTCATAGGTGAGGTGTCATTCTCTGTGGCTTTGATGTAGTCTCTTATTTCCCATTGAAAAGATGTTTTTTGGTAATTCAGTTTTTATGATTTCTATGGAGAAAGTGTCTATGCTCATCGAACACCTTCTTTCTTAAACTTTTTGAATGACAAGATTTCATCTTTGGACCAAAAACTAGACATGCAAATTTTACCTTTGTCTAAAGACCTACAAGATAGTGTATAATTGGATTAAATATGTTAATTTTGTGTTAGCACTATAACATACCAAAAAAGAGGTGCTAAGAAGAGCACATACCACAAAAATGTGTTAGCCCAGGGGCATCATGTATTGTCCATACAAGCATTGCATAGAATTGAAATTGTCTTTGTCCTATTAGTCTAGAGATGTCATACATAATGACCCCATTCCATAACACCATCAACTCGTCGATAAGGGGCTCAATATATACATTCATATCTTTAACTTGGTACTTACCTAGTTGAATGAACAAAAACATTACATAGCTATTATGACTATTTTGATGGATTATTTATAATAAATTAATTTAGATGACTATTAAATGAGAAAATACCTGGAACAATCATTGCCAACATTATGTGGTCCCTCTTTATGGATATACAAGGAGGAATATTATTGTTGATAACAAAAATAGGCCATACTGAGTAAACAGATCTCATCTCTCCAAATGGATTGACACTGTCCCCTACCAATGAAAGCTTGAGATTATGAGGTTCTTCTTTAAAGTGTGGACAAGTCTCCTCTATTTCCTTAAACGTCAAACCATCCATAGGCATTCTCATAATGTCATCTCAAATTCTATTGCGTTCATGGTAATCCATAAATTGTGCAAACTATTGCACCTAAATAATCATTGTAAATGTGGAATAATGGGAATATACTGAAGAACCTTGCAAGGCACCTTTTTTGTTAATTGATCTAATCGATATCTAGTAATATGAAAATCAGGGAATTCTATTATAAATTCATGCCATTTATGATATATAATATGATCATTTAGACATGCATGTATTTATTGATACTCCATTCCAATATCTTTCATAATGGAAGATAATTCTTGGTACAAGTGAGGTAAAATGTTTGATGGTGGTAACAAACACTCACCTATCAACCTACAACCAAAAATATAATTTTTTAATATAAAAAATATTAATTGCTACATGATTCACCCTTTGTTAACTATAAGAAAATTATGACAAAAAAAATGAAAAAAGATGGCATACCTTAAAATACGTGTCATTGCTACATTGGATAAACCATTCATAACCTTCAAGTTCACCAACAACAATACCATGACAAGAAGAGTTGTTTGGGAGCCTTCGTATAGGGGCTCGTATGCCTTCTCAAGTATAGGTACATCAAGGTCATCTACATCATCATAATCTTGATCATCGTGATCATCTTGATCATTGTGATCTTCTTCCATGGGATCATTACCTTCTACTTCTATATTCACACCTCCATGTCCCCTCATTTGGAAATCCACATTCTCCAGATTATCATGGTCCATAACATGAAACCCAAGGTGGTTGACCTATATCAAAATGATGACCTTAAATTAACCATGACCATGATTTCATCATCAAATCATGTCTTATGTATTTTATAAATTATTAAAATACATACCAATGGATAAAATTTGTTTTCCCCTTCAATGTGACCATGCCACCTACAATGTTCCTTAGTTGTTTTGATTAGATATCTTCAAGTCTTTAAGCCCTTACAAATTTTGTAGGGACAATAACATTTTCCATCACCTTTTCTTTTAACGTTAAACCACAATCTAGCAATTGTTTCCCTATTTTTTTGTGGGTTGATATTGTCAGACATGGTCTTTCTTGAATGGAATGACTCGTTGGTGGAAGAAAGATAATTTTTTTGCAACCTACAGATACAAATCGCTAGTGAACAACCATTTTCTCAACTCTAATTTTCTCAACACAAAGGGATATTTATCATAGCCATAGAAACCAAATTATTTTTATATGGAATACACCAAGGAATACCATAAGAAATATTAACCATTTACAAACATGAAAAGTATACCTAAATCAAATAGCTCATTTTTTTATTAACATGTGTAGTCTCTATGTATATGAAAAATGAATGAAATTTCAAGCTAAAATAAAATAGTGAATAAAATAGTATTCTACATAGAGTGAATGAAATATACCATCAAAAGAAGGTGAAATAAAATAGTGAACAAAAATTCAAATTCAAGGCCTAATTTATCAAGAGCAACAAACAATGCGGAACCCCATGACAATAAAAAAAAAAAACACACTTTGTCAACAATGTTCAAAATCTTGTCACCAATCATAGACATAGGAAATAAAAAAGGGACAAAAGACAAAAAATAAGAAAAATCATTAGGACTAGAAAAATAATTAATACTATAGAAAATCAAGTTCTAGAAATGGATGATTCTGATGCTTTTCCATTACAACAATTGAACATTCATCATTTGGTACTTCTTGGTGTATTCCATTTAAGTATGTCAGGCACAAAGTATTCCATTTACATTTGACAAACATGTAGATTTGACCAAGCATTACTGGGAACTAGACCCGACAACCATGCAATAAAAAGAAATTACTAAGGAACCAAGGAACTAATTATAATTTCAATAAAAAGTAACATACTAATGTAGACAAAATCTCAAATCAAATTGCAACATGAGAATGTTCAACAAGCTTGCTACTTTTATTTTCATTTTTAAAATTCCTCTCATAACTTCGTCTCCACTTCATAGCTTTCATAACTATTTGTCAAGGTTTCAACTTGACAACAATCTTTGGTTTATTTTGTTGACAATTAGTTTAGACTATTTAGGAATAGTTAAAAAAATAGTTGGTGTTTCAGATTTCATTTGTATAGACTATGTCTATTTGGAAGCAATAAAAAACTGATTTCTAGAATTATTTAGAATTTTTCTTGATTTGATATCAACCATAAGCTTGGTTATGGTTTTATGATAGGTTTTAAGACATATTAGATCGATTTTAGACTTCTGTAGCTTTATTTTATTGATTTAGAGTTGACTGTCCTGTACAAGTTCACAAATTTGCTTTGGTTTCCACCATGGATTTGTAAGATCCATCCCATTTTTGTACATACTATAACTTGGGGATGGATCCACATTTGTAACATGTATTTCTAACATGAATAATGTAGAAACAAGAGGAAGTTTGCAGTGATTAATGTTGGAGAGCCAAATGGATAGTATTGGAGGGTTACATGCATGGTGCATGGTTAATGCAGTAGGATTTAGAGCCATTGGAGGTTGCCTTTTTGTGGTTGAATCCACTTATTTATTGCCTAAGGATGGTTAATCATACCTTTATTTAAAATTATAGCATTGGGAGGTCATACATTCACCAAGCCCTAGATTATAGGGGTTTTAGAGGAGCAAATTAGGGCTTTTGCATATGGAGAGGTCTAGGGACCAAATTGGTTGTACAATCCATGGTTTGGGATAATTTGGTAACTCTTTTTGGGTATGTGGTCAAGCTTCCAAAAGGGTATTTTAATATGTGATTTTTTTCATAGTTGTTTCGGAAAGGTTTGAGAAAATATTTGAAAACCCTCGTTGTTGTACTAGTAGGACTGTGCCAGATTGGCCAGTTTGGAGAAGAGGGATAGATTGCTTGCAAGAGGGAGTTTAGATATTTGTGTGAAGATGAATGAAGCATGTGGGGATCCTTAGGAATTTAGGATCACCTTGTAAACAAGTTCCATGTGTTTGGTTGATGAACCCTATTGGTTGAGGGGTGCACTTGTATGGAGCATGAAGTAGGATTGACTAGTTTTTTTTTATTTAAAATAAAATATATTATCAAATCTATTAATCTATTATAGTGATTGGAATTCAAAATTCAATGGATGTCCTAGCCTACATTATTCTTAGTAGACACCTACAGCATTGGTGCTTCTATTTTAAGACCACACACACACACACATGTGTGTGTGTGTGTGTGTGGTACTATGGATATGAAGTTGATTGTTCTAGAAAAAATTTGTGTTCAATTTCTATGGTTGTGAATGATGAAAATGGCTTAAATATTGGGATCATGATGATCTGATATGATGATATCCACTTTGTCTATATCTCTACCTAGCTTCAGTGTACAAGCACTAAGTAGAATAGAAATGCTGACACACTTCAATTAGTAATTGCCTCCTCAATGCCACCATTTTTGTCATCGCCATATTATTATAATGCTAAGCCATTGAAACCTTAGTGAAAAAGGCAATATACAAGATGTAGAGCAATATATTTGTGGCACAATCCTAGATATACTTTAGACATGGTTTTCTTTTTCCTGTGTAGTGATGTAATGTAGAACCTTTAAACACATTGTAATACATAATAAGAGAAGGCATTGTATAATATTGTATCGTTAAGTTTTATTTTTGCATATACATTTCATTAGTAGTTTTTAATATATTGTAGAGGGCATTTGGAACATATGTGTACTCGTTCATTCAAAACAAAGAAAGATGGCATCAGATTGTTAGAGGAACATTAAGAAGAAGTATGTTGTATGTATTTTAATCTAAAACAACTAACTATTAGTGACAAATAACTAACTGTTAATAGTCCTATAACTGACTGTTACGGTTAGTAGGGGTTATACTAGCCTTGAGAGACTTGTTTAATAGAGATAATGGTGTGTTTCGAAGGGGAGAGAGTGAAGACATGATAGATAATCAATCCTAGATCATGAAGATCAATGTAATCCACTTTGAAGAAAATAAAATGTAAAGTTAGTGTATTCTGCCAGGCATAACCCATGAGGGTACAGTTAGAGGATTTGATGGTAAAAATGATTCTCTATGGTTCTTGTGAATGGATATGAGTTTGTTTGATACATTTTGTCATAGTCACTTGGATTTTTTCAATATTGGATTGGTATGATCCTCCACTCTAGGTATAAATGAGTAGGATAGATCAGAACAAAATGTATCATACAAACTCATATCCATTCACAAGAACCATAGAGAAATGAGTTACTTAATTTACATCTTCTATGGTCCATAGCATAGTTTAAAATAATGAGAGAAAGAATAAAATGTATCAGACAAACTTATATCCATTCACAACAACCATAGAGAAGCATTTTTACCATCAAATCCTGTGACTATACCCTCATGGGTTATGCCTGGCAGAATACACTAACTTTACATCTTCTCTATGGTTCTTGTGAATGTATATGAGTTTGTCTGATACAACAAAGTCGATAGCCCTAGTTTATAAACTATACTATGGACCATAGAATATGTAAACCCTCATTATTTTAAACTATAATATGGACCATAGAAGATGTAAACCCTCTATTTTTGTGTTAACTATCCTTGAACAATGAGCATAGGTCACAGTCACTTGGATTGTTGCAATATTGGATTGGTATGATCCTCCACTCCAAGTATAAATGAGTGGGAAGGATCAGAACAAAATGTATCAGACAAACTCATATCCATTCACAAGAACCATAGAGAAATGAATTACTTAATTTACATCTTCTATGGTCCATAGTAAAGTTTAAAATAATGAGGGAAAGAACACAATGTATCAGACAAACTCATATCCATTTACAAGAACCATAGAGAAGTATTTTTATCATCAAATCCTCTAACTGTACCCTCATGGGTTATGCCTGGCAGAATACACTAACTTTACATGCTTCTCTATGGTTCTTGTGAATCGATATGAGTTTTTCTGATACAACAAAGTTGAAAGCCCTAGTTTCTAAATTTAATGCCCAAAATAATTAGACAAAAACACAACAATAATTTTTTTTCTTGATTAAAACTCTAACAAATGCCTAGGACAACTAGGTTTCATAAAATCCAATTGATGCGAAGCTTTCAGATCGAAAGCTCGCGTGGGATAGTCACCAAACATCCCAAGGGGGCACGAGGCATGCACTGGCGTGCCTTCATCCCCTACAAGGTGGAAGACATTAGGTGCCAAGAGAAAGGACATTATAAAAGGGATGACAGCTCCCTAATCATACCGAGAGAGTACCAAGGGTAAAATGGAATAACACTAAGAATCTAAGGAATTAATTCTAATAAAATAATTAACATTATAATTAACCTTGATTTAATGAATTAATTAACTTTAATGGATATTCTATTTAAGAGGAGAAAATTTGTATATATCTATTAAAATCAATAATGTTTATATAACATCTTAAAGATACTATAATCATTTTGGTAAACAATAATAAAATATAAATTAAACAATTATTCCTTGACTATTATTTTTAGTCTATAGTTAAATTGTTTCAAATGCAAAAATTCATCATAATTTAAATTTCCAATTATGCATAAGTATTGCAACATCATAAACATCATAAATAAAAATGCTAGGGTAACTAATGAATTGTGCAGCATAATCTTTTTAATATTAAAATAATTAAAAGGTGATTCCAATATTCAATTAGATAGAAAGAACTTAGTTTATAACAATATTAACTTGACTAAATAAAATATCGACTCACCATTTTAAATAGACAATCTTTTGTAAAGAGGGCTTTTATCATATTAGAAGGTTATTAAATTTTTAAGATAGCAATTATAAGTTTACTAAGTTCTAAACAACATGTAAAAAAAAATATAATCTATTATTAATAGTGCCCCCCCCCAAACCCTAATTCAAAATTAGGGTTGGGGGTCACTTTTTATACATTTTCAAACCCTAACTTTCTCATTTTACTTCTTGAAGGTTTGAGGGGAAAAAGAAGAGTTGAAGGTTAAATTTATTTTTCTTGATAGGAAATTTCAATCACTGTAGGGGTTTTCTTTCTAGGCCTACAAGATTTCTCTTAATACCATAAGAGTTTTTATTGGACCGTCAACAAACTTATCCCAACTGTTGTTTTCTTTCAGAGGGTATACATATTTTTCTCCTATTCTATATTTTGGCTTCCAAATCATTTGCTTATGTTTAAGAAGTATGTGAAACTCCCTTAGTTTTATTTTTTTAAGATCTATTACACATATCAGTTGCAGGTGTATTTGTTTACCAACCATCTGAAATGGCATTACAGGCAATGTTTTTCCTTTTTTAAAAATCTGGGTGAATTTTATATATATATATATATATATATATATATATATATATATATATATATATATATTTATATATATATGGTTTGATGAGACCCTACCCACATTTCGTTTATGGCTAGGCCATGACAGAATGTAGTCACTATCATGACTATAGCCATGATAGAGACCTCGGTCTCTGTTGTGACTGTAGTCACCATAGAGACTATTGTGGCTCTAAGCCACGATAGTGCTTAGGCACTGTCGTGACTTAGGGTCATGACAACACTGTTGTTAGTCGGGTGGGGTAGAGAGAAAAAAAAAAAAGGGCTTCGGCCATTAAAAAAATATTATTTTCTAACATTTTTTTAAATTAAATATATAACATGTATAATATATTATTAAATATTGTATATTATATAGTATTACTCGATACATATTATATAATATTATATACTATATTTTATACATTATCTAATGTACAATATATAATATGTAATATTATATTATATTTAATCTTTCAAGATATGTATTATATAATTATATATACTATTTATTATACATTATTTAATGTATAATATATAATATATAGATATATATACAAATAATATATTACAAGTTTATTACATAGAAAAAGAATAGTAAACATAAGGCATTGTTGTAAAATATATCTATTGTTATAATTATACATCTAGTAAAAACAGGTAGATTTATATAGATTGTTCCACAAAATCAGATTTACTATTTAACACATGATTTTCTCTCATATGTTTCAGTTTCAGACTTGTCTTATGTTCATATAGTTTTAAAATTGATATTTATTCTTTAGTCTGAATGTTGATTCTGTAAAAACAAATATTTTAGCATTTATTCAAAAACAAAGGATTGGTTATAAAATTTTGTAGTTAATGTGACTTAAAATTTTAAACTACTAGGTACATGATTTACAAACTTGATAAGGGAAATAAACTTATAACAGATATGTATTCTTTTCAAATCATCACTATAAAAATATACTGTTCTTTGTAGGGTAAGTATGTACAAATCTATTAACAAGCTCAATTGTATATTCCTTATGTACCCAATTTAATACTTCTACTGACTGTGAAGATTCAGTAATAACAATATTAATCATTTGACTACATTAAAATATATTTCATAGTTGCAGAAAAAGTTTAACTATTTAAAGAGAAAATAAAGCTAATTTAACAAATTCCTGTACATAACAATCTCATATTACATATATGCTGGAAACTGATATAGTATGCACTCTTTTTTTTTTTTTTTTACAACTACAGGAATTTTCAACCTTTTCTGAGCCAAATTAAATTAAATTGATAATCCCAGTCCATAACAATTCCATATAACAATTATGCAGAGAACTAATTTTAAATTCAATTATTAGTTGCATGAACTTGAACTTTTAAGAGAGCAATTAAATTCACTAAGACTAATTAAAAAATTCTACTAGTATAACCTGTCTTAATTTCAGCTCTTATCTTTTTACAATTACATTTTTTTAGAAGGCAAATTGAATAGAGAAGATCTCTCAAGCTGATACACCTAAAAATAGTCTTTTAAAATTTCTAACTTTAACTTTGCACTTCAAGATTGGACATCTTCTTCAAAACATGTAACCAAACCTGCAACACTAAGACTTCTTTCACATGTCCATAAAGGCTCACCTCCTAGCCTAGCCCATTACATGGCCACCCCCAAGCTAGGGGAAACGAGAATAGGATGGGTTACACACAAACAACACAAAGCATAAACATACAAGCCACAATTTGGTACAAAGACTTTCACAATTTACTCCCTTCCCAAGCTTGCACAAAAGATTCTAAAAATTGAATCCATATATGGGTGAAGGTGGAAAATTCTCTTATGGAGACACCTATCTTATAACAAAAAATCATTTCAATATATATCACATGCCTCCACAAGGCCCTTTCAACCAAACAACTCAAATCCATGAGCATCAACAAATCCCTTATGCCCCCCAAACAAACATAAGAAGGCTCTCATGGGTGCCCATACAACCATGTTCTCATACATAAAGAATTCCCAACTAGGCCCTTCACCCCAAGTCCTCCTCAAATCCTCCCAAGGATGAAGAGTAAACTTGCACACCCAAAAACATGAAGCAAATCTACAAGACAAACAAGATTGAAAACAAAATCACACAATGAAATCAAACAATATAAGATTCAACACAAGGTACTACAATTTACAAATTTCACACTAGTACATTTTTTCAATGTATATACAAAATAATTACATGATAGAAGCCACTAACCTTCTCCTAAGAAAAGACAAATTTGAAAGGTTGAAGAAGAGCTCCTCTTGTCTCCAAGCTTGATTTCCTTCTCAAGTCTAGTAGCCCAAAACACTCTCTAGTCCTCCTCTCACTCTCCAAATATAGCATAGACAAGATGATCAAGTGTGTGCTTTCCTAAGTCTCTCTCCCCTAAAGACATTCAAACATTCCTCTCTCAGCTCCCTTCCCAAAACAAATTAAGTTTCTAGATCCAAGACAAAATGACACTTGTCCTTGCTATAGTAATGAGATGAAATTAAACACATGGAAAAGTGAAGCACCCTAGAGAACATTTCCATTTTCGTTTATACCAAAAATGGCCCATTTGGAGAGACAAAATGGTGGCATAGGGAAGTGGGAATAGAAGAAATAGGCCCCCTAGCCCATGTACTATTCTTGGGGCACTAAAACCCAACCTAAACTATACCCTGGAACTCCACAAAACCCCTCAAAAACCCTAGTTAAACTTGCATCCGAAAATGGAGTATTGGTAACATAAATTTTGGTTCCTTAAACCACCTACCTAGCCTAGGAATACTCAAGACCAACTAAGGAGAGGGTGGGGTCCATATTCCACTCAAGCATGCCACATCATCATCATGGTGTCAAGTGACACCTCACATAAGCACACATCACATAACACATTTGGCATGCTTAGTGGACAAATTACATTTATATTTTCACAAAATAAAATTTTACATTCAAACATGCATTTACAAACATTGTCAACCACATAGACACATGCATCACATTTATGAATAAAATCACATTATGACAAGTTCGTTCTCTTCTTAGAGCTGAGCTTGGTTTCAGACTGATTGCACTTAGATCCATTCTTGTTTTCCCAAATTTACAACCATGGCCATATTCCTACACACTCAATTTTGATGTCAGTACATCATAAAATCTTTGCATTATTAATCATTGAAAATGAAATAATAACATCTAAACTTGACAATTATAAATAACTACATTTCTTGAATCATTACATAATCCACATTATACCCTAATTCTTTAAGCATCAAAATATCAATTTTATTTCCACATAAGCATGTAATCCTAAGTTAATCATAATCCTAAGCTAATCATAGAACCAAAATTAGCATATATAAAGAGGACGACTAGCATCATCATCATAAAAATCTATAACAATCATCTCATAAGATCTAATGATAGCATACGTAATCCAAAATAGATCAAATGTCTATACTCAAAGTATCATCCTAATGAATCAAATGTCAAAAAAGAATGTCGAGCTAATATGGGTCAAGGTAGGACCTCACATCCTCCCCCCCTAGGAATGAACTTCCTCCTGGAGTTCATAAAAAAGATGGGGTTACTGATCTCTCATCTGTGTTGTGTTATCCCATGATGCTGTGACCTCATCGTAGCAATCCCACTAGACCCTAACTTGGTCCAGCTCTCGACCTCGAAGGGTCAGGGTCCTGCGAGCCATAATATGTATTGGCTCGAAAGCTAGCTATCTATCTGACTCCACCTGTAAAGCATCCCAATCAATAATATGAGACTCACCATATATATACTTCCTCAAAAAAAACACATGAAAGACATCATGGATGCGCGACAGACTAGGTGGAAAGGCTAAATGGTATGCTATTGGGCCTATCCTCTCCAAAATCTCAAAAGGTCTGATAAAGCGAGGGGCCAGCTTAGAACCCTTTCCAAAATAGATTGGGCTCTTATGTAGCCATACTCTCAAAAAGACTCTATCACCAATCATATACTCTCTATCAATCCTCCCAACATCTGCATACTTCTTTTGTTGATCATGGGCCTCTCTAAGATGCTGCCTGATCAGATCTACCTACTGCTCCATCTATCTGACCTACTCTAGACTAATGGAAACTCTATCCTCAATCTCATCCCAGCTCAACAGTGTCCTGCAAGGTCTTCCATACAAGGCCTGATATGGAGACATACCCAAAGATGAATGATACCCATTATTATAGGAAAACTCAACTAAATGAAGGTACTCCTCCCACCTAACCTGATGATCCATTACATACATGTGTAGCATGTCCTCTAATACCTGATTAACCCTCTCAGTCTAACCATCTATCTTTGGGTGATATGCTGTGCTGAAATTGAGCCCGGTACCCAAAGCAATCTGTAGCTATCTCCAAAAAGATCAAGTAAAGAGTGAGTCCTTGTCTGATATGATCATGCATGGAATGCCATGAAGTCTAACAATATCCCTCAAAAATACATGTGCCACTGTAGCTACTGTGAAAGAAGTACATATGAGTGAGAAGTGGGCTACCTTAGTCAACCTATCCACTATCACCATAATGGCATCATGGTGATGAGATGACATAGGAAGACCAACTATAAAATTCATGGATATAATGTTCCACTTCCACTCTGATATCTCATGAGATAGAAAAATTCCTCCCGGATGACAGTGCTCTACCTTAGCCCACTGACACTCTAAGCATCTAGCCACTATCTTAGCAATGTGTGTCCTCAAACCCAGCCAATGATAAACTTGTCTCAAATTTGCATGCAACTTCTTGAGTCCGGGGTGTGCTACATAAGGAGCTCTATGAGCCTCAAGGATGATGAAATCTGGCAACCCACTAGAAGAAGGTACATAAATGTGTCCTGTATGATGAAGAAGACCACCAAACTCTAAAGTATAATCTGTGAACTTCCCCTCCAGGGGTCTCTGAGCCTGAACCATCTGTCTGACCTCTAAATAGAAGGCATCCTCCTATAAGTGCTGAATTATGCACCCTCTCAAGTTTGTACTAGTAGTCATAGCTGAGTGCTCATGACATCTCCTAATCAAGGCATCTGCTACCACATTCTCCTTACCCTTGATGTAGTGAATGTCAAAATCATACTTGCATAGGAACTCCATCCATCTCCTATGTCTAACATTGAGGTTCAGCTAAGTGAATATATACTGGAGACTTTAATGATCTGAATGAAGCTCAAATCTGTGGCCTAGTAAGAAATGTCACCATCTCATCAAAGCATGCACCACTACTGCTAGCTCAAGGTCGTGGGTAGGATAATTAAGCTCATGAGTCTTGAGCTTTTTGTTAGAATAACTGAGAGGGGGTGAATCAGTTATCCAGTGTCCTAATTCAAAATGTATAATCCAAAACAATTCTACTACTTCTGCAAGTCGGTAACCATAAAATACTTCCACTGTCTGTGTATTTACTGATTGACAATCTAAACTCTATATTAATTACCGATTAAATATAACATGTAATATGCAAAGTATGATCACAAAAAAATATCACAAACAACACATAACACAAGAAATTTAATGTGGAAACCCTGTAAAGGAAAAAACCACCTGGGACCAGCAACCCAAAATTGTTCACTCTTTTGAAGTGAGGTTGGTGAAGACCCAACCCTATTAAAGGTTTACAAACACACTATTAGGTGTGATCTTGTTAGAGGATTTTAGACCAGAAGTTATCATCCAACCAATAGTCACTTTGGGGTTGATAGGATAACAATGTTCACTCTATGAATGAAACATCAAAATACTTTCATAGTCAAAGAGGTTAAGAGATTTAACTGTGTACAATGGTTAAATTTGTAACAGTAGGTGATCTTCCTAAATACAACTTCAATTTGTAGTTTACAAATCAATGTTCAGCTTATTCAATATTTCTGACCAATATAACACTTTAGATTCAATACTGTATCAACTTACTGTTCGTCGGTAATAACTCTCTATAGCTCTGTAACTGTTATGCAGCTCAGTTCTTATTAACCAGTATGATCAGAAAAAAATTCTCCACATGATTATTCTGTAGTATCTTCTTCTTCCAGCATTTGTTTCATAATGAAACCAATGTCTCTTATATAGACAAGTAAATCATTTTCTTTTCCTCCATCATATTTTTCTGCTTAATCATATTCATAGATTTTTCCACTTTAAGCTCCCTCGACTGATGTGTCAGTAACATATTTCAATCTACTCCATTAGATCCTTTTGATTTATGTTAGCCGTTGATCTTCATAATAGCTCATCACTTTATTGACTAAGCTAATCATTTAATTCCTTTCTATTTTTCTTGGTTAACAAAGAAATGCATTGGTGAACACAAGCTCAGTTAATATTGTGCTCGGTATACACTACACTTCGTCGGTGTATACTAAAATGCTTTATTTACCAACAACACTGCTTTGTGTCTTTCAGCTCTATTCTTCATCATAGATGAATGCAACATAATAAAGTCAATTCCATCAAGTCATAGACTCATCAACAAGTTACTCAGTGTATTCCTTATCCTCATCTGTCATATACATCTTCATCATGTAGATATTTCTTTTCTTCATCTCTTTCACCTTCCTTCAGATGTGTCGGTATAGTAACTTACAAGATAAGTACTATCAAGCTAGTTGACATCAATGACAACATAATACTGATTTAATCATCTTGCATATCTAATTATCAAATCCTTAGTAATCTTGAATTACAGATTCTTCATTCTGGTTCTAAATCAATTGTAGTTCATCAATCTCTCCCTTTGGCATTGATGACAACTCAAGTAATATAAAATGTACCATACACATACCAAACATGTTTTCTACAACTCTATGATCAAATGTTGTGTAGTGTAAGCTCTCCCTAGTGTAATATGTTTAATCACTATGTTACTAAAATAGGATTATAAAATACAACTTTGTCATTCTATAGATATAACCTTTTCAGTTCTCAATTTCCTTTTAGATCATCTCTCCCTTAGATAGTTCTCATTGGTGCAAATCTCCTTTTTATTTTCATATTATTTATCTCTCCCTTTGACAAAAATGCCAAAGAAACAAATAAATAATCAGCTCTATAATAGCTAAATAACTCTCTAGTGTCCAATACTTCCTTTGTATTTTAGTATACTGATATCCTAATCTATTTCAATTCTTCAAAATTAATCACAACCTTGAACAAAATTCAAAGTGTGAACTATGCTACATCAACACGAACGATCTGCTAATAAGATTAGGCTAATGCAACATCTAGATCACATTAGTGACTGATAGATAGGGGACGAACCCTAAGTCTAGTCCTCAAATATTCAAAAGTTTCCTTCGGTAGAAGCTTTGTAAAAATGTCTGCAAGTTATTCTTTAGATGTAACAAATTCTAACTTTACTTGATTCTCTTGAACTTGTTCTCTTAAGTAGTGATACTTAATTGATATATGCTTTTTCTTTGAGTGCATCACAAGATTCTTTGAGATATTAATTGCACTTGTGTTGTCACAGTATATGATCACTAGGTCAGTGATTACCTTATTCATTCCTTCCAACACTTTTTTGATATATGAAATGTTTGAGCAATTAGTAGCAGCAACAACATACTTTGCTTCAGCTGTAGACTAAGAAATACAAGCCTACTTTTTACTTGTCTGGGTTACAAGTCTTTCACCAAAGAAAAATGCTCCTTCGGTGGTACTTTTTCTATCATCCACATTTCCAGCCCAATCAGCATTGGTGTAAACTTTCAACTCAAACTTACCTTCCTTAGGATACCATAATCCATAATCCTCTATCTTTTTTAGATATCTTAAGATTCTTTTAGTAGCAATCATGTGTGATTCTCTAGGATTAGCAGAATATCTAGCAACAATTCCCATAGCATGTGCTATATCTGGTGTACTGTGAACTACATACATGAGCTTACCTATCATGGATTGGTAAAGTGTCTGGTTTATGTCTTTAGTTTCATCTTCCTTTGTTAGTTTACTTCTAGTAGCCATTGGTGTTTCCATAGGTTTAGCATCTTCCATGCCAAATGTCTTCAAGACTTCCTTTATGTACTTGGATTGTGTGATGAATATCCCATCACTCTATTGTATCACTTGTAATCCGAGAAAGAACTTAATCTCTCTGAACATAGACATTTCAAAATCATTCCTCATGTCATCAGCAAAAGATTTACATATATGATCTTGACCTCCAAAAATAATATCATCAACAAAAATTTCAGCAATGATAATAGTGTCATTAGTATCACCTTTCATGTACAAATTGTTGTTCTCACTAGTTCTTACAAATCCAATACTTAACAAGTAAGTATGCAGTCTTTCATACCATGCTCTCAGTGCTTGCTTCAAACCATATAAAGCTTTATGTAATCTACATACCATGTTTCTGTTATCTGGATCAACAAATCCTTTAGGTTGTTCTATGTAGATCTCTTCTTCAAGTATACCATTCAGAAATGTTGATTTCACATCCATTTGATAAACCTTAAATTTCTTGTGTAGCATATGCAAGTAGCATTCTAACTCCTTCCAATCTAGAAACAGGTGTAAATGTTTCACCATACTCAATGCATTCTTCCTGTGCATATCCCTTGCATACCAATCTCACTTTATTTCTTATTACTTCACCATTTTCATTCATTTTGTTTTTGAATATCCATTTAGTACCAATAACATTCTTATCTTTAGGTCGGGGTACTAAGGACCAAGTTTTGTTTTCCTCTATTTGTTCTATTTCCTCCTTCATTGCATTAACCCATTCTTCATTTTCTAATGCAACTTTCACATTCTTTGGTTCAAATTCACAAAATAAACATGTACCTTGTTTTGTTTTGCTTCTAGTCTGCATTCCAGCTTGTTTATTTCCAATAATTTGTGTCTTAGGATGATGTCTTCTGAAAAAACTAGCCAGTACTCGGTTTCTTCTTTCTTGTTCATCCTATTCAGGTTCATTTTCTTTCTCGGTAGCACCATCTTGTTCATCGGTTTCCCTTTCCTGTTCCTCGAGGTTATTTTCCTGCTGACCGGTTATCACAGGTTGCGACTTCGATAGATAGTTTGAAAGTTCAATGTAAGTGAATCTACCATAGTCTTCTAGTTCCTTCCTTTCTTTTGTGTATATGTCATCATACTCATCAACACAAACATTAGTACTTTCAATCATCTTATTTGTAACCTTATTTAGACATTTGCATGCTTTACTCTTAGTAGAATATCCTAAGAATATTCCTTCATCACCTTTAGAATCAAATTTCTTATTTCTCTCATCCTTTAGAATAAAACATTTGCTTCCAAAAATTCTAAAATAACTTACAGTAGGTTTGTGTCCAAACCATAGCTCATAAGGTGTCTAGTTGGTGTCCTTCTTCAGTTGTACTTGGTTAAGCACATATACAGCTATGCTGATAGCTTCCCTCCAATATGTCTGAGAAACATTATTTTGTAGCATTAGTGTTCTAGCATAGTCAATGATTGACATATTCCTTCTTTCAACAATCCCATTCCACTGAGGTGTTCTTGGTGTAGAGACTTGTCTCTTAATACCATTCTCATTATAGAAATTAGTAAATTCATCAGAGATAAATTCACCTCCTCTATCAGATCTTAAGCATTTGATTTCTTTTCTAGTCTCTTTTTCTACCTAAGCCTTATACCATTTAAACAACTTAAAATCTTTAGATTTCTCTTTCAAAAACATAACAGTCATCATTCTAGTGTAATCATAAACAAAAAGAATAAAGTATCTATCATCATAATAGCTTTGAGTTCTCATAGGACCACATAGGTCAGTATGAACCAATTCAAGTATCTTCTTTGTTGAGTAGTCTTTTCTTTTAAAACTGGACTTAGTCATCTTACCTTTTTGACATTCATGACACATAGCATGATCCAGTTTTGACAAGTTAGGAAATCCTCCAACTCTTTTCTTCTTACTAATCTTGACTATGTTATCAAAATTCACATGAAATAACCTCTTATGCCACAACCATGCATCTTCATCTTTCATTAATAAACAAGAAGATTGACCAATATCAAGATAAAATTGATTACCTCTAAATTGTGTACCGGTTCCAACAAGTCTTCCTCCATCATCATAAATTCTTACCTTTCTACTCTTAAAAGCAAGTCGGTGACCCGAGTTGTTTAGTTGTGCCACACTTATCAAATTGTAGTTGAGTCCATCTACCCAGTATGCATTCTAACATTTTATTATGTCATTAATCATCAGTGAACCTTTACCTCTCACCATACAAGGTGCATCATTTCCCATTCTAATAGATTTACCATCATATTCATTAGTTAGATCAAATTTCTCTATATCACCAGTCATATGATGTGTGCAGCCACTGTCTATGATCCATGTATCATTTCTACTTACTTTAGAGATCAGTGTTGTCTCCTCATGTTTTTCTTCTTCCTCTGAATCATCCTTCATAACAACAAATACTACTTCTACATCATCATCGGTGTTAGATTCAAATTCAAATTCTTCAGCTCTGTAACATACCTTTTTCCCTTTGTCATAGCTATCTCGGTTGTCTTTGTTGTTGTGTCGATAGCTTCTGTTGACTCTTCTCCCATAGCTTCCTTCAGATCGGTCTTTGGATCTATCATTATCTTTCTTATTCAGACATCTAGCAGTAATGTGGCCAACTTCTTTACAATTAAAACAAGCTAGAGGTAACTTGCCTCTACATCTTCCCTTACCTTTGGGCAATCTTCATAAGAGCTTCAATCTCATCAAGTTCATCATTGGTATTGTTGTCACTATCATTGTTCTTATCAATCTTGCTACTAGACTTACCAATCTTCAAAGAGGACATGAAAGTGGATTCAATAGAAGGTACAACACTATTGTCAAAGTTATTCAGTTCAAAGGTTGTAAGCTTACCGATCAGAGTGTCAAAGGTGAGTTTGGATGTAGCCCTTGTTTCATGAATTACACAGATCCTGATCGCATAAAATGGCAACAAAGTTTTGAGAATCTTGCTTATCACTGTTTCATCATCAATAGCTCCGCCAGATGCTCTAATAGCATGTACTACTTCTTTTAGTCTATTTGTGTATTGCATAATGTTCTCACCTTCTTTCATCTTCATATCATCAAATCGACCTCTTAGGCTTTCTTCTTTGGCTCTCTTGACATTCGCATCTCCACTGTATATTAGAGTCAACTTGTCCCACATCTTCTTAGCAGTATCACATTCCTTGATGTCATTAAATTTGGTGTCGGTATAGGCAGAAATAATTTTCATCATAGTAATATTGTGTTCATGCCTATCCTTCAGTTGATCAAGAGTTAGGGGACCTGGTGTCGGTTCAATGTAGCCATTCTCCATCAGTTCTAGTGCAGAATTCCCAATTCCAGATATGTGCAACTTCATCCAGCTTTGTCATACTATGAAGTTATCTTTGTTTAGCTTTGGCAATTACCTCTTATACATCTTGAGACCTTTTTGCTGAAGTCCTTAAAAAATATTCTAAGAAACCAGCCCTTTGATACCAATTGTTAGAATAACTGAGAGGGGGGTGAATCAGTTATCCAGTGTCCCAATTCAAAATGTATAATCCAAAACAATACTACTACTTCTGCAAGTTGGTAACCATAAAATACTTCCACTATCTATGTATTTACCGATTGACAATCTAAACTCTGTATTAATTACCGATTAAATCTAACATGTAATATGCAAAGTATGATCACAAAAAAATATCACAATCAACACATAACACAAGAGATTTAACATGGAAACCCTGTAAAGGGAAAAACCACCTGGGACCGGCAACCCAAAATTGTTCACTCTTCTGAAGTGAGGTCGGTGAAGACCCAACCCTGTTAAAGGTTTACAAACACACTATTAGGTGTGACCTTGTTAGAGGATTTTAGAATAGAAGTTATTGTCCAACCATTAGTCACTTTGGGGTTGATAGGATAACAATGTTCACTCTATGAATGAAACATCAAAAGACTTTCATAGTCCACTTGGTTAAGAGATTTAACTATGTACAATGGTTAAATGTGTAACAGTAGGTGATCTATCTAAATACAACTTCAATTTGCAGTTTACAGATCAATGTTCAGCTCATTCAATAATTCTGACCAATATAACACTTTAGATTCAATACTGTATCAACTTACTATCCATTGGTAATAACTCTCTATAGCTCAATAATTGTTCTGTAACTCAGTTCTTATTAACCAGTATGATCAAAAAAAACTTCTCCATGCGATTATTCTGGAGTATCTTCTTCTTCTGGCATCCATTTCATAATGAAACCAATGTCTCTTATATAGACAAGTAAATCATTTTCTTTTCCTCCATCAGATTTTACCGCTTAATCATATTCATAGATTTTTCTCCTTTAAGCTCCCTCGGCTGATGTGTCAGTAACACGTTTCAATCTACTCCATTAGATCCTTTTGATTTACGTTAGCTATCGATCTTCATAACAAACATTATCTTTCATACACTTTACAACTCATCACTTTATCAGCTAAACTGATCATTTAATTCCTTTCTATTTTGCTCGATTAACAAAGAAATGCATCAGTGAACACAAGCTCAATTAATACTACACTCGGTATACAC
Source organism: Chamaecyparis obtusa (assembly GCA_027943335.1). Taxonomy (NCBI): domain Eukaryota; kingdom Viridiplantae; phylum Streptophyta; class Pinopsida; order Cupressales; family Cupressaceae; genus Chamaecyparis; species Chamaecyparis obtusa. The sequence goes on along the minus strand of BSBK01000824.1, from coordinate 192,203 downwards.
TACACTTCATCGATATATACTAAAATGCTTTATTTACCGACAACATTGCTTTGTGTCTTTCAACTCTATTCTTCATCATAGATGAATGCAACATAATAAAGTCAATTTCATCAAGTCATAGACTCATCAACAAGTTACTCAGTGTATTCCTTATCCTCATCTATCATATACATCTTCCTCATGTAGATATTTTTTTTCATCATCTCTTTCACCTTCCTTCATATGTGTTAGTATAGTAACTTACAAGATAATTACTGTCAAGTTAGTTGACATCAATGACAACATAATACTGATTTAATCATCTGCATATCTAATTATCAACTCCTCAGTAATCTTGAATTATAGATTCTTCATTCTGGTTCTAAATCAGTTCTAGTTCATCACTTTCTAGACTTGTAGGCAATAGCCCGACCATCCTGCATTAGTACTGCCCCAATCCCATCTAAAGATGCATCTGTGCATACCAAAAAATTTGCTGAAGGATCAAGTACCACTAGTATAGGTGCACTGGTAAGTGCTCTCTTGAGCTCCTGGAAAGCTCTCTCACACCTCTTTGTCCACTCAAACATCTTCCCTTTCCACTGAAGGGAAGTGATGGGATGGGCCACTCTAGAGAAACCCTCAAAAAAATGTCTATAATAGCCTACAAGGCCCATGAAGCTCCTAACCTCTATCACTTTAGTAGGTGCTGGCCAATCCATAATCACCCTAATCTTAGATGGGTCAATTGAGATCCCATCTCCTGATATCACATGGCCCAAATAGAGAACTTCTGTTCTGAAGAATGCACACTTTGGCAAGTTGTCATACAACTGATTATCTCTCAAGCAGCACAAAACCTATCTCAAATGCTCCTCATGCTCATGCTCATCTCGAGAGTATATCAATATGTCATCCAAGAATATCACCACAAATCTATCTAAAAATGAATGAAATACTCCATTCATGAGGCTCATGAATAGAGTTGGAGCATTCATGAGTCCAAAAGGTACCATAGTGAACTCATAATGCCCATATCATGTACGAAAAGTAGTCTTGTGGATGTCACTATCCACAATCCTCAACTGGTGATACCCCAACTTCAAGTCTATCTTTGAGAACACTCAGGCTCCCTAAAGCTAATCAAATAAGTCATCAATCCTAGGAAGGGGATAATGATTCTTGATGGTCACCTTGTTCAGCTGTCGGTAATCCATGCACAACCTAAGAGATCTATCCTTCTTCTTAATGAAGATGATGGGTACACCCCATGGAGATACACTAGGATGGATGTGCCCTTTCTCTAAGAGCTCCTCTAGCTAAATCTTGAGCTCTCTGAGCTCATGTGTAGTCATCCTATAGGGAACTCTAGAAATAGGCTCTGCCCCTTGTACAAGATCTATATGAAAGTCCACTGCTCTAAGTGGTGGCATACCTAGTAAATGTGAAGGAAATACATTTGCAAACTCTTGTAGAATAGGGTGGTCATCAAGAGAAGTCTCCTTCTCTACCTCCTCCTCTCTATCACTGATGGTGATAGCATATAACTGACATCCCTTCTGCATGCACCCCTTAAGTTGCATAACATAAATCATATGAAGGGATACAGGTCTCTGAACTCCTACAGTAACTGAGGTCACCCCATCATCATCTAAAAACTCCACTGTCTTCTACCTACAATCCATCTTGGCTCTGGGGGACTAGAGCCAATCCATGCCAAGAATGAAATCATAGGATCCAAGTGGTGTGACACAAAGATCAATTGTGGTGGAAAAGTCCCTAATCTACAACTGACAACCTCTCACCAAGGAACTAACAGATACCCTAGCTCCTGAGGCTAACTCAACCTCCCAACTAACATCTTGCCTAGCTACCACTAGCCCACATCACTCCACTATGAAAGGTGAAATATAAGAGTTAGTGGCTCCAAAATAAAAAAGGATTGAAACAATACTACTTCTAATCATGCTTGCAGCCTCAATGACTGTGGCCTGGTGCTTAGCCTGGTGGTTATCAACCACAACAAATAGTCTATGCACTCTATCCATGTCTCCTATAGTAGGCTCAGAAGTTGCCACTCTCTAAATGCTAGCTGAATGGATTGTAGGACAATCCCTAGATATGTGCCCCATGACACCACATGTGTAGCATGGTCCTCTAGCCTATAGTTGTATACCCTAAGGCCTAGACTACTGTTGTCCTCCTGTAACACTAGACCCACTGAATCCACCTCTAGAAGCTTGAGACTATCCCCTCTGATCTCGTCGAGATCCCTGTGAGTGCCACTGCTTGGGCTTAGAGCCCTACTATCCCTGAGAAGATTTTTGTTTCTAGTTTTGCTAAGATTGTTGTGGCTGCTGCTGCTGCTAAGGTATCCTAGATGATCCTGATGATTTCTTCTAGTTTCCCTTCCAATGTGACTTTTGGAAACTAGAAGATTGAGATGTGGCATTTTGATTTTGTGACCGGTCTTGGGCATCATGAGAGCTATTATAGATCTCCTCAGCTACCATGGCCCTCTCCATTGTATCATGTAGATCTCCTACAGGTACCATTCACTCTCTATTAGCTATGGCATAGTTCAACCCCTTGATAAAGTGGTTGACCTAGAGTTTCTCATCCTTCATGTAGTCCACATAAGGAAGGAGCTTGAGAAACTTATTCTTGTACTGGGCTACTAAGAGGCCTCTTTGTTGTAGGTCATGAAACTCGTCGATGTGATGCTATCTGAAAAGATCTGACATATATTGGGCTTGGAATCTCTCCAAGAAGATCTCGCATGTGAGGGTGTCCATGGTAAGATGACTCTTAACCTCCTCCTACTTCCACCAAGTGGAAGTGTTACCTCTCAGCATGTGTACTACAAAGTGTTCCTTAAGGTTGCTCTTGTAAGAACACAACCCAAAGCATTGCTCAAGGCTTAAAAGCCAAGCCTTTGCCTTTGTCCCAGCCATGGATCCCAAAAAGGGTGGTGGACATAGTCTAATAAGGTCTTTGATTAGGTCCCCTATGTCTCGAGGTACTCTCGGCAGTAGCCTTGGTGGTGGCTCTGACATGTGCATCGACTCGCCCTCATGAACTACCTGCTCTGCTACTCGTCTAGGAGGGGGACTCCTACTCCGCTCTTGATTCCTAAATGGCTGGCCTCCTGAGGGTAATTTGTCCATAATAATAATGGCCAGATTCTATAATGCATTAAGGATATCCTGATTGGGATTAGGTGGCAGCAAAGGAGGGGTCTCTACTCATCACCTAGTCCCTCGGCTACTTGCTCATCTCCCTCTACTACGACATGACCGCCTCTGGGTCTCCGCCTACGTCAACAAGTACTATGCATGGCTAGAGGCATCCTACACTAAGGATAAAACAATGGTATGTTTGGCAAACATAATGGGTTAAAAGGTTCCTAGAGTAGAAACTGGGCTATGATACCAGAATGTAATGCCCAAAATAATCAGACAAAAACACAACAATTTTTATTTATTTTTTATTAAAACTCTAACGAATGCCTATGACAACTAGGTTACATAATAGCCCGTTGATGCAAAGCTTCGAGATCGAAAGATCACCTAGGATAGTCACCCAACGTCTCAAAGGGGCACAAGGCATGCACTGTCGTGCCTTCATCCCCTACAAGGTAGAAGACATTAGGTGCCAAGAGAAAGGACATTATAAAAGGGATGACAACTCCCTAATCATATCGAGAGAGTACCAAGGGTAAAATGGAATAACACTAAGAATCTAAGGAATTAATTCTAATAAAATAATTAACATTATAATTAACCTTGATTTAATGAATTAATTAACTTTAATGGATATTCTATTTAGGAGGAGAAACTTTGTCTATATCTATTAAAATCAATAACGTTTATATAACATCTTAAAGATACTATAATCATTTTGGTAAACAATAATAAAATCTAAATTAAACAATTATTCCTTGACTATTATTTTTAGTCTATAGTTAAATTCTTTCAAATGCAAAAATTCATCATAATTTAAATTTCCAATTATGCATAAGTATTGAAACATCATAAACATCATAAATAAAAATGCTAGGGTAACTAATAAATTGTGCAACATAATCTTTTTAATATTAAAATAATTAAAAGGTGATTCCAATACACAATTACACACAAAGAACTTAGTTTATAACAGTATTAACTTGACTAAATAAAATACAGACTCACCATTTTAAATAGACAATCTTTTGTAAAGAGGGCATTTATCATATTAGAAGGTTATTAAATTTTTAAGATAGCAATTATAAGTTTACTAAGTTCCAAACAACATGTGAAAAAAAATATAATCTATTATTAATAGTGCCCCCCCTCCCCCAAACCCTAATTCAAAATTAGGGTTGGGGTCACTTTTTATACATTTTCAAACCCTAACTTTCTCATTTTACTTCTTACAGGTTTGAGGGGAAAAAGAAGAGTTGAAGGTTAAATTTTTTTGTCTTGATAGGAAATTTCAATCACTGTGGGGGTTTTCTTGCTGGGCCTACAAGATTTCTCTTAATACCATAAGAGTTCTTCTTGGGCCGTTAGCAAACTTTGCCCAACTGCTATTTTCTTTTAGAGGGTATACATATTTTTCTCCTATTCTATATTTTGGCTTCCAAATCATTTGCTTATGTTTAGGAAGTATGTGAAACTCCCTTAGTTTTATTTTTTTTAGATCTGTTACACAGATCAGTTGTAGGTGTATTTGTTTAACAGCCATCTGAAATGGCGTTACATGCAATGTTTTTCCTTTTTTAAAAATCTTGGCAAATTTAAAATTGAATTTTTTTTTAGTGTTTGATGAGACCCTACCCGCATTTTGTTTGTGGCTAGGCGACGGTAGAATGCAGTCACTATCATGACTGTAGCCAAGACAGAGACCTCGGTCTCTGTCAGTCATGACAGAGACTATCGTGGCTCTAAGCCACGACAGTGCTTAGGAACTGTTGTGACTTAGGGTCACAACAACACTGTTGTTACTCGCGTAGGGCGGAGAAAAAAAATAAAGGGCTTCGGCCATAACAAAAAATCATTTGTTGACATTTTTTTTATTAATTATATAACGTGTAAAATATATTATTACATATTGTATATTATACATTGTTTAATGTATAATATATAATATGTAATATTATATTATATAGTATTACCAGATACATATTATATAATATTATATACTATATTTTATACATTATCTAATGTATAATATATAATATGTAACATTATATTATATTTAATCTTTCAAGATATGTATTATATAATTATATATACTATTTATTATACATTATTTAATGTATAATATATAATATGTATTATTATATTATATAATATAACAAGTTATAAACAACAAAATGGCATTGTTGATTTTAGCATTATTTTTTAAAAAGAAATGTAATTAATGTATGACTATATATTATATATTATACATAATTTTTATGTACAATATATTATATAATATATAGATATATATACAAATAATATATTACAAGTTTATTACATAGGAAAAGAACAGCAAACATAAGGCATTGTTGTAAAATATATCTACTGTTATAATTATACATCTAGTAAGAATAGGTAGGTTTATATAGACTGTTCCACAAAATTAGATTTACTATTTAACACATATTATTTTCTCTCATAAGTTTCAGTTTTAGACTTGTCTTATGTTCATACAGTTTTAAAATTGATATTCATTCTTTAGTCTGAATGTTGATTCTGTAAAAACAAATATTTTAGCATTTATTCAAAAACAAAGGACTGGTTATAAAATTCTGTAGTCAATGTGACTTAAAATTTTAAACTGCTAGGTACATGATTTACAAACTTGATAAGGGAAATAAACTTATAAACAGATATGTATTCTTTTCAAATCATCATTGTAAAAATATATTGTTCTTTGTAGAGTAAGTATGTACAAATCTATTAACAAGCTCAATTGTATATTCCTTATGTACCCAATTTAATACTTCTACTGACTGTGAAGATTCAGTAATAACAATATTAATCATTTAACTACATTAAAATACATTTCATAGTTGCAGAAAAAGTTTAACTATTTAAAGAGAAAATAAAGCTAATTTAACAAATTCCTGTACATAACAATCTCATATTACATATATGCTGGAAACTGATATAGTATGCACTCTTTTTTTTTTTTTACAGCTGCAGGAATTTTCAACCTTTTCTGAGCCAAATTAAATTAAATTGATATTCCTAGTCCATAACAAATCCATATAACAATTATGCAGAGAACTGATTTTAAATTCAATTATTAGTTGCAGGAACTTGAACTTTTAAGAGAGCAATTAAATTCACTAAGACTAATTTAGAAATTCTACTAGTATAACCTGTCTTAATTCTAGCTCTTATCTTTTTACAATTGCATTTTTTTTTAGAAGGCAAATTGAATAGAGCAAGATCTCTCAAGCTGATACACCTAAAAATAGTCTTTTAAAATTTCTAACTTTAACTTTGAACTTCAAGCTTGGACTTCTTCTTTAAAACATGTAACCAAACCTGCAACACTAAGACTTCTTCCACATGGTCATGGAGGCTCACCTCCTAGCCTAGGCCACCCCCAAGCTAGGGAAAACAAGAATAGGATGGGTTACACACAAACAACACAAAGCGTAAACATACAAGCCACAATTTGGTACAAAGACTTTCACAATTTACTCCCTTCCCAAGCTTGCACAAAGGATTCTAAAAATTGAATCCATAGATGGGTGAAGGTGGAAACTTCTCTTATGGAGACACCTATCTTATAACAAAACATCATTTCAATATATATCACATGCCTTCACAAGTCCCTTCCAACCAAGCAACTCAAATCCATGAGCATCAACACATCCCTTATGGCCCCCAAACAAACATTACAAGGCTCTCATGGGTTCCCATACAACCATGTTCTCATACATAAAGAATTCTCAACTAGGCCCTTCACCCCAAGTCCTCCTCAAATCCTCCCAAGGATGAGGAGTAAACTTGCACACCCAAAAATATGAAGCAAATCTACAAGACAAACAAGATTGAAAACAAAATCACACAATGAAACCAAACAATATAAGATTCAACACAAGGTACTACAATTTACAAATTTCACACTAGTACATTTTTTCAATTCATATACAAAATAATTACATGATAGAAGCCACCAACGTTCTCCTAAGCAAAGGCAAAAATGAAAGGTTGAAGAAGAGCTCCTCTTGTCTCCAAGCTTGCTTTCCTTCTCAAGTCTAGTAGCCCAAAACACTCTCTAGTCCTCCTCTCACTCTCCAAATATAGCATAGACAAGATGATCAAGTGTGTGATTTCCTAAGTCTCTCTCCCCTAAAGACATTCAAACATTCCTCTCTCATCTCCCTTCTCAAAAAAAATTAGGTTTCTAGATCCAAGACAAAATGACACTTGCCCTTGCTATAGTAATGGGATGAAATTCAACACATGGAAAAGTGAAGCAACCTAGAGAACATTTCCATTTTCATTTATACCAAAAATGTCCCATTTGGAGAAACAAAATGGTGGCCTAGGGAAGTGTAAATAGAAGAAATAGGCCCCCTAACCCATGTACTAGACTTGGGGCACTAAAACCCAACCTAAACTACACCATGGGACTCTACAAAACCCCTCAAAAACCCTAGTTAAACATGCATCCGAAAATGAAGTATTGGTAACATAAATCTTGGTTCCTTAAACCACCTACCTAGCCTAGGAATACTCAAGACCAACTAAGGAGAGGGTGGGGTCTATATTCCACTGAAGCATGCCACATCATCACCATGGTGTCAAGTGACACCTCACATAAGCACACATCACATAACACATTTGGTATGATTAGTGGACAAATTAAATTTATATTTTCACAAAATAAAATTTTACATTCAAACATGCATTTACAAATATTATCAACCACATACACACATGCATCACATTTATGAATAAAATCATGTTATGACAAGGTCGTTCTGTTCTTAGAGCTGACCTTGGTTTCAAACTAATTGCACTTAGATCCATTCTTGTTTCCCCAAATTTACAACCATGGCCATATTCCTGCACACTCAATTTTGATGTTAGTACATCATAAAATCTTTGCATTATTAATCATTGAAAACAAATTAATAACATCAAAACTTGACAATTATAAATAACTACATTTCTTGAATCATTACATAATCCACATTATACCCTAATTCTTCAAGCATCGAAATATCAATTTAATTTCAACATAAGCATGTAATCTTAAGATAATCATAATCTTAAGATAATCATAGAACCATGATACCACCAATATTTATTATTTTGAAAGATAACATAACAAATGTAGAATGCAGAATTCATATATCTTAGATAATCATGGAACCAAAATGAGCATATATAAAGAGTATGACTAGCATCATCATCATAAAAATCTATAAAAATCATCTCATAAGATCTAATGATAGCATACATAATCCAAAATAGGTCAAATATCTATACTAAAAGTATCATCCTAATAAATCAAATGTCAAAAAAGAATGTCGAGCTAAGATGGGTCGGAGTAGGACCTCACAATAAACTATACTATGGACCATAGAAGATGTAAACCCTCATTATTTTAAACTATACTATGAACCATAGAAGATGTAAACCCTCTATTTTTGTGTTAACTATCCTTGAATAGTGAGAAGGGGTCACATTCACTTGGATTATTACAATATTGGAATTGTATGATCCTCCACTCTAGGTATAAATGAGTAGGATGGATTAGAACAAAATGTATCATACAAACTCATATCCATTCATAAGAACCATAGAGAAATGAGTTACTTAATTTTCATCTTCTATGGTCCATAGTATAGTTTAAAATAAGGAGAGAAAGAACAAAATATATCAGACAAACTCATATCCATTCACAAGAACCATAGAGAAGTATTTTTACCATCAAATCATTTGACTGTACCTTCATGGGTTATGCCTAGAAGAATACACTAACTTTACATGCTTCTCTATGGTTCTTGTGAATGGATATGAGTTTCTCTGATACAACAAAGTTGACAACTCTAGTTTATAAACTATACTATGGACCATATAAGATGTAAACCCTCATTATTTTAAACTATACTATGGACCATAGAAGATGTAAACCCTTCATTTTTGTGTTAACTGTCCCTAAACAGTGAGTAGGGGTCATAGTCACTTGGATTGTTGCAATATTGGATTGGTATGATCCTCCACTATGGGTATAGATGAGTAGGATGGATCAGAATAAAATGTATCAAACAAACTCATATCCATTCACAAGAACCTTAGAGAAATGAGTTAATTAATTTACATCTTCTATGGTCCATAGTATAGTTTAAAATAATGAGAGAAAGAACAAAATGTATCAGACAAACTCATATCCATTCACAAGAACCATAGAGAAGCATTTTTACCATCAAATCATCTAACTATACCCTCACCGATTATGCCTTGCAGAATACGCTAACTTTACATGCTTCTATATGGTTCTTGTGAATGGATATGAGTTTGTTTGATATAACAAAGTCGACAGCCCTATTTTATAAACTATACTATGGATCACAGAAGATGTAAACCCTTATTTTAAACTATACTATGGACCATAGAAGATGTAAACCCTTCATTTTTGTGTTAACTATCCCTAAACATTGAGTAGGGGTCATAGTCACTTGGAAAGAACAAAATGTATCAAACAAACTCATATCCATTCACAAGAGTCATTAATTCTCTAATTAATAAGCATTGTTTTCCCAATGGTTTTAATAAGCATTTATAAGGTTAGGGTTAAGAGATGAAACTAGTGAAGGGATGATAAAAAATGTGCGTTGTTGATTGAATTTGACATCCTTCCCTCCTTCCCTCCTTCCGTCTTTCACCTCTCCTTTGCATGTGAAGTAATTGTAGAATGAAATAAAATGAAACTGTGTCTTTTTTTTAAAGTTATATTCCCATGTTGGTCAGAATTATGACAACCTATCATGCTCATAATTCCAACCAACATGGGAATAGATTAAAAAAAATTCAAATTTTTCCTTCTATAAACTGACCAAGGAAAATCACTTTAATGCTTGGTTAGAAATGTTGGTCTAAAAAGTGGGTCAAATGTACTAGTGGCTCCTTCACCATATTCCCCATGAGAATTAGAGCTCAAGTTCCTACTTGAGTTGAGGAGATCCAAGGTTGAACCATTTTATTTTATTTGATCCCTTTTCATCCAAGTGACATCTATATCAGGGAGTCCATTCCACTTAATCAAGAACTACATGTAAGTATGATTTCTAGTCTTCTTCCATTCCCTAGTGGAAATGATCTTGTCTAATTGAACTAGTGTGCTTGGTGGAAGACTTGTAACATAGGTGTCATCTAGAGAGGCATCAACATTTTTTTGTATCTCAGAGGTACTTGCGTCACTTTTAACAAGAGTAAAATTTGCAACGTTAAAGATAGGAGAAATAAAGAGTGTAGGGGGAAGAGATATCTCATATGCATTTTCACCCATCTTATGTAGGATTGTACATGGGCCTACTTTCTTCATATGAATCTTGGTATGTTTTCCTTTATGAAGTCTTTCTAGTCTGAGGTAAGCCCATACTCTATCCCATATTTGAAAATGAACTTCCCTTCTCCTCTTATCTGCATTTGTCTTGTACTTTAGAGTGGTGTGTTTGAGTTTTTGTTAATTTCACTTCCTTATGCACTTGTGAAATAAATTGAGAAAATTCTTCTCCTTGGGCACTGATTTTTACATCAGAAGGTAGATCAGCAAGGTCCAATGGTCCTTTAGGATACATTCCATAAATTGTTTAGAAAGGATTCTTGCCACTAGATCTATTGATGAAGTCATTAAATGAAAATTCTTCTTGGGGCAAGATGCCATCCCAACCTTGTGAGTGATGCTTAGTAAGACATCTTAATAGATTTACCAAGGATCTATTGACCTCTTCTATTTGGCCATCTATTTGGGGATGATATGTTGAATTGTATGTCAAATTTGTACCTAATTTCTTGTGGAGTGTCCTCCAAAAGTATCCTTGGAACTTAACATACTTGTTTGAAACTATAGTCTTTGGTAGTCCATGAAGTCTAGCCACTTCCTTGAAAAAGAGTTGTGCAATGTGAGAAGCATCATCGGTACTTTTGCAAGGGACAAAGTGTGCTATCTTGTTAAACATATCCACAATGAAAAAAATATTGTCAAATTCCTACTTGGTTCTTGGTAAACCCATGACAAAGTCCATTGATATTGACTCCCATGGCCTAGAAGGTATTGGTAAAGGTTGATATAGTCCTTGATTTGTAGTGACACCCTTGGCTTGTTGACAAATTGTACAAGACTGAACAAACTTCTTAATATCAAGAATCATCTTGGGCAAATGGTATCTTCTCTTCACTAATTATATGGTCTTGTCTATGCCAAAATGACCACTCATGCCTCCACGATGTTTCTCCTTTATGATATTAGTTCTCATAGAACATTTTGGAATGAAAAGTTGGGCACCTTTAAAAAAAGTCCATCTTGGATCAAATATTCTATAAAATCAGTATGATATCTATCAGAGAGAGTAGTAAAAACCTTGTAGGCTTCACCAAAATCTGAATCATCTACATAAATGTGTTTCAAGGATTCAATCCCCATGCTTGAAAACTAAACTTCTTCCACTAACCCACTCTTCTATTGAGGGCATTTGCAACTTTGTTTTCTTTTCCTTTCTTGTGTTTTATTGTGAAGGTATAGGACTGTAATTGGTCCATCCATTTGATGTGTTTGACACTAAGCTTCTCTCGAGAATTCAAAAAATTTAGAGCATGGTTGTCAGTGTAGACAAGAAATTCCTTAGGGAGGAGGTAGTGCCTCCCTTTCTTGAGATCCTACACTACTTCATATAACTCAAGATCATATGTAGAGTATCTCTTCTTAGCATCATTTAACTTTTCAGAGAAGAAGGCTATAGATTTTCCCTCTTGACTCAAGACAACACCAATTGCCAAGTTGCTGGCATCCATTTCCACAGTGAAGAATTTCTTAAAATCATGCAAATTTATGATAGGATTGTGTATCTCCATCGACATGATGATTGAAGACAACTCAAGATTTTTTTTCTTCCCATGGAAGGAAAGGACTAGATTAGGGATATAGATTGTATGCCTTTATGGCATTAGTGGACATATTTTTTGTATATTGTATAAGTGACATGTTGTACATCCATTTGGCTTTGAGGAGGCCAGTTTAACTGTATTGGATATATTTGATGTATGACATTATTGGACATATATATTTGGCTCCATTCCCTATGAATATATATAGTTTATGTTTTAGGAATGAAATTCATGTGTTAGGTGTATTGATGTATACTAATTTATGTTTATGTGGATCCCTTATGATTTGTAAATTTCCCATGCCTTATTGTTATGCTTGTATGTTTATTGATGTATATTGTTACTATATGATTTATACTTTATGAGAATATCTATGTTTCATTTTGATGTAGAGGCTAGTGGTGGATTTGTAATCTTCATAGGAGAATATCATATTTCTCCTTTGTTTTGTAACAAAACTCTAATCTTTCCTTGAACCAAGGTTTAACTACAAGGCCTAGCCCAAAACCTTCAAAGTTTCTCAACTTACTCCAAACATCTCATCTCCCATATTCAAAATCATAATCTTCAATGGTTATCTTCCCATAACCAAACTGCTCTCTTTAGGCTTGTCCTACTAGCCCTATCTAGCGAGAAATTTGCATATTTCTCCAAATTATTTCAAATGACTCCCCCAAAAAATTAGGAATCCAAATACCCTTTTCCAATTTATTAAACATGTGTTGAAACCAAGCCCACTTGTTTCAGAACTTCTCCTCCAAAAACTGTTGCTTTGTTTTCATGTCTAGGCCTAATAGCCCCATTTTACAAGGAAACCCTATCATGGTTGTATCCCCTGACCTTTCCACTTACTATAGTCTATTGAAATGAAGTAAAACCAAGGATTTTGACATATGACTTTAGGCAATGGACCCTCTGAACATACCCCAACTCACAAACCCTCACCAAATCAAGCATATAACTAGGAATTTCTCATAAACGGCTTAAAACTCTCTTTTGGGATCCACTCTTTGATCGTACACCATGTCCTCAACATGTCCTAACATGTTCCAAAGGAAAAAAACCCTCGCATTCAGCCCAAACTCCTTCTGCTACACCAATGGCCTTTACTTCGTGCACCTTTTACCCTATCAACTTGCACAATTTGGTAATTACCTTGCATATTAAGGGAAAATTACATAATATAAAAGTGTTGGATCCATCCCACAACCACAGTAACAAAAAAAGTGGATGGATCCAACTAATTCATCCTTTGTTCAATATACAAACTCACTGCTACTACAAGTCAATCACATAGAATGCACTCAAAAGGGTTAGTAATTGAATCTAAAGTGCTTCAAAATGATGGCACAGATGGTTCAATGCTATGACTGATGGTTTGAAAGATACACAATGTTGCTCATTTCAACTAAGGAACATTGTGAGTTTTGACATCAAATGAGATTGTGTTGCAAAATTTAAACAAATTTGAATCTCTAAAAACTGAGATAGGTTATTGTAGGAATCAACAACATGGTCTTATAGCACTTGATTGTTTGATGATACCTTACATGAGCTCTGAGATATGACCCTGTAAAAATCATTGATTTCATGTTGAAGGGACCTTGAGGGACACTTCAACCCAAAGTGGTCAGAAATGTTCAAGCGAGTTTGTGTACCAAACAAGGTTTCCACTAATGTTTACCCAACTAATCAGAGTTGTTGGCACTGATGCTTTAATGCTATGACTGACAGTTTGAAAGATATGTAATGTTGCTCATTTGAACTAAGGAACACTTTGAGTTTTGAAATCAACCAAGAATGTGTTGCCAAATATAAACAAATTTGAATCCCTGAAAACTAAGATAGGTTATTGTAGGCCTCGGCAACATGGTCCTATAACACTTGACGGTTTGATGGTAGCTCACACGAGCTCTGAGATATGACCCCTTAAAGATTTCCAAATTTATGTTGAGTTCACCTTAAGGGACACTTCAGTTCGTAGTGGTTGGCATCATTCGATTGAGTCTGTGTGCCAAACATGGTTTCCACTAGCGTTTACTTGACCAATCAGAGCTATTGGCATAGACAGTTCAATGCTATGACCGATGGTTTGAAAGATACACAATGTTTCTCATTTCAACTGTGGAACACTTTGAGTTTTGATATCAACCAAGAATGTGTTTCCAAATATAAATGAATTTTAATCCTTGAAAATTGAGATAGGTTACTGTAGGTGTTGGTAACATGGTCCTCTAGCACCTAATGGTTTTATGGTAGCTTGCATGAGCTCCAAGATGACCTTGTAAAGATCATTGATTTCATGATGAGTGCACCTTGAGGGACACTTTGGTTTGGAGTGGTCGACAACATTCAAGCAAGTCTGTGTGCCAAACAAGGTTTCCACTAACATTTACCCAACCAATTAGAGCTATTGGCATAGATGGTGCGATGCTATGGCTGATGGTTTGAAAGATACGCAATGTTTCTCATTTCAACTTAGGGACACTTTGAGTTTTGACATCAACCGAGAGTGTGTTGCCAAATATAAAACAATATGAATCCCTAAAACATTGAGATAGGTTATTGTAGGCCTTGGAAACATGTTCATGTAGCACTTGATAGTTTAATGATACCTCACATGAGCTCTGAGATATGACCCCTTAAATATTGTCAATTTCATGTTGAGTGCACCTTGAGTAACACTTCAATCCAGAGTGCTCAGAAGTGTTAGAGTGATTCTATGTTCCAAATGAGGTTTCCACTAGTGTTTACTTGGCCAATCAGAGTTGTTTGCATAGACGGTTCAATGCACCGATGGTTTGAAAGATACACAATGTTTCTCATTTCAACTAGGGATCACTTTGAGTTTTGACATCCACCGCAAATGTGTTTCCAAATATAAAGGAATTTGAATCCCCAAAAACTAAGATAGGTTATTTTAGGCCTTGGTAACATGGTCTTGTAGTACCTGGTGGTTTGATGATAGCTTGCACGATCTCCACAATATGACCTCATAAATATTTCCAATTTCATGTTGAGTGCACCTTGAGTGACACTTCGGTCTAGAGTGGTCGGAAACATTTGAGCAAGTCTATGTGCCAAATGAGGTTTCCACTAGCATTTACCAATCCAATCCAAGATGTTGGCATAGATAGGTCGATGCTATGACTGAGAGTTTGAAAGATATGCAATGTTTCTCATTTCAACTAAGGAAACATCAACTGAGATTGTGTTGCCAAATCTAAATGGATTTGAATCTCTAAAAAATGAGATATGTTGTTGTAGGCCTTAGAAACATGGTCCATTAGAACTTGACGGTTTGATGATACCTAGCATGAGATCCAAGATATGAGCCTGTAAAGATTGCCAATTTCATGTTGAAGGGACCTTGAAGGACACTTTAACTCAGAGTGGTCAACAGTGTTTGAGTGAGTCTATGTGCCAAATGATGTTTCCACTTGTGTTTACCTAACCAATCAGATCTGTTGGTGTGGATGGTTTGATGCTACGACTGATATTTTGAAAGATATACAATGTTTCCCATTTCAACTGAGGAACACTTTGAGTTTTGACATCAATCGAGAATGTTTTTCCAAATATAAAAAAATATGAATCCCTAAAAACTGAGATAGGTTGTTGTAGGCCTCAATAACATGATCATGTATCATCTGACGGTTTGATGAGAGCTCACACGAGCTATGAGATATGGCCCGATAAAGATTGTCAATTTTATGCTGAGTGCACCTTAAGGGAAACTTTAGTCCAGAGTGGTCAGAAGTGTTCAATGGATTCTGTGTGCCAAAAAAGGTTTCCACTAGCATTTACTCGACCAATTGGAGCTATTACCATGGATGGTTTGATGCTATGACTGATGGTTTGAAAGATACACAATTTTGCTCATTTCAACTAAGGAACATTGTGAGTTTTGACATTAACCAAGATTGTGTTTTCAAATTTAAACTAATTTGAATATCTAAAAATTGAGATAGGTTGTTGTAGGCCTCAGCAACATGGTCGTGTAGCACCTAACAGTTTGATGGTAGCTCGCACAAGCTATGAGATATGACCCCGTAAATATTATTGATTTCATGTGGAAGGGAGCTTGAGGGACAATTTGGTCCGGAGTGGTTAGTAGCATTCGAGGAAGTCTATGTTCCAAAAAAGGTTGCTACTAGCATTTACCTAGTCAATCAGAGTTGTTGGTATAGACGGTTCGATGCTATGACTAACAGTTTGAAAGATATATAATGTTTCTTATTTAAATTGAGGAATGTGGTGGAGTTTTGACATTGTACTTGTTTCCATCTTTGTGCACTATATATTTATTTGTGAAATGATCATGAATAGTCCTCCTAAGGTGTGTCCATGGCCTTCCAAGTATTATGTGCCTACAAGTCATTGACATAAGATCATAAAGTTTTTTTTTATTAATAATGAGAAATATTTTTACAACTCAGCTCATCGAGAGCACTAGGAGAAAAGAGATAAGCAGATAAAACCTCTGGTATTGCCCCAAAAAATAGAATAGAAACATTTTCATTCAATCTTACAAACTTCCTGTTATACATACAGGGTAATGCATGAGCAATTTATAGTCCACCTAATTTACAGTGGTATATAAATATACATGTTATATGCACATGTATTCAAATAGATTTGACATTATAATATTTTGTATCTCCATTTAGTCCAATGAATCAATTGGATCTTCCCTACCCTTTATTATCTAAAGTATTGCCTCATGGTCTGACTCATGAACCTTCAGAATATTTTTATTATGCGGTCTTCCCCCATATCTGATCAAGTAGACATTTGACGCAACAACAAGGTTCAAATAATGAAGAATCTTTCTTCGTGTCTCCCAATCCTCAAACAATCACAACCTAGGGTTCTTCATACCATACCACCTAAGCCATGTACCAGTTACAATGACTACTCCTATAGGGTATTCTAATTATTCACCATCAATAACTGAGTAATCCAATTTCTTTTTTGCCTCAACATAATGACACAAATAATAATTTGTCCCTTCTTTGTTGTCTTCAGGTGCAATAACAACAAAAAAATGGCCTATAATGATATAAACACAATGAGGACATTATTTTACTGAATATTTATGATAGAGTACTAAATTTGAGATTATTAATATGTGGAGAATTTATGTGTTTGTACTAGATCAGATAAGCGATCAAAGTTAATGGATGATTATATTTCTATTAGTTGTAATGATTCATGGGGATGATAGGAGTCAAGTGGGCTCAAAATACATGTATATCATTCATCAACCCATTCCTTTGACTCTCACCCATCCCGATCTTTATCTACACATGATGAATAAAAGAACTCCATATGTCATGTGTGGATACTCCATGAACCTGCATTACAACTTCTAAAAGAGTGTAGCTAACTTGATCCTGTTAGTGTACAATAATCCTCATATGGTGCAATGTTAGTTTCATCTATCAACCAAAAAAATCTATGAACTGTAGACTCACCTTCATTACCTAGACCCATTGTAGCATTACACCACTGGACAATACATCTCACATCTAAAAATGTTGCTTGCTCTTTGTACTTTAATTATTCACGTGATAAGGTGACACAAGGCAAGGAGCAAGAGGGGCCAAAGGATGGCACATCCTAATGATCCAAGCCTGCAACACACATGCAGAAGCAACAAACAACAAGAGTGAGAGAGAGAATTCTAGATCTTTCATATATTATCATTAATTGGAATCATACATGTCGGGCTATAAGGCCTTCCCGGTTAGGGCTTGATAATACAATGAATCTCAAAAGTCCTCAAACATGTGAGGATCTTTTAGAAATCTCTAGTCTAATGTCTACTATATTCTATCCTTCCAAACTGACTCATAAACTACCACCAAACATCTACATTTATACAAGAAGCTACCAAGTTGAGTCAGCCTTCAGATCCATAATTAACAGAACTAATAGTCAAATCTAGAACCACATGCTTCCCAATGATGGATACAAACATTAATTCTATGATCCAATATAAATGCACAAGTCAGCCACAATAGGAAATAAAACTAAACCTGTCGGTAAGCAAGATAACCGAGCAGTAGATAGACAACGTCGAGTGCTAGTGATAATCAACCACCCAGGAGATAATTGACCACCCTCGGTAACCAAAGGAAATCAACCAACTACTGACCAACTTAGTTAAAGTAGAAACTGAGCAACATAGACAAAAATCCAAATTCTTTTTGGTGACACAGGATTAACCCGAGATGCTCCTGCATTAGACACCTGGGGTTATTTTGAAATGATTCTCTGAATCATTTGGTAGTTCTGGTCCAAGCTACATCCAACTTAGACTGTGAAATCCATGAACTATATTCCATTGGTCTATTCTTCCACTTAACTAGATATTCCATATACTATTTTCCTCTTGTACTTTTGCCAACTCTTTCCTTCAAAATCTATTCAACTTCATCATTCTGCTTCTTAGGATATTCTGTCAGTTTTTCACTTCTTCATTAGGTTCATGATACTCATACAAATCAGCAATATTGAAAATTAGTGATATGTCCATGTCATTAGGTAACTCAATCTCATATCCATTTCCACTATCAAATTTCTTCAGAATCTTGCAAGATCCAAATTTATTCATCTTTAGCTTCCCATATGTTCCAACAGGAAATTGACCTTTCTACAAATGAACCATCACTTCATCACCAACATCAAAAGTCTTATGTCTTCTTGATCTATCAACTCTGTCTTTGTATTTCTAATTACTGTCTTCTAGCTTTAGCTTCACATCTTCATGCAATGTTTTCATGTACTCAACAAACTTTACTCCTTCAACACTTTTCTTATTCTCATCAGCAATGTCTCTCTAATTAGATATTCCTCTTGGTTGTGTACCATTCACAATCTCAAATGGTGTTTTTCCAGTACTCCTATTCATTGAATTATTATATGCAAACTCTGCTTGTGCTAACACAGAATCCCAATTACTCAGTGTGTCTCCAACTAAACATCTTAAAAGATTTCCTGAACTTCTATTCACAACTTCAGTCTGTCCATTGGTTTGTGGGTGAAATATAGAACTATATTTAAACTCAGTGCTGAATTTCTTCCAAAGTGTTTTCCAAAAGTATCCAATAAATTTACTGTCTCGGTCAGAGATAATAATCCTTAGTAATCCATGCAATCTAAAAATTTCCTTAAAGAAAAGATCTTCTACATGTATTGCATCTGTTGTCTTTCTACAAGGTATAAAATGTGCCATTTTTAAAAATCTATCCACAAAAACAAATATAGAGTCATTACCTCTTACTATCTTCAGTAAGCCAAGAACAAAATCCATACTGATATCAATCCAAGGTTTCTCAGGAACAACAATCGGTGTATACAATCTAGTATTTTGACTTACTCCTTTTGCAACTTGATAAATTCCACAACTTTTCACAAATTTCTGAACATATCTATACAACTACAGACAATAGTACTCCTTTAGAAAATTCCATGTTTTATCAATGCCAAAATATCCAGCCAAACCACTACTATGTTTCTCCTTTATCAAATTAGATCTCATTACTCCTCTCGATATACACAACTAAATACCTTTAAACAACATGCCTTCCTAAATAAAATATTCATCCCATTTAGTATCTTGTTGATCTTGAATAGGTGCTCTGCACTTTCTCCATGGCTCAAAAAAATTAGGGTCATTTCCATACAAACCTCTCATCTAATCAAAACCAAGAACTTTAATTTTCATCTCGGTCATCAAAGATCTTCTTCTACTCAATGCATCAAAAACTTGGTTAGTGACTCCACTCTTATGCTTGATCACAAATGTTTAACTCTGCAAATACTCAACCCATTTCATATGTCTCTGATTCAACTTATTTTGACTACCCAAATATTGTAAAGCCTTATGATCAATATACAACACAAATTCACTCGGTATCAAATAATGTCTCCATTTCTTCAGTGCTTGAACAATAGCATAGAATTATTGATCATACACAAAATATTTCCTTCTAGAATCATTCAAATTTTCACTAAAGAAAGAAATAGGTTTACCTTCTTGACTCAACACAACTCCAATTACACTTCCACTTGCCTCACATTCTACTTGAAATACCTTACTGAAATTAGGTAATGCAAAAATAGGTAATTCAACAACCTTTTGCTTCAGAGTCTGAAAAATTTTGTCAGCTCCATGTGTCCACTTGAATTCTCTTTTTTCTCCTCTCATAGTCTTAGTCATATCATTAAAAATTGAACTGAAATTCCTTATGAGCTTTTAGTAAAAACTTGCCAAACCATGAAATGATCTTACCTTAGTAGCATTCACAGGTGTAGGCCAATTCAGAATAGCTTCAACCTTTTCAAGATCCATCTTCAAACCATCAACTGAAATAAAAAATACCAAATACACAATCTCTTCTTTCGTGAATGAACACTTTTTCAAATTTATCAGCAACTTTTCCTCTTTTAGTCTTTGCAAAACTTGTCTAACATGTAACAAATGTTCTTCTCTAGTCTTACTGAATAACATAATATCATCAAGATATACAATCACAAATTTACCCAAGAATTTCTTCAAAACTTCATTCATCAACCTCATAAAAGTACTCGGTGCATTAGTTAAACCAAAAGGCATAACCAACCACTCATACAAACCTTCTTTTGTCTTGAAAGCAGTCTTCCATTCATCACCCTCTTTGATTTTGATATGATGATACCCACTTTTCAAATCAATCTTTGTGAAATACTTTGCTCCAGTCAAACTGTCCATTATGTTATCCATTCTTGGTATAAGAAACCTATACTTCACTATTATCTTATTGATTTCTTTGGAATCAATACACATTCTCCATTCTCTATTCTTCTTAGGTGCCAATACAACATGTATTGCACAAGGACTCAAACTTTCTCTGATTAAGCCTTTCTCTAGAAACTCTTGAATTTGTCGGTTCAATTCCTGATTCTCGGTAGGTGTCAACCAATGAGGTGCCTTATTTGGTAAACTAGCTCTAGGGATTAGATCCATACAATGATCAATGCTTCTTTTTGGTGGCAAGCCATCAGGTACATTATTAGAAATGATATCACTATACTCGGTCAGTAACTTATAAATCTTCTCAAGGATATTATCCTCTATTTTCTTACTTGGCTTATTAGGAATCACAACAAAACATACATCATTCCTCTTCAAAGAGTTAAAAAACTTTCTTCCTTCCATCAAACAAACTTTCATAGATGTGCAAACATTACTAATAGGTTCTTCCATCAAAGGTAACAATATTTGTTTCTTTCCATCATCTACAATAGTATAGTTATGCAATCTCCCATCATATATAGCATGTTTATCATATTGCCAAGGTCTACCCAACAAAATATGACAACAATCCATAGGCATGATATCACATAACACCTTATCATAGTATTTTCCAATCTTCAAATTCACATAACATTGTTCACTTACCAAGAGTGTATGCTCATCTTTAATCCATGAAATTTGATAGGGCTTCAGATGTACTAATCTTTCCAACTACAATTTTGTGACCATCTCTTCATATGCCAGATTCTCCAAGCTACCACTGTCAATGATTATCTTCCAAAATTTGTCAGAAACTCTACATCTAGTCTTGAACAAAATTTTCCTTACCGGATCTTCCTTTTTCTTTTATTCCACAGTGCTCTCCTTACCATCAAGTTATTTTCTTTCTCAGGTTCATTCGGTGACTCTTCTTGCACCAAAGCATTTCTATTGCTACCAGCCTTCTTACTAGCTTGTGTACATTCAAAAGATCTATATCCTTCCTCTCCATAGTTATAACAAGTTCCTAGAAAACTTCCTCTGCTATAACCACCTCAGTAGTTACTACCTCTACCTCTAGAATTTTCACCTTTCCACTCAGTCTTGCCTTTGTCCAGATTTGTCTTTTCTAGTTCAGATCTACCATTTTCACCATTAGATCTACCTCTTCCTCTAGGGAATCTACCACCTCGACCTCTCTATCTCTGCTCATGTCTTTTGTTCAATTTCTCCTTGGCTTTCAAAGCAAATTGATAAGCCTCTTCAATGTTCTCCTACTTGACCATACTAATTTCCTCTTGGATGGAAACTCTCAAACCATTCAGGTATCTACCGATTCTTTCCACATCATCTTCATCATGTCCAGATCTAATATCTAATCTATATAATTCCTTAGTATACTCTTTTATTGAGCTATCCTTCTATCTCAAACTTTTCATTCACCGAACTAGGTTAATCTGATAATCACAAGGTAAGAACTTTCCTTTCAACTTATTGACCATTTTACTCCATAGCTTGATTTTGTCTTTTCCTTTCCTCTTCCTATCCAATTTTAGATGTTCCCACCATAAGGATGCATGACTTTTCAACTTTTTGCTTGCAATCTTCACCTTCTTATCCTCGGGAATGTTTTCATATTCAAAATACTTTTCCATCTTGGTGATCCAATCCACCAATTCATCAAAATCCAGCTTTCCACCATACTCAGGGGGATTGAAATGTGGTGTTGACTTCAAACTTGTCAAAGCCTTCAAGAATCTTTCTTTTCCTTGATCCATAATAGGAGCAAGTTTTGTATTCACCTATTCTTCTTCAATTTCATCATCACTAACATCTTCAAGATGTCTGCCTCTTCTTTGGGCTATTTCCACTACTTCTAACCTAGCAGTAATCTATCTTAGTATATCTACCAGTCTTGGATCTGTATCTCATCTTCTATGAACCATCTTGACAACCCTCTGCAATAGCAGGTCAAATCATAATCTGCTACCCCACAACAATTTAACTAGGGCTTCAAGAGGAACTTGCAAACCTATATCTGTAGAACTAGATCAACATCTCACCTCGCTCTGATACCACCTAATGCAAGGCATGGAGCAAGAGGGTCCAAAGGATGGCACATCCTAATGATCCAAGCCTACAACACACATGCAAAAGAAATAAACAATAAGAGTGAGAGAGAGAATGCCTGATCTTTCATATATTATCATCAATTGGAATCGTACATGCCAGGTTGTAAGGCCTTCCCGGTTAGGGCCTAATATTACAATGAATCTCAGAAGTCCTCAAACATGTGAGGATTTATCATAAATCTCCAATATAATGTCAACTACCTTCTATCCCTCCAAACTGACTCCCAAATTACCACCAAACATCTACATTTATACAAGAAGCTACCGAGCTGAGTCGGCCTTTAGATCCATAATTAACAGAAGTAACGGTCAAATTTGGGACCACATGCTTCCCAATGATGGATACAAACATTAATTCTATGATCCAATATAAATGCACAAGTCAGCCACAACAGGAAATAAAATTGAACCCGTCGATAAGCAAAATAACCGAGCAGCAGACAGACAATGTCGAGCACCAGTGATAACCGACCGCCCAAGAGATAACCAACCACCCTCGGTAACCAAAGGAAACTAACCAACTACCAACCAAATCAATTAAAGTAGAAACCAAGCAACACAGACAAAATTCAAAATTATTTTATGGTGACACAAGATTTCCAAGGACCCGAGATGCTCTTACATCATAAGGATCTTTTAATACATGCACCTGCACCATCGTGCTCTCCCTTTCCATGATCAGCCTCTATGAAATTACACATATATTGAATTTGAGTAATCTTATGCATCCTACACAACCAATAAAACACTTGAGAATTCTTGAATTGTGATGCACAATTATTTGACCATATGATATGTCGATGATATGATATGCCCATGTTAGCCAAATCACCATAAAATAGTTGAAAGAAACCATGTACAAACTCTGTAGAATGTGAGTGATCATCGCTGATATAAAAATGATACTCCCTCAATATCTTCATGTTCTCCATGGTACTGTCAGGTGAATGAATGAATGCTATATGAACAAATATAACAACCTATTGAGAGTTGTAATACTTTCCTTGCACCTCATTTTGTGGTTGTAGTTTGTAGTTCTCTGCAAAGTCCACAACTGAAATAATGGTATCAAGTGGGAATGTGTCCTTGCACAATTTGAATTTCATATCCAACCATCATGCTCTATGTGTATGCCTTGCATACTCATAAATAATTTTTTTACAAAAAATGCCCATGAACTAATACACTGGAGTATTTTCAATTACTAAATCACATCTTTTAGACTCTTTTCCATCTTTTAGATTGTATGCCATGGTTTTATTTTTTCCAAATTCCACTATTTCATTATTGATTACATTAGTACTCTCCATATGTTGACAAATTGGCAAATATCACAAATCTTTCTAATATATGCATGTACAATTCAAGCATGAGATCTTGTAAAATTGTTGACCATCCACTCTTTCACATAAAATGGTAGATATTAAGTCCCTTGAAGATTTAGGTGGGACATTTATGTTACAATCTTGAAAAACATTGTTGGAGTGCAAATCTATACATATATTCCTATAAACATCAAAATGGTTAGAAAATTCAATATGTACCCTACAAAAACAAGTTGTGCATGTGGATTAAGTAACGATGGTTGGAGCAGGTGCTGGAGTGGGAGCTAGTATAGGTAAAATTTTGAATGGTGGTTTGGGTGGGAAACCTGGTTCCTCTACTAGGGCTACTACTGGAGATGCGGGATAGTCTGCTGGAATCTCAAAAGTGTCAGATGACAAAGAGAAAGAAGGTGGGTCTTTGAGACAAGGAAATGATATTGGGTCTTCAAAGCTTCGGGACCCATGAGGTGATAGTGCTTCCCCATACCTGAGGGGGGAGCTACTATTCCTATTGAAGGAGACAAAAATGTTGAGGTGACTGGGCCTTTGACTATCGAAGAAGGAATAAAAGGTGAGGTAGTGGCTCCTGAAAAACCTTGGGTGGTGCTGTTTGGTAAGAATCCTTCTGGAAAATCCTCCCTTCCTAAAGCTAATAATATTTTTGATTCTATTAAGGGAGATTTTGCCATTTTTATCCCCGATACGGTGATTGATCACTCTGTGTCACAAATGGACCTCATGCTAGTTGGCAAATATGCTGGGGTAAGATCGAAAATAGACTATGTTCAATGTTTCATCCAAAGAAGATGGTTTCTAAAAGGGAAAGTGGACATAGCAGACATGCCGAAAGGATTCTTCTCATTCTCCTTCACCAATGAGGAAGACATGACTAAAGCTCTATGTGGAGGACCCTAGGTTATGGGTAAGTCATCCTTGGCTTTGTGAAAATGGGAACCTAATATGGATCTGAGTGATTCCTTCCTAGAATGGGCTCCTATTTGGGTGAGACTCTTGGGGCTTCCCTTAGAATATTGGAATGAATGTGCCTTCAAAGGAGTAGCAGGGGTTTTTGGGGAACTCCTCTTTCTAGATCCAGCTATAGCATCAAGATCAAGGCTAGTCTTTGCTAGGATTTGTGTCAAAGTAAGTAAATCTACTGATCTACCTACCTTTATAGATTTGGTTTCTAAAATGGGAGTTTAGAAACAAGTGATTGAGTATGAATCTATTCCATTTGCTTGCTTTATTTGTAAGAAATCTAGCCATTGGTCTAAAAAGTGTCCTTTGAAAGTTCATAAGAAAAAAGAGGAAAGACCTATTGCTAAGAAGAAAGATTCGACTAATGCTATGTGGAAACCCAAAAATACTTCTAAGGATTCCTCAAAATTATCTTTGAAGCCTTCAAAGACACCTGAGCCAAGTTTGGTTATGAATGAGCAAAGAACTACAAAAGATGACAAAGGGAGTAACTTGGAAGGTAAGGAATCTAGTACCTTGGATAAAGGTCAGACAAAAGGTAATAGTCAAATATTATATGTTGATGAGAACTCAAAATTTTTTTTTGAGGAAAACAAATTCTCTCCTTTGTTGGATTCTAACTTTGTTTTGGAAGAGATTAATCAAGGGGGAGAGATCACTTTACCCCAGATGGAGGAGGATAACTTCTTTGTGGTAGAGGAGTTGGTCCTAGAAGGAAAATCTATCCCTCCCTCCTAGTCTGAAACTAAAAGAAGTGGGGAGAACCCTATGGATCCTCAAAAGGTTAAGGAGAATACTAAAACCTTTGATGATCTTAGCCAGGTTGTGGTTCTAGATTCCTTAGCTGAGAAGGATTCCAATCAACAAGTAAGTGGTAATAACAACACTAAATCCCTGGATTGCCTTAAAGACAATGCTCAAATTAAGAATAAGGAGGTTGGGAAGAGCTCCAAAAAGAAACCTAAAGGAGGCCAATCACCTATGTTTGCTGAAGGAATTAAAACTAGAAGCCAAAAAAGTGATGTTGGGAAAGAAAAGGTTGGACTAGGAAGAAAACAAGCTAAAGTTGGTAGAGAACAAGAAAGTTGGCAAAACATTGGAGATGGTAAACACAAGACTATACCGGAGGCCTTTTCTCCTAATAAATTATGAAGATAATCTCTTGGAATATAAGGGGGTTGAAAGCACCCCATAAACAAGACATTCTTAGAAATGTGGTTAGAGATTATAAACCTGATATCCTTCTTAATCAGGAAATGAAAATGAGCAAGGAAAATGTTGAAAAACTTACATTTTTTCAGAAGTTTAGTGTAAGTAGTTCTAGTTCGGCTAGGGCTTCTAGGGGCACTGCTATTTTCTGGAACTAGAAGACTATTAATGGGGTGATTTTTGTTGAAGACCCCAACTTGATATCTATCAGATTGATGAATACTATAGATAATTTTAGCTGGATTATCACTAATATTTATGCTCCTAATGCTAAAGTTAACAAGGCAAATTTTTGGAAGAAAATCTTGGAAAAAAGGAATAACTTCAAGAATGAAATTGGGCTTCTTATGGGGGATTTCAACACCCCTCTTATGGATAGTGAAAAGTATGGAGGTATCCTATCTCAAGATGATAGTAGAGCTGGCTTGTTTAACTTTATTAATGATGAAGGTTTGATTGACCTTGACCTCCAAGGTTTGAATTTTACTTGGTCTAATCAACATGTCGGCCTTCAAAATATTCAAAGAAAGCTGGACAAAGCTCTTATATCCCATGATTGGATATCTAAATATAGTTGTACGTTGACCTCTTTCCTGAAAGTTGGTTCTGACCATCATCCTTTACTATTGGAGATCAACCCGATTACTGCTCCTAAACATTTTCCATTTTGATTTAAGAAGATTGGGTTAAGCTATCCTGATTTGGAGAAAAGTATTTTGGAATGGTGGAATATTAAGGTGGAAGGCGCTGCTATGTTCAAAGTTACTAGAAAACTTAAAAACATAAAGGAAAAAGTTAAAATATGGAACAGAGAATTTTTTGGAGACATCTTTAAATAGAAGAATAAGGCTAAATCTGACCTTGCTATTATTCAAGACACTATTCAGACTCATGGCCTCTCAGAGTCTATTAAGGCAGAGGAATAGAAGGCTCTTGTCAACTACCACAATTTGATATCTAAAGAGGAGACTTATTAGCATCAGAGATCTAGGGTAGTTTGGTTTAAGGAAGGGAATAGAAACACTAAGTTTTTCCACCTTACCACTCTCAAACACATGACTACTAATCAAATAGCTAAAATTGCTATGGACAAGACTAAGATCCATAAAGAAGATGAAATTAAGACAACTGTTGTTAACTATTTTGCAACCCTTCTCATGGCTGATGGTACTCTAGATAGGGGTTGTCAAGATCAATTATTGGAAGAAATTCCTAGAATTGTTAACACAGATCAAAATAGAGATCTTCAGGTGATTCTTTCTAATAAGGAGATCAGGGATGCTATCTTTTCTTTTGAAGGAGATAAGGCTCCTAGCCCAAATGGTTTCCCTATGTTTTTCTTTCAAAAATTGTGGTGTATTATGGAGAAGGATGTTTCTAATGATGTGAAGGAGTTTTTTTGTTGCAGACATCTTCTCAAAGAAATCAATGGAACTTTCTTAGCCTTAGTTCCTAAGATTTCTAGGGCTCACTCATTTGACTAGTTTTAGCCTATTAGCTTATGTAATTCCTTCTATAAGATCTTTTCTAAAATTTTGACTTCCAGGCTTTTGATTATTCTACCTTTTCTAATTGCTCCTCAATAGAATGGTTTTGTTCTGAGAAGGAAGATTCTGGACTCAGTGGTGTTGGTGCATGAGAATATCCATTCGACTATTAAAGGAAACAAACAAGGTTTTATCCTTAAACTTGATTTGTTTAAAGCCTATGACCGAGTTGACTGGAACTTTTTGTGCTTGATTCTAAAATAGTTTGGTTTTAGTGAAAGGGTCATCCAAATTATCTATCAACTGATATCTACTACCACCTTTTCTGCTCTTATCAATGGATCTCCCACCAAGTTGATCAAAAGCTCTAGAGGTTTCAAACAGGGAGATCCTATATCTCCTATCCTATTTACTTTGCTGGCTGAAAGCATGGGGAGGTACTTTCAATTTTTGGTTTCTAAAGGTGTCATTCTGGGTCTCAGACCCTCTTCTAGACCCTTAATTTTCTCTCATGCTTAGTTTTTGGATGACACCATCATGATGGGTACATCTACAATCAAGGAAGCCAAAACCTTTAAATCTTCTTTGAATCTCTACACTAAAGGTACTGGTCAACTTATTAATTGGCCTAAAAGCACTCTATTTTTCATAAACACCCCAGAGGATAGGAAGCATAAGATAGCTGGTATCCTTGAATGTAGTATAATCTCTTTCCCCTCTTCCTATTTGGGACTGCCTTTGGGCCTTAACGTCAGTGACTCTTTCTAGAATCAGATGGTGGAGAGATTTTTTTAAAAGATGGCTGGTTAGAAGGGTGCAGTTTTGTCTCAGGCTGGGAAGATTACCTTGATAAAATCTTCTCTTCAAAGTCTTATGGTGTATGCTATGAGTTTATTCAAGATGCCATCCAAATATGTGGATAAAATTGATAGTATCCTTAAACATTTCCTTTGGTCCAAGGTTGAGGAAAGAAACTGTATACCTCTAATTGCCTGGGAAAGGGTGTGTAAACCAAAGTCTATGGGGGGTTTGGGTCTTAGACCTATAAAGATTATGAATAAAGCTCTTTTGGCTAAGAAAATCTAGTGTATTTATGAAGATGCTAAGGACTTGAATACAATATGTAAACATGAATACCTTTATGATAAACCCTCCATTGATCAGTTCCTTTCTAGATCAGAGAAAGTGGAGGGCTCTATTTTTTGGAGGAATATTAATGATGCAAGAAGTATAGAAAATAAGGGAAAGTTCTAGAGGCTAGGAAATGGATCTAGTATTAAATTTTGGAAAGATCCTTGGCTATTTGAAAAACCCCTGAATTGTATATTTACTAATCCTCAGGATATCAACATATGTTCCTCAACTTTTGGTCCTAGAGTGAAAAATTATTGGAGAAATAATTGCTAGGTGAAGTTGGCTGTGATCAACCCTATCTTCCATGAAATTGATAAAGCCCTCCTGGCTTAATGTTGCTATGCTGACAAGGAAGACACTCTTATATGGGGCCCATCATCAAGTGGCAAATTTTTTGTGGCATCTGCTAGCTCTATCCAATTCGATGTGCCCGAGGAAACCCCTTTTTGGGCAAAGATATGGAATGAGAATCTTACCCTCAAAGTTGAGATCTTCTATTGGATCTTTGTTCAAAACAAAGTTCTTACTATTGACAATCTTAGAAAAAGAGGATTTATCATGCTGAATTGGTGTTGCCTTTGGCAGGAAGCCGAGGAAGATACTAACCACCTTTTTTTGCATTGTCCTTTTTCTTAGCAGGTTTGGTCTTTGTTTTTGCAGGATAGTGCCTTTTGTTGGATTTTCCCCTCTACTATCCAGGACTTCTGCCAGCAATGCTATTATCCGGGTGATAATGCTAGGGATAAAGATAAGTGGATGTTGGCTACTCCTCATATTTCTTGGAGTATATGGAAAGAAAGAAACAATCGCATTTTTTGGGACAAAAATAGTACTCCTGCTTTGGTGTATGAGAAGGCTAATAGTGGGATGCTAGAAAACTTGAGTAGAATCACCCAACATATTAGGAGTAATAGGGTCTTTCAAAGTAAGAAGAATGATCATGATAATAGTGTTTGGATCACTCCCCTTGATGGATGGATAAAGATTAATTTCGATGGCATGACTAAGGGAAATCCTGGCTCGGTAGGGTGTGGTAGTGTTATTAGGGATTGCAATGGTAACATAATCACTACTAATGATGTTCCTCTGGGAACTCAAAACAACCATTTAGCGGAGGCTTCAAGAGATTACTATGGTTTACAGCTTGCCAGTAGACTCAATTTTTAAAACATATGGTTGGAGGGTGATTCATTGAATATTATAAATTGCCTAAAAGAAAAGTCTCCTCCATCTTGGACTATAGATAACATTATTTCCAAAGCAAAAGACATTATTTCCAAGTGTACTAGTACTTACATAACCCATGTGTACCATGAGAGTAACACCATGGTGGATAGCTTGGCTAACATTGGGGTTAAGTCTGCTGAGGTCATCACCTGGGATAGCGAGGTAGCTATTAGAGAGGACACCAAATCTCACATTTATTATGATAAAATCAATCATAAGGAAGGAAAGATTGGAAATTATTAATAAGATTGGCCTAAGCTCTACAGAGTTTGACTACAATTATGGGAAAGTATGGAATGGGTTTTTAAGCAACATCGTTACCAACAATTCACACATTTTCTAGGTTCTACATTCTAGTAAATCTTTTAATAGAGATTACTATCTTGATCACCATGACTCTAATTTTTCTAATAGCTCTACTTTTCTGAACTCATCTATCATGGGGGGTGACCTAAAGTGTGAAGAACTAGATAATTACATAACAAGCTTAAGGAACCTAATGTGGTGATGGTCTAGCATAAGCTGAAAAAAGGTGGAGTGACCCCTTACTTGGAAAAATTACATGGCTTTGATAAGGAGATCACTCAAAGATTTGTTGAAGGCTGGAAAGACAAAACTATCACCATTGAAGGGAGAACATTGGAGATTACTATTGAGCTTATAGCTCAAATTACGGGGATCCCCAATGATGGACAAAAGTTTTATAGGAACCACAATATTTTGAATATGGTGGCTAAAAAGTTCCCGAAATATGTGAAAGAAAAGGTTGATTTTACGGAAGGCAAGGTTAATGGCTACATGGAACTTGTCAAGATCAAGGAAATTTGGTGCCATGTTTTGCAAGCTGTGATGGAGTATTTTACCCTTGACAGTTGCTTCATTCATGTCCATTCCCATCACTTCATGTTCCTTAATCACTTCAGGTACAAGGACACCATTACTATACCCTTTTATATTTATACCTATCTGGTTAAAAGTATAAATGAGCATAAGGGGTCTCCTAAGAAGGTTGCATGAGGGTTTGATTCTTTTGATTTATGAGCATATTAAGAGAACCATCCCTATCCCTAGCTCTACTCCCTCCTCTGGAAAGAATAAAATGAGCCCTAAGAAGATAGGGTCTGTAAAGAGGAAGGCGGAGGACAATATGGGTAGTAGCTTGAAGAAAATTTACTCAAAAGCTATAGAGGAGGAGGTTTACTCTGAGGGATCTAAGACAGAGGATTCTGAGGATGAGGTTTGTAAAAATTCCTAGGAGATGAAAAGTCCTAGCGAGGTGGAGAAAGAGACTAATGATTCTGAGGCTATGTCCAATCATGAAGAGCACAAGGAGGAGATTAGCAGTGAGAACTTGGAGGAGGAGAACAAGGAGATGACTGGGGAGGGGGATAAGTTGAAAGATGATATTAACCTGTAGGGTACTAATGATTCCCAAAGGTGGGGGGATGAGACTGAACCTTTGTGTACTGAGGATAAGGATACTGCCATGTGTAATGAGGATAAAGACATTGCTGAATCCAAGGACCTTGAAAAAAATATTCAGGAGAGTATAGCTGAGGAGAAAGGTAAAGATGTGGAAGAGGCTAATTCTGAAGGCACTATGGCACTTAATTCCCATAGCCTTAAAGACCTGGTTGACACTGCCATCCAGTATGTGAAGAAACAAAAGAATGATAGAGATTTTAATAAAGAGGAGGTTCCCATTCTAGATGATTTTGTCAAGGGTATGAGTCATGACATGCCTATATCTCAAGATGTTGAGGACAACATTCAGGAGGAAAGTGATGATTCCAGTGAATGGAAGGCTAGAGATTCCTCCATCAAGCTTATCTTCAAAGATTTTAATGATAGGGAAGAAGTGACTACTGGTGTTTTGTAGACTGCCAAAGTAGAGGCCCTTTATTCTTTCAGATTTAGTAAGTGGTACTTTCATGAAATTAAGAGGCTCCATTTGAAATGCAAAAAGCTTGAAGCTAACAATGTCATCATCGAAGAGAAAGTGGAGTCTCTTCTCAATGAGAGATCTTCTAATTTCCCTGCTACTGATTTGAAGGAAAGAATGGATAAAGTTGATAATACTCTTATCAACATTCTCCAGCATAGTATGGATAGTATGAAGGCTTATAGTACCAACATCAAGGCTCTGGTTAACTTGCTGGATCATGCGTTGAAGGTTGATATTGAGGTTGGGAGTGCTCCTCTACTGGACAGTGGTGGCCCCAGCTCTTGGACCCATGGAAAGAAAAATTCCCCTCTAATTAGGAAGAATTTGGATGAGCTGAAAAGTGTTATTGGAAGGATGGATAAGATCCAGGCCAAGATGGAGAAAATGCTGGATGACAAACCTAGGGTTTTGTATGTGGATGCTTAGCCTGGTGCTCCTGCTGGTTTTTTTGTTTCTTTTGCTATCTTTTTGGCTTGGTTTCTGCCCTTTCTTCACTAGCTTTGTAGCCCCTAATATGGGTAGTTCATTGTTGTATGTCTCTTCTTATGTTGATTATGCTATCTTTTTCCTATCTTTTGTTCCTTAAGCTGTAAAGGGTTTTGGGTCGCTTCAAAACCTATTTTTTCCAGTAATCAAAACAAGTTGTGCATGTGTGATTTATCTTCACATAAAAAGATTTACCCATTTCAAAATATCTCTAACTAATTTGAATTTGAGAATACATATGTATAAATTTTGCAAAGAATTGTGTCTGAGTTGAATCAAAAAAATGTTTTGGATGTGGAACATGAAATTGACTACCAATCCTCCTTCTTACAACATCTCTTTGATTAGGAGATACCCATGTGTTATTCTTCCAAAATTCTTCAATCAAGGATTTCAGAGCTTCAAAAATTTCTTTATCTTTTCGTGGTAGTCTATTGGAAAATGTCCATAACTAATTGCAATTTGGATCTTCCACTCTTTGACGCCTTCTCAGGGCTCTCATTAGAGACTTTCTACTTATTTTCAATGCTTTTCTTGTCTTTCTAATGAGTCGAGATTTCTTCATTTGAGTGCTTACTATTGTTGATGTAAGTACATGTCATGTGACATTACTACCTTTCATGTGTGATATAGAATGCACACTCTCATATGCAGTCATTAGATTCTTTACAATAGATTTTTCACTTGACTCATCCATTATTCTTAGCCCAAGAATCTTCATGATGGGCCTAAATTTCAGATTTATCATTATTTGAATGTCATGTAGTTGACATCTTCCTGTCACATTTAAATTCTCAAAAAATGATCTCCAAATATGATTAACATTTCTTTGACAAGTACGCTTGGGAATCTTGTCAGGAATTGCTTGCAAAATGTTAGTATGAATATCAATCAAATATTTTTTATTTCTATAAACAATTCTAGGAGCATCAAAAACATTATGTGTGAATTATGTACCATCTTGAGTGCCTTCAACATAAAATGATGCTGCCTACACCTTGGGAGGTAGATAATGGTATGCCTCCACCTTGGGATGTCGACAATCTTTTGCCTTCAACATGATACAAGGGGGTGTGTACACCTTGGGATGTAGACAATGGTGTTCCTTCAACATGATAAAAGGGTGTGCCCACACCTTGGGAAGTAGACAATGGTGTGCCTCCAACATTGGATGATGATGTCTCTTCAACTTGGGAACTCATAGATGATGTGTTCACATCTTCATAAGTCAATTGTCTTGTTGCACACAAGTTTCTCATTCATTATCTTTTTGTTTCCAATTCCAATTCTCTCTTACTTTGTATTGATGTTTCATGTTCCTCATCCAAAGAAAAATCTTCTTCTTTGGTATGCAATTTTTTGTGTTTATGAAGTTGTCTCATTCTTTCCCTTTTCTTCTCTTTGTCTCTTTCATGCTCTTTTGGTGTTGGATTCTTTGCTCGTTTCCTTGGCATGATGATGAATTCTACATATGAATTCATTACAATTTTAAAATTATAATATAAATATATTACAATAATTCAAATTATAATATAAATCTCTTATAGTCTGAAAAATTATAATATAAATTTATTACATTTATATCAAATTATGTATTGAACAAGTCTATATCATACCAATTATAAACCAAAAGACTCTTTATTCACATTTCACATGTAAAAAATAATTTTTTTTACCTCAATCAATAAATTTTGATAAAGAATGATTGAATTTCACAATTCGATGTTGATTTTTAAACAAAAAGGTGGTGCAAATTGATAGAATATGCTTCTTTTTCACCTTGAACACCATGAAAAGAGAATATTTATGGGATAAAATGCAAAAATCATATAGTTTACAGAAAATGTGGGCCTCTTTAATGAGATCTGTAACAGATAAGACCATTTATTTTAGTCTTGCATAGCACGCACTATGCAAGAAACACAAAAGTGGTAAAGGGAGAGAGGGGTGACAAGGGGAGAGAGAGAGAGAGAGAGAGAGAGAGAGAGAGAGAGAGAGAGAGAGAGAAGGGGTCCTAGGACCATCTACAACTCATTAGAAAAAACCAGGTGCACTAGGCATGGACTATATGGAAATCATTCTTCTATGTTATATGAATTCCCAAGGATTCTAAATTATGCAAGGGTCATGAAATGTATTCGACACAACAATATGATTATCAAAGGTGTAACAAACTCCACTTTTTTAATACAAACCATTTGAAGTCACTTATTACAAGCTCTCTCTCTCTCTCTCTCTCTCTCTCTCTCTCTCTCTCTCTCCCTCTCCCCCTATCCTTCTCACCTTCTCACTCTCTCTTCCTCTCTTAGCCACTGCCACCTTCTCACTCTTTCTCTCTCACTGCCTTAAGCCTTTGCTAGTTGTTACATAGCATGCACATGCTATAGTGTGCACATGCTATTGAAGCCATAAATTTTAATATCACATACACACTATAGCACATACATGCTTTATAATACATTGGAATCCACCAAGCCTAAGGCTTGGAGGATTCAAATATGCTTGAGGCATGTTTTTCAACAAACATACAAAAAATTTACATCTTTTTTGATGCAAGGTAGGGATGGAGGATCCAATAATGGATGGTCCAAACCTACACTACCAATTATAACAACAACAAGCACAATGGAATTCAACAATATAAGGATTCAAAATAGAATTTCATTCAACATGCCTGGCTATGAGGCCTTCCAAGTTTCAGCCTATTATAATGAAATTAAAAAGTATCAGCAAGATCTCACAAGATCTAGGGAACCACCAACTAGTTCAGATCTACAACAAGAAACCTCTAATAGGAACAACCAAGACATGGTCTAAACTTGTGCTCGCAAGCCACCAAGCAACCTCTTGTTATCCTAAGCCGTTAAGCCACTAGTTCTGCTATAAACTCCTAGATTCATAAATATTATTCTACTCTAATGCCATAATACTCATCTAATGATCCTCTTCTACATCTTTCCTGATGATGATGCCTCTACATCAACCAAAGCTCTCAATATATAACCAGCTAAGCCACAAGTTGACCAGTCATGCATTTAATTACATTATAGGTCTAGCCTAAGGAGAGATACCAAAGCTAAATAAACAATGATCAAAACTCTATGTGAAGATACATTTAGGTCCACACATGACCCAAGAACATAATCCTAACTTAGCAAGATCCCTTCTCATCACACAGAACCACGCAAGATGAAAAACTCCACGTTTTGCGTGAAATTGGCTGAAAATTGATACCTGAGAAAAATGGTCATAAATTTTAACTCATAGTTAATTAGGACAAGTGGTATTAGGAGAAGATATTAATTTATGTCTTCTTAAAGTACCTAAGAGTGAAAAGGCTGATTCATTAAGGATCAACAACTACACATTGCGCAATCAACACCCAGAAAGTAGGAAAATAAGGCTCCGACGGCAAGGAAAACAACTCTAACTTTGAAACGGTCCATCCAATCCTTATGAACTCATAGGAGAAGGTTAAAAAATAGGTCTAAGGAAAAAAAACCATGAACCAAGATTTCTCAAGCTAACTCCCAATGGTCATTGATCACATAACCAATCTTCCAAATGGTCCAGGTAGGAAACACACAAAACCAGTTAGAGAAGATCATCCAAGATCTCCCAAACCATGCCACTTCAAGAGATGCATTCTTAGACATAGCCTCCACAAACATAAAGGAAAAAAATCATTTCATCACACATGTAAGAGATCTCCACAGACCATTGCAACACAGAAACTCAGAAAGCTACCTAAAATAAAGTACTGTATCCCTTTGACAGGGAATTCCTCCAAGACTAAGAAAGATCTTCAAGAACCCAAAATGCTCCTGCATCAAACTACCAAGGTAAATAGAAAGTATGTCCCATAATTTAATCTCAAAATAATTAGTTGCAATCAAATTCATCTTCACCAAAGGCTTCCAATCTATCAAGGATAAGAGAACAAATCAGAAAATCAACCAACTATGCTTGATCCATTCAAACATCAGGATCATATGAATCTCAACAATCCAATCACCATACCACTGATCACCACAACCCATCTTAGCAACAAGAGTATCCAACTCACCAACAAGTAGATCCAAAGTTAGATCCACATCAATATGAAATCCCTCATCATCAACATCCCATCTCTGCAACTCATCACAAGACTCATTACTGTCAACCAAAAATTCAAGTCCACAACCATCAAATAAGATCTACACCATAACACTGAACAAAATCAAGTCAGAAACACTACCATCACAAAGGTGTTTAGTAAAAAGTAACTCTTCACTAACAAAAATATGATGAAGCCCAACCAGATGCTCTGAAATTCTCATGCCAGATCCATCCATCTGCTCATGAAAACTAGCACATACCTTATCATCTTCAGCGAAGTCATCCTTCACCTCTTCCTTAACATCAAAGTGTCTTCTTCTCTGAATAATCCTCTTAATCAGCCAAACAACTCTCTTCCAACAAGGCTTCATCATCTCTTCAATCCACAGATTGAATTTAGGCAAAAACTGACCCAACTTATCTATCAAGTTCCTTTCAAAGTGAAACTGCCTCTGCTCGGCAATCTGGTTGCAAGATTCCAATTACCTCCACAAAATAGGTGACCTACTTTCCATCTTCACAACCTACCTCAATTCTATGATATGTTCACTCAAGGAAATATTCATCTCTCACATCAAATCTACTCTCCTCTGAGGCATCTTCAATCCAAGGTCCTCGTGCAAACTACCTCACCTTTGGTGATCTATCCACACACTCAGGATCTTCAAGCTCTAATATCACTTGACGCAAGGTAGGGATGGAGGATCCAATGAAGGATGGTCCAAACCTACAATGCCAATTATAACAACAACAAGCACAACAAAATTTCAACAATATAATGTTTCAAAATAGAATTTCATTCAACATGCCCCACTGTAAGGCCTTTCAGGTTTCGGCCTATTACAATGAAATTAAAAAGTATCAAAAATATCTCACAAGACCTAGGGAACCACCAAATAGTTCAGATCTGCAATAGGTAGACTTTGATAGGAACAACCAAGATAGGGTCTAAACTTGTGCTCGCAAGCCACCAAGCAACCTCTTGTTGTCCTAAGCCCTCAAGCCACTAGTTCTACTACAAACTCCCAGATTCAAAAAACTACTTCTACTCTAATCCCATACTACTCATCTAATGCTCCTCTTCTACATCTACCAAAGCTCTCAATATATAACCAGCTAAGCCATAAGTCAACCAGTCAGACATTTAATTACATTATATGTCCAACCTAAGGACATATACCAAAACTAAATAAAGAATGATCAAAATTTGATGTGAAGATACATTTAGGCCCACACATGACCCAAGAACATAATCCTAACTTAGCAAGATCCCATCTCATCACATAGAACCGTGCAAGATGAAAAACTCCACGTTTCATGTGAAACTAGTTGAAAATTGATACCCGAGAAAAATGGTCATAACTTTTAACTCATAATGAATTAGGACTTGCGGTCTTAGGAGAAGATATTAATTTAGGTCTTCTTAAATTACCTAAGATTGAAAAGGTTGATTAATTAAGGATCAACAGCTACACATCATGCAATCAGCACCCAGAAAGTAAGAAAATACAGCTTCGATGGCAAGGAAAACAACTCTTACTTTGAAACGGTCCATCCAATCCTTATGAACTAATAGGAGAATGTTCCAAAATAGGTCCAAGGAAAAAAAACCATGAGTGAAGACCGCACAAGCTAACTCCCAATGGTCATCGATCGCATAA
Source organism: Chamaecyparis obtusa (assembly GCA_027943335.1). Classification (NCBI taxonomy): domain Eukaryota; kingdom Viridiplantae; phylum Streptophyta; class Pinopsida; order Cupressales; family Cupressaceae; genus Chamaecyparis; species Chamaecyparis obtusa. Next base: position 153,659 of record BSBK01000824.1, on the reverse strand, counting down.
CCAATCTTTCAAATGGTCCAGGCAGGAAACGCACAGAACTAGTCAGAGAAGATCATACAAGATCTCCCAAACCATGCCACTTCAAGAGATGTATTCTTAGACATAGCCTCCACAAACATAAAGGAACAAACTCCTTTCATTAGACATGTAAGAGATCTCCACAGATCATCACAAGATAGAAAATCAGAAAGCTTCCCAAAATAAAGTATTGTATCCCTTTGACAAGGAATTCCTCCAAGACTAAGAAAGATCTTCAGGAACCCAAAATGCTCCTACATCATTTTTTGTGTGCTCCTCAAGTTTACTCATGGTTCAATAATGTTAAAATTAGACAATGTGATATTGTAGATCTCTCTGTTAGCTATGTAACCATATAATTTATTTGGAATTCTGATTATGTTAAGCTTTTCATCTCTAATTTCTTTTGTATGTATGTCCAATTTTTGTCAAAAACCAACATGTAGTATTTTGGGCATAGATTTAGGCTTGTTCGTCAAATTTTGTAACAAGTTAATTTTTTAGAAACTAGACTCAATTATACACACTCCAAAAAAATAAATATTTTCGATTACTTTTCAATGATTTCTAGGGGGAGCACACATAAATTTCAAGTTTTCAGGATGTTTGCACTTAAAAAATTTATAAAAATTTATACATTCATAAAAAAATTAGCAAAAAAATCTAGGATAAACTGCATAGTGTTAGCTAACTTCTCACTAGAGCAATTAAAAAATTCAAAAAAAAGTTAACATTTTAGGGGGAGCACACCAAACTCTATGTTATATTTTTTCACAAAAAATAGGACAACTTTTTGTGCTCCCCCTTTTTGAGGGCCTTAGTCTACACTAAGTTCAAAATAAATTAGTAGTTTAGAAACTAGATTCAAAGTATTACAACTCTTGTTTTTGTCACATCTTAAAATTTTGAGTCTAACTATCTTCAATTTCTCATTGAAGTTCAAAGTTTTCTGATTTAAAAAAAAAAAAAGTAGCATCTTATACCCCCTTTTTGGTCCCCCATCTTTGTGCACTTACCCATAATGGAAAGCTAGAATGTTTAAAAAATAATTATATTGATTTTTCAACTTTATACATAACATATTTTTTAATTTAGGTTACTGATTATGATAGAGGTAATCATGAGGCATCTTTTAACAGTT
>BSBK01000824.1:2500-147500 GCA_027943335.1 Chamaecyparis obtusa | reverse complement strand
TAGATAGGATCACAAAAAAAGAGCCATAGGAAAGTCTCCTTTTGAGATGGTGTATGGTATTAAATCAAGGCTTCTTGTGAACAACTTGTTGCCAATTCACAAATTCATGAAAGAGGAAGATTTGGAAATATCTGATCCTTTGGAAGATAGAGTGCTCTAGCTTGTTGAATTGGATGAAACAAAAAGAGAAGGTCAAAATGAGAACATCAGACTACAACAAAAGTTGGAATATGTGTTTGACAAGAGGGCAACTATTAGGAAATTCCAGCCTGAATATTTGGTCCTTCAATGGAATGCAAGAAGTGAGGATAAAGGGAAGCATAAAAAATTTGAATCATTATGGTTGGGTCCCTATATCATCCATCAGGCTCATGGGAAAGATTCTTATTTTCTAAAAAATATGGATGGTGAAGAATAGGAATTTCCAGTGCATGGACAATTCCTAAAATTTTTCTTCAATTAAAATGACTTATGTTCCATGCACAGTAGTCTCTTAGTGTATAGTGTGCTTTATTTCGAGTCATGTGTTATTTTCATACAATAGGTTAAGTTTTGTTTGGTCTGCTACCCAAAGATTCTGGCTTCTTGCTATAAATTGGTGCTTAAGCATCCTTAAAGAGAGCCACTATTAGTAGTATTTTCAAAGTTTTGAAAGTTGCATTTTAATTCTTGCTTCTTTGGCAGTTTTCCTAGTTTTTGTGCTAATTTTCCTGCAATCTTCCTATCCCAGATGCTAAAATTGTTTGTAATGCTTAAAAACCCTAGGTGCTAGGTCAAAAATGCTTCTAAAAGTCTAAAAACCCTATAAAAACCTATCCGAGTTCTATTTTTTTGTTACTTTTTAAATCACTTAAGGGATTCTTTAAGCATGTGCGCTTTGTGTCTACCGTCTAGTCGCCCAGTCTCTAAAAGTATTCTGAATATTCCTCTTAGTCTGGTGATTCAAAAATGCTTTTGTCACATGATCTCCTTAAGGATGGAGAATATTCCTTATCTTCATAAGACTCAACAGATGTTCTTGGTGGCTAGGTCTCCAAATGATCTTTGTGACATCTAGTGACTACTACTGATAAATATTTCAAAGCCAACTTTAGTCACTAAATCTCTAGACACAAATGACCTTCAGTCGGGTGATCTCTTAATAAAATGATGAAATGACCAAAGCTTCAATGATTATGAGTCTTCTCCCTAGTTTCTAGGTCTCCGCATAAAGGATGGTAGTTATGTTCTTCTCAGTCACTAAGTCTCCCAGTGCTGTGGTGGTTAATGTTTTTATCTAGTGACCCAATGATTGTGGTAGTCGTGTATCCTTAGAATCTTGATGGTTATGTTATAAACATTCAACGATCTGGCGACATGGTTATCTGCTAGTCTCACAATGTAAAAATTAAGTCATAATATTTTTAGCGACTTGGTGACAATCGTAAGATGGAGGAAGGATCAACGGTCATTGTTATATCTCACAGTCTAACTAAGGTTAAAGGGTCCTCTAGCGGCTTGGCGAATAAAGGTTTCGCATAGTCTCCAGATTTAACCAGGGTTAAGAGAAATATTAAGAGACTATGAGATATCTTTAGTCACGTGATTTCTAGAAGATGATGGGTTAAGATAAAGGTTTTCAAAGATTAAATCTGAGCTATTGATATAGTTGTAATCAGGTGGTGGTTGCATTGTCTCCCAATTGAACCATGAGTTAAGAAAAGTTGTAGCGACTGTGAGAAATGCTTTGTCACCCAGTCTCTAAAGTAAACTCAGGTTAAGAAAATAATTGAGCGAATGGAAAGTAACCTTAGTCACGGGATCACAAGATGACTAAAGGTTCAGTGTCAGCTAAGGTCAAAAAATGAAAAAAGATATGAATCCATTTGCTGGATTTGATGACATGTTCTCTCCTGATTGGTCGAAGAATGAAATAAAGAAATAATAATTTCTCAATGATTGTGGAATGAACTATAGTTGTTGAGTCTCTAGAAGCAATAAATTAGAGATTTTCTGCTTTCAGTCACCAGATCTCTGGAAAGGTTTAGTCTCCAGGTCTCCAAAGGAAGACAAAGTCAGAATAAAAATGCAGAGATTAAGAGACTACTCTTGATTTTGTTCTTTATGAGTTTGGATCTAACGTTTGTCTCTTAATCACTAGATAAAAGTGATGTCATCCAAAAGATGTCGAGACTAAGTGACTACCATCAAATTAAGATCATGTGGTTGTCATGAAGTTGTGAGAAGAAATGAATATTTGAATAAAGTTTTGTCAATTAAGAGACTTCTCTATAGTCACCAAGTCTCTAGGTGGGTGAAGTCGGGCAATCTCCATAAGAAGTTTAAGAAGTCAGCAAGTTTTGGCTATTAGGAGACTCATTGTGTAGTTGCTAAGTCTCTCAATAAGGAAATGAGACTTAGGAAAGACTTTAGTCCCTAGATCTCGGGATGAATTTGATAAGTAATGAATGTTGCAGTGACTGCAAGGAAACTATAGGCACTGAGTCTCTGAATGGAGAAAATTAAAAGTAAAAGGACTTAAGCTGGACCGTCAGATTAAGATCTAATGGTAGTCACTAAATCTATAGAGGGAGTGAGAATTGATCCTAAAAGGGTAGAAGATATTAACAAGGTCCCTGCCCCAAAAAATATCAAAGGTGTCCGGTCTTTCCTGGGACAAATAAATTTTGTTAGAAGATTTATTATAAATTTTGTTAGAAGATTTATTTCAAATTTTGCTAAATTGGATAAACCCATTGTCAAGTTACTAAAGATAGATGTAAAATTTCTTTGGGATCAAGAAGCACAAGAAACCTTTGAGAAGATAAAGAAAAAAATTCAAGAGGCTCATGTTCTAATATCTCCTGATTATTCCAAATCTTTCTCTTTATTCTCTTTTGCATCTTTTCACACCATTGTGGCAGTCTTGTTACAAAAGGATGATGAAGGATTTGAGCATCCCATTGCCTTTTTTAGCAAGTCATTATAGTCAGCAGAACTAAATTATGAGCTAATGGAAAAACAAGCTTACGCTCTAGTAAAAGTTGTCAAAGCATTCAGACCTTATCTTATTTGTGCAAAAGTAAATGCATATATCCCTCATACTACAGTCAAAGATATTCTAGCACAGAATGAGGTTATAGGCAAAAGATGCAAATGGATTAACAAAATCCAGGAGTTTGATTTAGAACTTCACATCACTAAACTTGTCAGAGGACTAGGTCTAGCAAAGTTGATCATTGAAGAAGGACCTAATTTAGGTCAACCATGTTGATCTTAAAGGAAAATATGTCACTAGCATTGAAATGCAGCCCCGGTACACAAATATAGTATCTTTCTTCAAGAAAGCTATTTTCCCAAAGGACCTTAATGATAATCAAAGGAGAAGTTTTAAATTGCAAGCCCAGAGATATGTGTTACTGCAAGGTGATTTATATTGGAAGGACAATGATGGGATCTTGTTGTTGTGTTTAGGCAAAAGGCAGTCTAAGAAAACTTTGAAAGAATGCACTCTGGAATGTGTGGAGGACACCATTCAGCTAGAGCAACTACTCATAAGATCCTAAGAGGTAGGTATTATTGGCATGTACTGTTCAAGGATACCCATGTATTTTTTAGAAAGTGTGGACCATGCCAGAGGTTCTCAAACAAGTTAAAATTCTTAGGAGCATTAATGTTGAATCCTGTAGTGGTAGAAGCTCTTTTTTTTCTATGTGGGGCATTGATTTCATTGGAGAGTTTACTAAGAAATCTAGTGGAGGTCATAGATGGGTAATTGTAGCTACTAGTTACTTTACAAAGTAGATTGAAGAAATCCAAACAAAGAAAGCTAAAAGCACAATTGTTATTGATTTCTTGATGGATAACATTGTTACAAAATATGGTGTTCCTATCAAAATAGTGATGGATAATGCAATGAGTCTCAAGTCACAAGAATTTAAGGATTTCTATTTAGAAATGGGCATAACAATGTCATACTCATCCCCATACCACCTACAAGCTAATGGGAAAGTAGAATCAAGCAATAAAAGTATTTTGCAGATCCTGAAGAAGACCTTAGAAAAGAACAAGAGAACTTGGCACTCAAAGCTTAAATTAGCTTTATGGGAAGATAGGATAACAGAAAAAAAATCCATAGGAAAGTCTCCTTTTGAGATGGTGTATGGTATTAAATCAAGACTTCCTATGAACAACTTGTTGCCAATTCACAAATTCATGAAAGAGGAAGATTTGGAAATATCCAATCCTCTAGAAGATAGAGTGCTCCAGCTTGTTGAATTGGATGAAACAAGAAGAGAAGGTCAAAATTAAGGAGAACATCAAACTATAGCAGAAGATAAAATATCTGTTTAACAAGAGGGCAACTATTAGGAAATTTCAGCCTGAAGATTTTTTCCTTCAATGGAATGCAAGAAGTGAGGATAAGGGGAAACATAAAAAATTTGAATGATTATGGTTGGGTCTCTATATCATCCATCAGGTTCATGGGAAATATTATTATTTCCTAAAAAATATGGATGGTGAAGGATAGGAATTGCTAGTGCATGGACAATTCTTGAAATTTTTCTTCAATTAAAATGACTTATGTTCCATGCACATTAGTCTCTTAGTGTATCTGTGTGCTTTATTCTGAGTCATGTGTTATTTTCCTATAGTAGGTTAAGTTTTGTTTGGTCTACTACCTAGAGATTCTGGCTTCTTGCTATAAATTGACGTTTAAGAATCCCCAGAGAGAGCCACTATTGGTAGTATTTTCAAAGTTTTGAAAGTTGCATTTTAATTCTTGCTTCTTTGGCAGTTTTCCTAGTTTTTGTGCTAATTTTCTTGCAATCTTCTTGTCTCAGATGCTAAAATTGTCTGTAATGCTAAAAAACTCTAGGTGCTAGGTCAAAAATTCTTCTAAAAGTCCAAAAACCCTATAGAAACCTAACCGAGTTCTATTTTTTTGTTACTTTTCAAATCACTTAAGTGAGTCTATAAGCATGTGCGCTTTATGTCTACCATCTAGTCACCCAGTCTCTAAAAGTATTCAGAATATTCCTCTTACTTTGGCAATTCAGAAATGCCTTTGTCGTGCGATCTCCTTAAGGATGGAGAATATTCCTTATCTTCATAAGACTCAATGGATGTTGTTGGTCTCTAGGTCTCCAAATTATCTTTGTTAGATCTAGCGACTACTGCTGATAAATATTTTCAAGGCAACTTTAGTCGCTAAATCTCTAGACACAAAAGACCTTCAGTCAAGTGATCTCTTAATAAAATGATGAAATGACCAAAGCTTTAGTGATTATGAGTCTTCTCCTTAGTCACTAGGTCTCCACATAAAGGATGGGAATTATGTTCTTCTCATTCACCAGGTCTCCCAGTGCTCTGGCGGTTAATGTTTTTATCCAGTGACCCAACAATTGTGGTAGTCACTATTGGAGATTTGCTAGCAGGCCAGTACTGACTGTATGTTTGTCATTGATGAAAACTTATGGAAAGTAGCATGCATGGAAGTATTATGTAGTAAGCCTTTAGTATATGATGTATGGACATGATATCCGCATGATATCATGGGCGAAGAGGTTAACTATAAGTACAGATAGTTATATAGCAGCTTGTGTCAACAGTGTTCTTGACAGAGTTACAGGCAATGTTTTGTGTATGGTTGTTTGTATAGTTGTCTTATGGGCATGCACCCTAGGATATATGTTGAAGACATGTTAGTGATGTTTTATTTATGAACACATAGTCTAATGATGAATGCAAGTAAAGTTATGCAGTCACTATTTACCAGTAGCAGTTTCGTGTGTTTGTTCAGAAGAGCCAACATATATTTTATTATTTCTTGAGTTGTGGCTATATTGAGGATATGCACCCTTGGATTTAAGCTTGGAGAAGTTTTATTGATGTTCAGTTAAGAGTGCATAATTTAATTCAAGTTATAGAGAAAGTTCCAGTTATTTTGGTAGAGCCAATAGTGTGTGGTGTGCATCTACAATTATTTTATTAGATAGGTCCCAGAATGAGTTGTGTGCATAATAGAGTTGACAAGATGTTTGTTGAATTTTATTATGGTTTCTCTAATATGATTTCAAGGTGGTTCTAATAGGCTAACTTGATTATATCATTTGGAGGAAAGATATTTATAGGCATTCATTTGTGATTGCTTGAGTGTGGTTCATGGTTGATTAAGCATAGCAAAACAGATTGTGTGAAGTATTGAACCATCAGAAGAAGGTCTATGTGACCAAGTAGAGTATGTGTGCTATTCATTGGAACTGATCCAAATAGTAGGTCAAAGCGCAGTTCACCAAGATCCAAATATTGTGTGTATCTATTATTCAAAAGGTTGTAGCCTTCGCCCATTTGAGCAGTGAGCTCTTGAATAGTGTGTCCTCTCCCCTAACAAGGACAATTGTAAAAGACTCCTAACAGGGTCTAACCCTTAACCAAGTCTACTATACTTAATAAATTTTAAAGCTACACCTAACAGGGTAAAGGATCTTCTAGCAAGAATCATTATATACTAGTAGAGAATATTAGTGGGTATCAAGTCCCACCGGGGTTTTTACCTATTTGGGTTTCCCCATAACCAAAATATTGGTGTTTTTTTCAAGTGTTCTTTTATTGTGTTTATGCTTTATGTTTAAGTATACTTAATTGGATAAAGAATTGAAACTTGTAGATAACTGATTCACCCCCCTCCCCCCCCTCTCAGTTATCTCTTGGGACTATTCCTAACAATTGGTATCAGAGCCAAGTGCCTCAGAGAGAAAGTTTAACAACTTGAGGTTGATCAGATGACATACTTCAGGAAAGAAAGTCCTAAGTTTGATGGAGATAATTATCTTGATTGGAAGAAGAAGATGGTGACCCATCTGCAGTGCATTGCTTTTGAAGTTTTTAATGTAAGCATCCAAACAACCAATATTACTACATTAGAAGACCTTACAAAAGATGATGCTACTGATGCTCAAAAGGAATTGTTTCATCAAAATGCTATTTCTAAAGAAGCCTTTATCAATGCCCTATCTGATGGTGAATTTTCAGAAGTAAAAAAGATGGATACAACCCATAAAATTTGGAAGCACCTTGAAGACATTTTTGAAGGAGACAAACAAGCAAAGGATGCATGCAGAAAGACATGGAAGAAAAGATACAATGCATTAGAGATGTTGCCTGAAGAAAATAGCAGAGCTTACAATCAGAGGATTAATGAAGCAGTTGCTAGAATCAAGAACAATGGTGGAGATATTTTTGAGGAAGACATTATGGACAAGTTGATGACTACTCTTACTCTAGAATATGAGAGCAAGATCAACATCCTTGATGAGACCATGCAGCTTACATCAAATTTCAAGAGAGAGACCTTTATCAACAAAATCTCAGCTTTTGAGATTTCAAGATTGAAGACAAAACCAAAGAGTGAGAAAGCTTTCAAAGAAACAGTTCATGGTAAGAAATCTGCAAATACTTCTGGTAATTTTGATGATGATGATGAAGATAAAACACTAGATGATTTTAATGCTATGATTGCCAAAAGAGAAAAGAAAGGAAAAGGAAAATATGAAGGTCAATTATCATTTAAGTGCTTTTCATGTAATAAGATTGGTCACTTTGCATCTAAGTGTCCCACTAGAGCTAGAAAGTTCAAAAAGGATTATAAGCCTAAGTATTCTAAGGAATCCTAATATGTTGGAGATGGAGTCTTAGATGAAGAATTAGGTGAAGAAGAACCTAGACCCTCCACTAGTGAGAGAGTTATTGAGGAAATGTTTGACAGCATTGATGTGTTGTTTAATGACCCTGAGACAAGTGAAGAAGGTACTCCTAAGGCTGATGAGTCAGCATCACCTAAATTTCCAAAGTTTACATCAAGAAATCATTCCAAGAAAGACATCATTGGAGATCAGAGTGGCAAAGTCTTAACAAGATCACAAGAAAAGAACTCAGCTAGAAATGATCTGGTATGTTTACTATCTCAGATTGAACCTTTAAGTGTTGAAGATGCTTTTAAGGATTTAGACTGGCATGATGCTATGAAAGAAGAACTTGATCAGATCATTAAGAATGACACTTGGGAACTGGTCCCAAGACCTAGTGATAAGAATGTGATTGGAACAAAGTGGATATTTAGAAACAAGATGAATGAAGATAGTACAATAGTAAGAAATAAAGAAAGATTAATATGTAAGGGATATGCACAAAGAGAAGGCATTGATTATTCAGACACATTTGCACCTTTGAGTAGATTAGAAGCTATTAAGTTGTTTTTAGCTTATGCTACAATTAAAAACTTCAAAGTTTATTAGATGGATGTCAAATCAACATTCTTGAATGGAGACTTAAAAGAAGTATACATTGAGCAATTTGAAGGATTCACATTATCAGACAGACCTGATATGGTATGCAGATTGAAGAAGGCCCTCTATGGACTTAAGCAAGCCCCTAGAGCATGCTATGAGAGACTAGATGGATACTTAACAAAGATTGGATTCACGAAAGGAGCAACAGATTGTAATCTATTCATTAGAGACACATCTGAAGGTTTATTACTTGTAGCTATATTTTTTGATGACATTATCTTTGGAGGTAATGACAAACTCAGTGCTGAATTTGCCAAAGAAATGAAGAATGAGTATGAGATGAGTATGATTGGTCCTATCAAGTACTTTTTGGGATTAAATATGTAGCAAACAAAAAAAGGGATTTTCATTAATCAATCAAAGTATGTGAAAGAGATACTAAAGAAATTCAAGATGGATGATTTCAAGCTAGTAGGAACCCCTATGATTATTGGATGCAAGCTTAAAAAGGAAGATTACTCACCAATAGTTGATATAACATTGTATAAGTCTATGATTGGTAAACTCATTTATCTTACTCAGACTATACCTGACATTTCTAATGTAGTTGGTATAATTGGAAGATTTGCAGCAGAGCCTAAACAAAGTCACCTCATGGCAGTAAAGAGAATATTCAAATACTTGCAGGGCACTATAGATTATGGTCTATGGTATCCTAATTCAGAAAATGTTGAACTTCATGTGTACATGGATGCAGATTGGGAAGGATGTGTTGATGACAAAAAAAGTACTTTAGGTGGAGCAGTGTTTCTTGGTGATAGACTTGTCACTTGGACAAGCAAGAAACAAAACTATATTTCTCAGTCAACATCAGAAGAGGAGTATGTTGTAGTAGCCTTGAATTGTTCTACAATTGTTTGGATCAAGAAGATGATAAAAGATTTTGGAATTTAGACTGATTATCCTATTATTATTCACTATGATAACACTAGCACTATCAATATGTCAAAGAATCATGTGATGCATGCAAAGACAAAACACATTGAGATCAAGTATCACTTCCTAAGAGAGAAAGTGGTAGAGAAAGAAGTCAAGTTGGACTATGTGATTATTAAAGAAAAATTGGGAGATATACTCATAAAGCCCTTGCCTAAGGATACTTTTGAGTATCTCAGGGGGAAGTTGGGAGTAATTCCCTTCCTTGATTCTGCTTAGAAGGAAGCAGGAATGGCATCAGTCCTCAGGGACTGATGGAATGTTGACTACTCTACCTTAGGAGAAGTACCTATGCTTAAAATGAGTGGTTCCCTTTTCCATTGATGTCAAAGGGGGAGTATATATAGAGTCATGAAAAACAAAAGTAAAAATAGGAGTAATATACTAAGGGGGAGAAACATTCAGTTATGACAACAGTACAGTTGAGGAAATGGAGAATATTAGAAAATATTGTAGCAGATGGAGGATTCATCTTTGGGGAAGTTTTGAAGAGGAAATGGAGAATGTTATAAAAGAAATGTTCATTTGGGTTGATGGTGGTTTTTCATTCCACATGTTTCCATCAATGCCAAAGGGGGAGATGGTTGGAGATTTGCTAGCAGGCCAGTATTGACTGTATGTTTGTCATTGATGACAACATACAAAATGTAGCATGCATGGAAGTCTTATGTAGTAAGCCTTCAGTATATGATGCATGGAAATGATATCAGCATGATATCATGGGCACAAAGGTTAACTATAAGTACATACAGTTATATAGCTTCTTGTGTCAACAATGTTCCTGACAGAGTTACAGGCAGTGTTCTATGTATGGTTGTCCGTACAGTTGTCTTATGGGAATGCGCCCTAGGATATATGTTCAAGACATGTTAGTGATGTTTTAGTTATGAAAGCATAGTCTAATGATAAACGCAAGTGAAGTTATGCAGTTGCTATTCACCAGTAGCAGTTTCTTGTGTTTGTTCAGAAGAGCTGATAAAGATTTTATTGTTTCTTGAGTTGTGGCTATCTTGAGGATATACACCCTTGGAGTTAAGCTTGGAGAAGTGTTATTGATGTTTGGTTAAGAGTGCATAATTTAATTTAGCTTACAGAGAAAGTGCTAATTGTTTTGGTAGAGCTGACAGTGTGTGGCATGCGTCTACAATTATTTTATTAGACAGGTCCTAGAATGAGTTGCGTGAATAATAGAGCTGAAAGAATGTTTGTTGAAGTTTATTATGGTTTATCTAATATGATTTCAAGGTGATTCTAACAGGCCAACTTTATTATATCATTTGGAGGAAAAATATTTATAGGCAATCATTTGTGATTGCTTGAGTGTGGTTCATGGTTGATTAAGCAGAGTAGAGCAGATTGTGTGAAGTATTGAACCATTAGAAGAAGGTCTATGTGACCAAGTAGAGTATGTGTGCTATTCATTAGAAATTATCCAAAAATTAGGTCAAAGCATAGTTCACCAAGATCCAGATATAGTGTGTATATGTTATTCAGAAGGTCGTAGCCTTCACCCATTTGAGCAGTGAGCTCTTAGATAGTGTGTCCTCTCCCCTAGTAGGGACAATTGTAAAAGACTCCTAATAGGGTCAGACCCTTAACCAAGTGTACTGTACTTAATATATTGTAAAGATACTCCTAACAAGGTAAAGGATCTTCTAGCAAGGATCATTATACACTAGTATAGAATATTAGTGGGTATCAAGTCCCACCGGGGTTTTTACCTATTTGGGTTTCCCCGTAACCAAAATATTGGTGTTGTGTTCAAGTGTTATTTCATTATGTTTATGCTTTATGTTTAAGTATACTTAATTAGATAAATAATTGAAACTTGTAGATAACTGATTCACCCCCCCCCTCTCAGTTATCTCTTAGGACTATTCCTAATAGTCACGTATCCTTAGAATCCCGACGGTTATGTTATAAACATTCAACGATCTGGTGACATGGTTATCTCCTAGTCTCACAATGTAACGATTAAGTCATAATATTTTTAGTGACTTGGAAACAACCATAAGATAGAGGAAGGATCAATAGTAAGCATTATATCTCATAGTCTAACCAAGGTTAAATGGTCATCTAGCCACTTGGTGAATAAAGGTTTCGTGTAGTCTCCAGATTTAACCAGGGTAAAGAGAAATATTAAGAGACTATGAGATATCTTTAGTCATGTGATAGGTAGAAGATGATTGATTAAGATAAAGGTTTTCAAAGATTAAATCTGAGCCATTGATATAGTTGTAATCAAGTAGTTGTCGCATAGTCTCCTAATTGAACCATGAGTTAAGAAAAGTTGCAACGACCGTGAGAAATGATTTGTTGCCCAGCCTCTGAAGTAAACTTAGGTTAATAAAATCATTGAGAAACTAGAAAGTAACCTTAGTCACATGATCACAAGATGACTAAAGGTTCAGTGTCAGCTGAGGTCAAAAAATGACAAAAGATATAAATATATTTGCCGGATTTGATGACATGTTCTCTCCTGATTGGTCGAATAATGAAATAAAGAAATAATAATTTCTCAGTGATTGTGGAATGAACTATAGTTGTTGAGTCTCTAGAAGAAATAAATCAAAGGTTTTTTTCTTTCAGTTGCCAGATCTCTAGAAAGTTTTAGTCTCCAGGTCTCCAAAGGAAGTCAAAGTCAGAATAAAAATGTAGAGATTAAGTGACTACCATTGATTTTGTTCTTTATGAGTTTGGATCTAACGATTGTCTCTTAATCACTAGATAAAAGTAATGTCATCCAAAAGATGTCGAGACTAAGCGATTGTTGTTAGATTAACATCCTATGGTTGTCATGAAGTTGTGAGAAGAAATGAATATTTGAATAAAGTTCTGTCAATTAATAGACTTCTTTGTAGTCACCAAGTCTCCAGGTGGGAGAAGTCGAGCAATCTCCATAAGAATTTTAAAAAGTTAGCAAGTTCTAGCAATTAGGAGACTCATTGTGTAGTCGCTAAGTCTCTCAATAAGGAAATAAGGAAATGAGACTTAGGAAATACCTTAGTCATTAGATCTCGAGATGAATTTGATAAGTAATGAATGTTGTAGCAACTATGAGGAAACTATAGTCACTGAGTCCCCGAATGGAGAAAATTAAAAGTAAAAGGACTTAAGCTAGATCGTCAGATTAAGATCTAATGGTAGTCACTGAATCTCAAGAAGGAATCATAAAAGGTAAAGTCATCCAGCGTGTTAGCACCTTTTCCTATAGAATCACTATATAGATATTAAGCTTGACTCTTAGACTCCCAATTCTAGATTCTTACAGGGAAAAGGCTAATTGACAAGGATTTAATCCTCCTACACTTTGGGCTCCATAGACCCAGGCGGGTGTACCTAAAACATATTAAATCTGATACATAAACACTCTCTCTCACTAAAACCCCTTATACAAACACTAAAATCAGTGGATAGTAACAAGGATATTCACCCTTCTTCTCTTTGAACCCAGAGGCTCAGGCAGGCTAACCTATCAGATTCACTTCTACAAGGAATCACCAAAAGCATTTGCACTTTTCAATGCAATTTGCAAACATGAATGCTCTTAAACTGGAAATGAAAAATTAATTGAAATTAATGAATGATGAAGAAAACTACAAGATAAGCAAGAGACCAGTGCCTTGTCTATTGGGCAATAGAGTCAAAACAAACATGCATTCCCAGAAAACCCTAACTCCAAACTCAAAGAAACCAAGTGAAGTGCCTTACAAATCACTTTTCTCACTCCAATTCCTCGACATCAGATTAATGTATAAACTTTAAATTATCAGAACTTGTATTCAAGGTTGTCTCTCTCATTGAAAGAAACTTAAAAAAAACAAGATCGCAGCTACCTTATAGCCAATGCATCAAAATTCCTTATAACTGATACACAAGAATTAAGACCAGATATACAAAGACATCAAAAAGAATTGAACAGGGATTCCATTGTTCTTTATTAAAAATTCATCTGGCTCAGCATAGTTACAAGACAAAGAAACACAAAGAAAACAAGAAAAAAAAGGCCTGAATATTGCCTAGCAGTGTAAATTTTCAACATCCTTTATAAAATGAGAGAAAAACAAACATATAGCAAATGAAAGTCAGTTACACAGAACTGACAGTTATCTATTTAGCACAAGATATCTTCAACATTCCTCTCATCTACCCTGCAACTGATTCTTCAAACTGATCCACTTTCTGCAATCATTTCCCAAACTGATCTAATTCTGATCCTCGGATTTCAAACCCAAACTGCTCTTTCCCATCACTTTGAAACTGAAAATCATCATTGCCAAAGGATTCCTTGCCTTTTCCCATTTTTGAAAACATATAATACTTATATATTCAGACAAAAAATGAATCTCTAGGCCATTTTTCCATAAGCAGCTCTGTCTTTTAAATTTTTGAATTATTTCTAATGTCTATACTATATCAACTTTTAAATCCTTTTAAATCTATAATTTTTAATCATTTTTTGCACATGGCCACAAGAAGCACCAAAACTAGACACTTGTCAACTACTGATTCGATGCTCAGACTAACCTCAGGTTTAACCCCTGATTAGGAGATCTAGCAACTACACGCATTCGTCAAATCTTAGAACACTCCAACTAACCATGGTTAAGTCTGGTGATCAGGCGTACAGACCATTCTCTAAGTCTTAGAATCAATTCTTAACCAAGGTTAACATCTGGAGAATGGGTGACTGAGCACATTCTCCCAATCTTTGAATGCTTTTGTCTTGACTGTCAATGATCTGGAGAACTGGCGACTAGTGGCTACCTCTAATTCTCTGAATGTTATCTCCTTATCATGAATGATTGGGAGACTTAGTGACTAGGCTATCTCTGAATCTCTAGATACTAGTGACTTAACCACTAGCATCTGGTGATTGGGTGACTGGCAGTTAGTTGACCACCAGCACTGAATCTTCAGACAATCTCCTAACTGCTAGTTTGATTGTGCAACTCAGTAAACATGCCATAGGCCATCTTCATCCAATCAGCGCACCACCACCTATGTACAAAATTTCCTTACCAACTAGTTCAAGCATGAAAACCAAGGCACCTTCACACAGGCACATGAGAAGAGCTTCCACTCTTCAATCTACATTGTATGTACTTGGCGCTGCATATAAACACTTGAACTTCCCCATTGTAGATGAATGTGGGATAATTCATTTTAAGAGTTTTAAAGACTACAATTTAAAATTTGTCTTATGCCCAGCTGGCACACGCTCTAAGGTGGGTCCACATGGGAAGAGGCCTTCACATGCCTTGTTCACCCTTTTCTTTACACTTCATTGGAAAGTTGGTGCATATAAATGCTATAAAAGCCCCAAATAAGGTGCATGTGGGATATACCCACATGCACCTTATTCACATTTTCCCTATCATGCCAGAACATGCCCCTCTATTTCATGAGTCTCTGCCTTACGCAGGCTCCCATAGACTTATGTTGGCCATTAAAATACACACAAACCATTTTCAAACTCATGTCCTCTATCAGCTTGCACAGGCCCATTACATGAATATGGGTTGGCTCCTCTCTTTGGCATTGCGTGAGTCTACTTGGTAGACCTTTTTTTTGCTCAAGTTCAAGCTCCCCACACACCATAGGCTGGCATCCAATTAGCATGCCTGATGCATGAGCCCCTTTACCTCACATGGGTTTCTCCTTGATGGTGTTAAAGTCTTCTTTGTGCATTCATGCAAGGGTCTCATCACTCTATTTCATGGTACCCCATTACATGCAGGTCCATTCCTACGCAGGCCTTCACACATTGCACAAGGCACTCCACAATGTGTAGTCCACTTGGAAAATGTTGTACACTTACTAACCTTACACAGGCCACTCTTTCTATTTCATGGGGCATTTCATTCTTAACATGAGGCATCCACTCATGCAGGTCACTTCTGGCTCTTGCCTTGCATGATATTCCTTCATGCACTGGCAGTCCACTTTTATGGAGCTCCATACTGCATAGAGCCTTTTGCATGAGGCTTCACCCTATATTTTAGACTATCTTCTCTAATGTGAGGCCCCACTTTGGCTTATGTTGGTGCTCCCAAAATGTGAGTACTCCTTTTCATGAGCCGGCCTCCCCGACAAAATGGAAAGTCCCTTTGTCTTAACGCATGTAGCCTCCTTGGATAAATGTCAACCTCCATTGATACATTGCCTGGAGTCTTAATTAATATGGTTTGGAAGCTCTCTGGACATGACATCTCCTATGCTGACTAGCAACCTACTTGGTATCATGCGTAGGTCCATTTCTTTGCATTGGCTACTTCCCTTTTGCGCTAGCAGTCCAATTCCCTCCTCCATTTTAGCTTTGAAATTTCCACCTCCACGCGTGAGTCCTTATCATTTTCATGTGTGAGTCTATACATTATATCTATGCTAGCTTTTACATTGGCACACCAATATTGATTCCATTGGTTTCATAGCACAGGATGTGCCTTTTCAAACTTATAGTCTATGCCTTATGCTTTATAAATTTATGTTCTTTACACAAGCATTTGTTAGGACTTGGCCATCCCTTTTCTAGATTTGTCCCATTTGTTGCCTTCAAAGTCATTGTTGCATCTTCTAATGAATGGAAGTGTATAAATGCAAAGCCTCTTAAAACATGAGTAAACATATCATGAACAAGACGGAGGTCCATGATAGTAGCATGCTTTGAAAACTAGCAATGCAACATTTCTTCATTGGCCTTGTTATCTAGTCCACAAACAACTAATAAATGTGTTGGTCCAAACTCATCCTTTCTATATCCACTTGGTGCCATATTTTAAAAAAAAAAAAAACATTAACATCAGTAGCAGGAGCATCCTCAACACATCCATCATTGCATTGAAAATAACAATCGGCAGGCAAAATGTCACAACCGTAAATAGCACACATTTATTCAGCATCTTCATTTTGTTAACGGTAAGTGTACACATGTACTCTTGGAGATATTATGCACAAGGCATAACATTTGATGCACACCTTCCTCTGTGGCACTGAGATGTGATCAACCAATTGAAGTAGAACCATGGCGCATTGAAGATTCAATCACATAATTCATTTTTTACATTTTGGCAAAACTGACCATCAAAACTGACTAGCTCCTGGAAGCAGCCTCAAAAACTGACAAAAAGGTCTGACATGAGAGTACCATTGGGAAGATAAGATCACTTCCAACATTATGATATGCTCACCAAATAAGAGATCATGATATGACCCGAGCCAAAAGATTATAAAGATTAAACAGGGCCATTTGAAAACCAAAACTACTTGTAATGCCAAACTCACATAAATTGCCTCTGGAGCCGGCTTTTTAAACTGACCAACTAAAACTTCCAGGAACCGTAATCTCAGGCACTAATTCTCCCTCATACAAGGAACATGAATCCATAACCAATTCACCAAAAATATCAAATGGCTGGTTACAATTAATCACCAAAGTCAGCTGACTAGTAAAATTCAGGATAAGAAACAATGAAAAATGCATAAACTGGTTTTGGAATTGGCCGAGGAAAGTAATCAAATGGATTGGCAGGGACTTGAAAATCACCAGACACTTAGTCTTCTAGGTCTATAGTGTGGAACCACACTCAATTATGTCATACCTTGCATAGGGAAAAAATTACAAAGCCTCAAAGTAGGCTACTTAGAATTTTGAATAGTGCACACTCAGAGAGTTTTAACAAATTACAAATGGAATGACATTGGCAAACAGGTCAAACGGGCACATGGGGGGCTGAAAATTGGTAGGATGACTCACTCCCATTCCTAAAATATGATTCCATAACCAGCATGTCATGATCAATCACAGGGAATAAGATATTCAAATGCAAACAGGGCCTGCTACAACAAATTAACATTTAGGCAAAAATGCAGATTCAGACAAGTGCTCAAAACAAGACTTCACAAAACAACTTGAAACTTGACTTTAACGACCTGAGATTTCTTCAAATGATAAAAAAAGGGTAATGAACACCTGTCATACATGGAAAACCTTAGAATCTCACTTGGGAAAATAGGCACAAAAGCACTTCAAAGGGGTCGGAATTGCAAAATTTTAACAAGGTACTCTAAAACCCATGTATTTTTGAGTACCTACAGTGGCTCTGACTGGGGATGTGTGTCCCATGCGGGCATGCAGAGAACTCCAAAATCTTATGGTACAACAGACCACCCCAAAGAGAATCAACTTTAACTTTCTTTTACTTCCTCTCAAAATTCTGAACAAGGAACCCAAAACCAACTACGAACAACTAAAAAAAAGAAACTCTACAAGGTTTACAAAATATACATAAGCAGCTTCAAAATGCCAAAGGAAATTCAACCTTTACCTCTGTCAAAAACTTGGTTCCTCCTTTGGAACTCAATCGGTAATCTGAAACTACCATTAGACTCATGATGATAGAAAGTATCAAGGAACATAGGCTGGACAATATCTTCAAATTTAAAATCACCTACACCTTCTCTCTTATGTCTCCTCACAAATTCATTATCCAGAAAATAGACATCATCAGAATCATCACAAATTGAAACACATGAAAGAGAACACATGACTGATACCTTTTCTTCTTGGCTGCAAACATCTGGCTCATCTTTAATGCACGCTTGCATATTAAAAGTAAAACAACTGTATTCACAATCATTCAGCTCAACCAAGGAATTTGAAACACCCTTATGCATCAAACCAGTCAGATTAAACAAATCTAACTTCTCTTGATAAATCACAACTTTATCCTCATAAGTATGATTCACACAATCCATACCATAAATTAATTCATCTTCATTATCAACAATGTCTGGTGGTAGAAGGATCAAGCTATCAACATGTAATGCACTTTTATCATATGAACAACACTCACCTCACATTACATCTCCTCCAACCAACTTCATTGGAGCTGGAAGTTTAGACTCAACTGTACCATTGATATCACAATCTGAAAATGAGTTATTTTCAACAAGTTCTATTTCCTGGGCACATTCTTTGAACAATGGATTAGAAACTACATGGAATTGTTTCTCATAAACATTAGAACAAAGTGTTGGCTGGTTCATATCAATGTCTTCATCATATAGCACGTTGGAAACTCCAAAAGACATGTCATCACATCCAACTTCACTTATACGTTCAGCAGAGAAAGAAAAATCTGAATCTGAACATGATTCACCACTATTGTTGTCATCACATGAGAAATCAACACTGTAATCAGTCAAATCATCTTCACAAGTACTAGATAATGAATCCCATTTGTCTTCAGTCTTCATGACCTCACATTCAATCTCAATATCACTTAAACACATAGAAGATTGAAAAGAAAAATTATTTGCAAAATAAGAGGAAAGTTGTGATTGGTTATTAGAAACTAATTCATTTTCAGTTTGATCCATGCTTCCGGAATCCTATTGTTTCATTTGCAGCAATAATGACAAATGTTCCTCATCCATGGATTCACAAAAATCACTATTTCTCTCAGCACTTTCATCAACATTAGTAACTGGAAAGTCATTTTCATGATTAACCCCATCATACTTGTGCAAAGGAAAAGATGTATCATCGACAATCTGGAAATGTTCATTACCTTCATTGGCTGAAAAAGTTTCCAGCTCTTCATCAGCAACATCTCTAGTAGTGACATTTAGTCCACTTTCACATACATCATTTTAACCAATGCAATCAATACAGGAATGAAAACATTGATGTTGCTCACCCTTTTCTTGATTGTTCACTTCATTCTGAGAATAAAAACCAGCAGAGGTACGCCTTCTTATAACTCCATATTTTAGATTGCACTCAATATCCATAGCAAATTCAAAAGCCAAGTATAGACTTTGTGTCTTTTTATCCCTCAATAAGAAACCCATCTTTTGGCCTAAAGCACCCAAATACACAACTAAACATATCTGATCATGGGGCCTACAATTCTCAAGGATATCCCTCAATGCTTTAACAAATCTTCCATTAAACTTTGGGACAAACTCATCTTGTTCAATTTGAATTTCCATTAATCTATCCAGCAACAATTTGACATCTACCCACCCATCAAACTATTTAATGAAGGATGAACATAACTCATACCATGAAGAAATTGAAGCTGTCAGCAGGAATGAGAACCATTATCTTTCATCTCCTTTTAGAGTCTGCACAAACAACCTCATCTAAAGATCCTCATGGCATACATCAAAATCACACATCACATCAGCAAAAACTTGAACACACTTCCTTGCTGATTGAGACTAGTTCCTATTAAAAGCTATCAAATGTCCTCTGATTTCATCAAGGATCTTTTTAGGGAAACCAAGTATGTCATCATAGAAAAATGGCACCTATCCTTTAATAAAAGAACACCTATGAACATCCATTATTGGCTGCAACCTTTACATACACACTTGGATATTCTCAAAGACCAATAACAGGAAATTTATACTTGTAGTTAACCTTCTTTTATCACCGAACTTTTCTAACATACTTCTCACATATATGACTTAACTCAAAATTCAATCTAGAAGCATGTAATTCCACTTATCTGTCCTTTCTTTTAATGACTAAATTACCTGATAAGGACCATGCAAACACATGAAATATTGAATGGAGAATACTTGGAAAATCCTTTACTGAATGTTGTTGTTCACTTCACATCTAACTGAAATCTAAAACAAGGCTTCACATCTCAGGTTCATTCTAGCATAGAGTCACCACCTCTCTTAAGAGGACACAAATTTTTCACTGATCTTCCTTGAAACACCAACATATTCTGGGCGTTCCTCACAACAAAGTCACATATATTCTTAAATCTTACAACAACAAATCTAGGTAATACTTGCAGATCTGAAAATAATTTTTAGATTATAACATTTATAAGACTCTTCCCCAAACTGAATACAACAAGACTCTAGGAAAGTCCATAGCAGAGTCGCTAATCTATTAGCACCTTTTCCTGTAGAATCTCTATATAGCTATTAAGCTTGACTCTTAGATTCCCAATTCTAGATTCTTACAGGGAAAAGGCTAATTGACAAGGATTTAATCCTCCTACTCTTTGGGCTCCACAGACCCAGGTGGGTGTACCTAAAACATATTAAATCTGATACATAAACAGTCTCTCACTAAAACCCCTTATACAGACATGAAAATCAGTGGATAGTAACAAGGATATTCACCCTTCTTCTCTTTGAACCTAGAGGCTTAGGCAGGCTAACCTATCAGATTCAGTTTTACAAGGAATCACCAAAAGAATTTGCACTTTTCAATGCAATTTGCAAACATGAATGCTCTTAAACTGGAAATGAAAAATTAATTGAAATTAATGAATGATGAAGAAAATTGCAAGATAAGCAAGAGACCAATACCTTGTCTATTGGGCAACAAAGTCAAAACAAACACGCATTCCCAGAAAACCCTAACTCCAAACTCAAAGAAACCAAGTGAAGTGCCTTACAAATCACTTTTCTCACTCCAATTTCTGGACATCAGATTAATGTATAAACCTTAAATTCTCAAAACTTGTATTCAAGATTGACTCTCTCCTTGAAAGAAACTTGAAAAAAAAAGATCACAACTACCTTTTAGCCAGTGCATCAAAATGCCTTACAACTGATACAAAAGAATTAAGACCAGATTCACAAGACATCAACAAGAATTGAATAGGGATTCCATTGTTCTTAATTAAAAATTCATTTGGTTCAGCATATTTACAAGACAAAGAAACATAGAGAAAACAAGAAAAAAAAGGCTTGAATACTGCCTAGCAGCGTAAATTTTTAACATCCTTTACAAAATGAGAGAAAAACAAAGATATAGAAAATGAAAGTCAGTTACACAGAACTGACAACTATCCATTTAGCACAAAATATCTTCAACATTCCTCTCATCTACCCTACAACTGATTCTTCAAACTGATCCACTTTCTGCAATCATTTCTCAAACTGATCTGATTCTGATCCTCAGATTTCAAACCCAAACTACTCTTTCCCATCACTCTGAAACTGAAAATCATCATTGCCAATGGCTTCCTTGTCTTTTCCTATTTTTGAAAATATATAACACTTATATATTCGAACAAAAAATGAATCTCCAGGCCATTTTTCTATGAGCAGCTCTGTCTTTTAAATTTTTGAATTATTTCTAATGTCTAGACTATATTAACTTTTAAATCCTTTTAAATCTGCAATTTTTAATCATTTTTTGTACATGGCCACATGAAACACCAGAACTGGACACTTGTCAACTACTGATTCGATGCTTGGACTAACCTCAGGTTTAACCCCTGATTGGGAGATCTGGCAACTACATGCATTCTCCAAATTTCAGAACACTTTGACTAACTATGGTTAAGTCTGGTGATCTGGCAAACATACCATTCTCTAAGTCTCAGAATCAATTCTTAACTAGGGTTAACATCTGGCGGATGGGTGATTGATCCCATTCTCCCAATCTCTGAATGCTTTTGTCTTGACTGTCAACGATCTAGAGAACTGGTGACTAGCAGCTACCTCTAATTCTTTGAATGTTATCTCCTGAATGCAAACCATTGGGAGAGTCAGCGACTAGGATATCTTTGAATCTCCAGATGCTAGTGACTTATCTACTAGCATCTAGCAATTGGGTGACTAGCGGTTAGTTGACCACTAGCGCTGAATCTCCATACAATCTCCTAACCGCCAGTTTGATTGTGAGACTCCATGAACGTGCCATGTGTCATCTCCATCCAGTCAGCATGCCACCACTCTCTCTACAAAATTTCCTTAACAGTGGACCCAAGCACGGAAACCAAGGCACCTTCACGTGGGTGAATGAGCAGAGCTTCCACTCTTCAATCTACATTGCATGTGCTTTGTGCTACATATAAACACTAGAATTTCCCCATTCTGGATGAATGTGGGATAATTCATTTTAAGAGTTTTAAAGACTTCAATTTAAAATTTGTCATTGGAGTGCTGGTGCATATAAATGCTATAAGATCCCCAAATAGGGTGCTTGTGGGATAAACCCACACGCACCTTATTCACATTTTCCCTATCATGCCAGAACATGCCCCTCTGTTTCGTGAGTCTCTGCCTTACGAAGGCTCCCATAGACTTATGTTGGCCATTAAAATACACACAAACCATTCTCAAACTCACGCCCTCTATCAACTTGCGTAGACCCATTACATGAATATGGGTTGGCTCCTCCCTTTTTCATTGCGTGAGTCTACTTGGTAGCCCTTCTTTCTACTCAAGTTCAAGCTCCCCACACACCATAGGCCAATAGCTAATTAGCATGCCTGATGCATGAGCCCCTTTACCTCACGTAGGTTGCTCCCTGATGGTGTGCAAGTCCTCTTTGTGCATTCACGCAAGGGTCTCATCACTCTATTTCATGGCACCCCATTACATGCGGGTCCATTCCTGCACAGGCCTTCACACATTGCACAAGGCACTTTTCAATGTGCAATCCACTTGGAAAATGTTGTACACTTACTAACCTTACGCAAGCCTCTCTTTTTATTTCATGGGGCATTTCATTCTTAACATGAGGCATCCACTCACATAGGTCACTTCTGGCTCTTGCCTTGCGTGATACTCCTTCACTCCTTCATGTGCTGGCAGTCCATTTCTATGAGCCTCCATACTACATAGAGCCTTTTGCATGAGGCTTCATCTTGTATTTTAGACTGGCTTCTCTAATGTGAGGCCCCACTTTGGCTTATGTTGGTGCTCCCAAAATGTGAGTACTCCTTTTCATGAACCGGCCTCCCTGGAAAAATGGAAAGCCCCTTTGTCTTAACGCGTGTGGGCTCCTTGGATAAATGACAACCCCCATTGATACATTGCATGGACTCTTAATTAATATGGACTGGTAGCTCTCTAGACATGGCATCTCCTACGCTGACTAGTAGCCTCCTTGGTATCATGTGCAGGTCCATTTATTTGCATTGGTTGCTTCCCTTTTGTGCTAGCAGTCCAATTTCGTCCTCCATTTTAGCTTGGAACTTTCCACCTCCACGCGTGAGTCCTTATCATTTTCATGTGTGAGTCTATACATTATATCTGCATTGGATTTTACATTGGCACACCAATATTGATTCCATTGGTTTCATAGCACAAGACCTGCCTTTTCAAACTTATAGTCTTTGCCTTATGCTTTATAAATTTATGCTCTTTACACAAGCATTTGTTAGGATTTGGCCATCCCTTTTCTAGATTTGTCCCATTTGTTGCCTTCAAAGCCGTTGTTGCATCTTCCAATGAATGGAAGTGTACAAATGCAAAGCCTCTTAAAACATGAGTAAACATATCATGAACAAGATGGAGGTCCATGATAGCAGCATGCTTTGAAAACTAGCAATGCAACATTTCTTCATTGGCCTTGTTATCTAGTCCACGAACAACTAATAGATGTGTTGGTCAAAACTCATGCTTTCTATATCCACTTAGTGCCAGATTTTTTTATTTTAAAAAAATTAACATCAGTAGCAGGAGCATCCTCAACACATCTATCATTGCATTGAAAATATAACAACCAGCGGGCAAAATGTCACAGCCACAAATAACACACATTTATTCAGCATCTTCATTTTGTTAATGGTAAGTGTACACATGTACTCTTGGAGATATTATGCACAAGGCATAACATTTGATGCACACCTTCCTCTGTGAGACTGAGATATAGTCAACCAGTTGAAGTAGAACCATGGCACGTCAAAGATTCAATCACATAATTTATTTTTTACATTTTGGCAAAATTGACAATCAACACCAACTGGCTCTCGGAAGCAGCCTCAAAAACTAAAAAAAAGGCCTGACATGAGAGCACCATTAGGAAGATAAGATCACTTCCAACATTATGATATGCCCACCAAATGAGAGATCATGAAATGACCCGAGCCAAAAGATTATAAAGATCAAATAGGGCCATTTGAAAACCAAAACTACCTGTAATGCCAAACTCACATAAATTGCCTCTGGAACTGGCTTTTAAAACTGACCAACTGAAACTTGTAGGAATTGGAATCTCAAGCACTGATTCTCCCTCATACAAGGAACATGAATCCATAACCAATTCACCAAAAAGATCAAATGTCCGGTTACAATTAATCACCAAAGTTAGCTTACTAGTAAAATTCAGGATAATAAACAGTGAAAAATGCATAAACTGGTTTTGGAATTGGCTTGGGAAAGTAATTAAATGTATTGGTAGGGACCTAAAAATCACCAAACCCTTAGTCTTCCAAGTCTATAGTATGGAACCACACTCAATTATGTCAGACCTTGCATAGGGAAAAAATTACAAAGCCTCAAAGTAGTCTACTTAGAATTCTTAACAGTGCACACTCAGAGAGTTTTAACAAATGACAAATGGAATGGCACTGGAAAATAGGTCAAACGGGCACATGGAGGGCTGAAAATTCACAGGATGACTCAATCCCATGCCTAAAATATGATGCCATTACTATTATGTCATGACCAATTATAGGGAAAAATATATTCAAATGTAAACAGGGCCTACTACAACAAATTAACATTTAGGCAAAAATGCATATTCAGACAAGTGCTCAAAACAAGACTTCACGAAACAACTTGAAAATTGACTTTAACGACCTAAGATGTCTTAAAATGATAAAACAAGGGTAACTAACACATGACATGCATGGAAAACCTCAAAATCTCATTACAGCAAATAGGCACAAAATCACTTCAAAGGGGTCAGAATTGCAAAATTTTAACAAGGTACTGAAAAACCCATGTTTTATTTTTGAGTACCAACACAACGACTTAGAGATTTCCTTTTGGTCACTTAATCTCTAAAGAATATGAAAAAGTTCCAAGCCTTTTCAGTGACTGTGATTCAATGTGTAGTCGCCAAGTTGCCAGAAAATCAAGTTTGATTACCTGTCATTGTCTCATCTCACGACTAGCAGTGAATTGAAGTTCAGGGCATGCTGAGTAATGGCAGAAGTGACATGAATTAAAAAGTTCAAAGTCTCAAAAGGGAAATTGCATTCAATTTTCTAAAGTAAATATAGCTAACTATCACTTATTCTAAAAATTACCAAGCCTTCTAGAGAGCCAAAGCTAGAGAATTATGAGAATTTGTGAGTGTTTTGGTGATTAAGCAGTTCAGCGAAATTTAGAATTTTTAGAAGAGTTCACAATTATAATCAAAATGAGTTAGCCTTCAACTAGCGGAGCTTCCACAAGCAAGGGATCCAAGGAAAAACATAAAAAAATCTTCTCAGATGAGTTTCTCACTCTGCTGCCTGGGTCATCGCAGAATAAAAAGGTTAGTGATGAACTCTTTGCTAATGACCTATCTTTTTGTAGAGATGCAAAGACTGGGATCTATCTAGGATGTGTCTCTTTAGGTATTTTTACAAGAATGTTGATAGTCCAGTGCCTGTGTCAAACCCTTGGACCTCCGGGCTAGCCAAATTGATAGTACCTGATGTTTATATAGATGTAGACTTACTCGTTGCTTTGGCCAACAAATATGACCCTTTATCAAAGACAATTAGGAGAGAGGATGGCTCGTCTCTGGTCACTTTTGACAGAAATTTATTTATGAGGGCTTTTGGTATCCATATTCCCATGGCCACAAAAATCAATGTACAGGCTCAGGCCAATAGGCATAATTGGGAATCTGTCCTTGTATCAAAGGAGATTCAAAGCCATGTTCCATGAGCCAATAGGAACTACATTGCACCAATGGCTAGGTCAACCCCTTACTTTTACAAAGACGTATGCTTTTATGTGAATTATATTGCTTATGGTTTATGTGGAGTGCTAGGAGTAGATGGTGGATCAGAAAAAATTACATCTGACATCCTGATGATGGTGTTAGACTCACAAAAAATGAACACAAGAAAAGGATATGACTACATTGGGTATGTGATTAACACAATGCATGAGGTTTTGGAGGCAATAAGAAAGAGGGAAGCCTCTCCTAGGTTTTTTCATTACTCATTATTAATGCATTTCATTTTGTTCTACAATTACAACATTATGGATTTGGATAACCTACAGCCTTAGATGATGTGGAATGGTCAACCCAACCTAGTATAGTTTTGGATAGGAGCCTGGAGCCCTACTTGCCCTAATTGTGATTTTTGTGCTTTTCAAAATTGGATGTTGCGGCCTATCTTGATCAGCCTAGGGTTAAATTTTTCAAGGCTACCAGTTAAGGCTCTAGAACTACTAAGGCCTCGACAATTTTTTTATAAGTAGCCTAAAGATCACAACTGGGGAGACTTCCATTATGAGAAGACTTGCACAATAATAAGAGTTTATGGATGCCCCCAGCCACCCCATGTTCTACCATTTTTTGTTCCACCAAGAATTTCCTTCTTAGAAATTATTTGGCAGCTCAAGCTGACTGACAAAGAAAACTTAGCCCCCCATAGGAAGGGAACATTTACCCCAAGGCATTTTAGAGTATGCAACTTCACTATTGGAAAGAATGGATTTGGTAAATTGAATGATTGGTTAGGTTGGTATAAAATGAATGTTGGTGTGCCAAGGTATGTTGATACAGAGAAATTCATTATAATGGCTAGGAAATATTACATGCCTTCTATTCCAATAAGTAATAGACATGAGGATTTTCCAAAGGAGGACATCATTAGAAGCATCATTGAGGAGGATGAGATAGGAAGTATAGCAGAACAATTCAATGAATTGTTGAGACTTGAAAATTTGATGAAAGCAAAGGGACTATCCTTTGGGGGTTTCTACCCTATAGTGCCTTATCTACAAAGGCTAGATATGATGATGGAAAATTTCCACTCATTGGTTACCTCAATTGAGGACCAAATAGATGAAAAAGATAGGGAAAAGGAGAAACACTCAAAATTATACTACAAGGATAGTGATGGAGGCTATCTAGTATACAGTCCTCCTACTTTGGAACAAGGGTCTCCTATTAGGCAAGAAGGAAAAGAAAATATAATAATGGATCTAATAGAGCTTCCTAGCTCTCAGGATACTAGTGAGCCTCCTCTTAAGAAGTAGAAATTGCAAATAGGAGAGTCTTCACAGGCAAGAGTCCCTGAGAAGAAAGGAGATAGAGTAAAGGCTCTCTTTCTAGGGGATAGAGCCCATGATCATAGACTCAGGCAAAAAATTAGAGAAGATAAGAGAAAACAAAAAATGGTAACATAAGAAGTTGAGTTGCCCTTGGCCTTAGGTAGAGATGAGAGGATATTATAACAAGAAGCTTTCTTGAAGGATGATAATTTCATCAAATTAGATGAATTCAAGAACTTCTTGGTATGGCTCAAGGAACAACAAGTTGCATCTACTGTGAAAATCATGGAGGGGGGAAGGTACCTGATGAGGTAGTCCAGGTTTTGAAAGAGTATGATCCTGAGTCTAAAATCATAACCCCTAAGGAAGCTAGGAAACTAGTAAAGGCCAACAAAATGTTGTTGTACTAGGTTGGGACCTAGCTTTAGCTTTTTTGATTGATCAGATCAGGAAGCAAGATAATGTTAACTTGATTTCAGAAACCCAAGTGGGGGATTGATAAAAGGGTTTGGATATAGTCCTAAGAGTCAGGCATTGGCTATGTGGAGCCTCTATCCAAAGGATCAAAAGCCTTCCATGTTGAATATACCAAAGAAGATGGATGGTGACAAAATTGTGTGGTCAATCCACAACACTGGAGATCTTGATATCTCACAGGTGCTAACTCATTTTTCTAGGTTAAATGAAGAAAAAACCAAGCAACTATCTAATAGGCACCAATTTTTTTTTGAAGATTATAGTGCTTTGGTAACAGATAGAGAAGTACGAATAATGAAAGAGAAAGAATTAGAGAAATGTGTAGATGATTTGCAATAACAGATCCTCAACATGCCTATAGTTTCCCCTACACCACCAGAATAGCTTACACTACCAGAAGTTCAAAGTGTAAATGAAGAGGAAGCTGCTGCAACAAAAGAGAAAGTGGACAAAGAAAAGATTGAGGTTGTTGTGCAATCCTTGTTAAAAATCTTGCGACATAGGATAGAAATTTTGAAGGACAAGATAGAGGCAGTTTATAATGCATATAATAAATTACCTAGCTTGTAGAGTGAGGTGAATAATTTTGTTTCTATTTTGAGTACTTTTCATTCAACTTGGTCAACAAGGGAATCATTGTTTGAAATACTAGTAGTAGTGCAATCTCTAAGGAATGACATCCTAGAACTAGTTTTGCAAGTGGGAGATGAAATTGCAAAGATTGGTGTTCCTTCATGTTTCTTTAAGGGTAAGGCCAATCAAATTGAAACAAAAATGGCAATGTTTGGACCTAGTTTCAATAGGTTTATTCCTTAGATCAAAACAGAGGAAGGAGAAGTAAAGAATTTGGATACATGGAGGTCAGATTTTGATCTCTTACTGCCTAAAAAGGAGGTTTTCCTTAAAGATAGCAATGAGGTTGATATAGATCACTTCAACAAAGTTCTTGATGAAGCTTTCAAGCCAGAGATGGACTTTAGCAAGTTCATCACAGATATATGGCAGATTGCTGATACAAGATTGGAAAGACAAAAGAAACAAAAGTAGAGCATTCAATAGTTTCCATGGCCCATAGAGGAACACATTACTACATGGGACAATATGACAAAGCCCAAGATAAGTAAGCCTGCAATAGATGACCTTGATGATTTTGAAGATGAATGAGCTCCAGCAATGTAACTCACCTATGAGCACAGGGAGAGAAACTAATCATATAGAGGATAATGTAAGTTAGCTGGTTGGTGGTCATCATTCACACAACAAAATTCAGTAGTTTCATATGAATACCTAAAGACAAAGGTGCAACTCAAATGGATGTTCAACATAAGAAGAAACAACTTCTAGCACTACTTTCCCTCTTTTCTGTTGAAGGTTTTAACTCTTTTGTATTCTAGTGCAAGTCACTATCAGAGCCACGTGTAGCTTGTTGCATCCTTTTCTCAAGGATCCCAAAGTGGTCTCTCTATATATAGAAAATATAAAATCACACCAAAGGGTGGTGAGATACTTATTGTCATAGGAGCTTATAGATTTAGTTTTTGATTCTCAGGAATCTAGTTTTTCTGAATGTACTGATACAGGAAGTTGATCAATAAAATATACTAAATTTCCATGTATATCTCTTATTGTCTTCATGTATGATTTTGATTTCTCTATGTGTTTAAATTTGCAAGGCATTTTAGATACATCTTTCTACAAGGTAGATAGTGGGGTTGAAACTTGAGTTCCTTTCAAGGGAGGGATAAATCTTGAGTGAGGTCTCTGAGATTTCAATATTCATATGTGAATTAGATTATATGATTCATACATAAGAGGGTAATTTGTAAGGAATTTTATCTAGGGTTTGGGTGTGTTTAGTTTGAGAGATTTTCTGTAGATGTGTATTTATTGACTTTGATGCCCTAGGATTTGGCACTGGTCTATGCTTATTTTGCAGTTGTTTTCATCATCAATCAAATTAAAATGACTTACTTTAAATTGTATGAGTTATATGGTTAGATCTATATCAAGTATATAGGTCATAATTGTGATATTTGAAGAATTCAATCTTGAGAGGTAATACTCACTTGAAGCTTTAAGCTCAAAGAGAAGAAGGATTGTAAATCCTTAGTACCTTAATGTTGATTATTGTTGATGTATCTATTGGGACTGCTAGAGTTATAAATCAGATTTTTTTTTATTAAGTTTTGATCATCTTCAATTTTGAGCACTAACAAGTATATAGGTCATAATTGTGATATTTGAAGAATTCAATCTTGAGAGGTAATACCCACCTAAAGCTTTAAGCTCAAAGAGAAGAAGGATTGTAAATCCTTAGTACCTTAGTGTCGATTATTGTTGATGTATCTGTTGGGACTGCTAGAGTTATAAATCAGAGTTTTCTGATTAAGTTTTGATCATTTGTATTTGATGTTGTTTTTAGGAATGGGAACACTGATGGGGGGGGGGGGGGGGGGGGTGAAACATGAAACATGAAACCAACACATGACACCAATATGATTATGGGGAAACCCAAATAGGTAAAAACCTCGGTGGGAATTGACACCCACTAATATTTTTCACTAGTGTTTTTTTATCCTTGTTAGAAGACCCTTTACCCTTTTAGGAGTAGCTTTACAATGCTTTAAGTACATCAGACCTTGTTAAGGGTAAGACCCTGTTAGGATTCTTTTACAATGATCCCTGTTAGGGGAGTGGACTCACTGCTTAAATGATGAAGGCTACAACCTTCTAATATCAGATACACACTATATATGCCAGGTGAACTGTCACTGTGACACTGCTTGTCAGATCAGTTCCTTTGATGCACTGATGCTTTGACCTCTTACAAATCCTTAATAAATCTCATAGTGTCTTCACACAATTCTTCTCTTCTTATCACAACTCAATATCTACTTCCATGCTAAATACAATGGACGCATCTTATATTTATATGCTCATACAAAATAAACAACTAGGTCGGCCCATAGACCTATTACAAATAATGCTTCCAAATGAATTGGCTTAAGTGTGCTTAAAAACACATAAGTATACATGTCAAAAACCTAAATACAATAGGGACATATCCTTTACAACTTTACATTAAAACCACAAACCAAAATACTAACTGTCGGCTCCATGCTCTGTTCTCTGGTAGCACACACTGGCTGTGCAACTTCAACTCACTGTATCTTTCATATCCTTTCATATCTAATTATGTGCTCATAGACTAAGCATGAGTATAGTCTAACCAACTTAACTTCTAGGGTGCATACCATAATTCCTCCATACACATGTGCGCTAATGCTATGAGCTATAGGAACTTTGTACACTATCCAGTCTTCAACACTTAACTGAATTCTGATCTTTACACCAAGTGTGCTGATTCCAAACTACTATATGAATTTTTTGCCATAATGAAAACACTAAATCAAGTCATATACATCATTATAGCCAACTTTCCAACAATCTCCCCCTTTTTCATTGATGGGAACAAAGGAATATGGCCAAGTAGCTAACTGTCCTTACTACAAAAAAACTTTTGTCTTTCTATACATATCTTATACATAATCTCATATCTCCCTATGCATCTTATACTCCATATTCTATACACAACTCCCCCTTTGACATTAATGACAAAGGTTTATCATAAAATTTATCTACATACACTTACTGAGGGAAAACATCTGGATATGCTGTCTCGAGGTTCTAGATCTCCTTCTTCCAAAAAGTTATCAAAGAGTTAACTATTTGGAGATGGGCGCATAATGCATACTGAAACTTCTCCATCTTCTCCAAGTCACTACTGGGACCATGATCATAAGTTACCATGGTGGCATCAATCTCCTTGATGTTTTGATTGAGGATGCCTAAAGATGGTGCAAGACCATTCCTCAACTGAGTCTGTTTGTACCTTATCCTTGTTATCTCTTTTACTTCCTTCTCAATCTTGTCTATCTAACCTTGTTAAATATTGTTGCACATGTTCACATCTAAGGATGTGTCTTTTACTGAACTCTTCACCTACTCAATCATAGCTTCTGCCTCTTTTATTTTCTTGAAATGAGCATTAGTAAGCTTATCTTGATCCATGCATTCTGCAATGATTCTTCTTCCCTCATCTATAGATTCTTTCAAGAATGTTTGACCAGTCTTAAGTGAATTCAAGTCTAGTGCAAAGTTGTGTATCAGTTCATTTAGTCTCTTCTTTAAGTACTTCTCTTCTGCCACTATGGACGTGGATTCTTCTAGGCTAGAAAAATTACTTTTGAACTATGAGATGACTATACTCACATCATCAACCGAGTGTAACTTTAGCACTTTCTTATCCTCTGGCAGAAGACTATTCAAAATGTTTACTGATTCTACTGGGAGGGGATTCCTCATTACATGGTTTCCTTTTTCCTTCTCTATAGCTAAGACATTGAACTTAATCAGGTCTTCTTCTCTCCATGAGTCCAAACTACTTGTGTCAGGTGTCAAACTTGACAACAATGCTGAGGAAGGAGTGAGGGGAGTGTTATCCATCACTTCTTGTTTCACTGTGACTAGTTCAATAGAAGATTCATCTTTATCTTTACTTTAGTTTTCCTCTTCTCCTTCTTTCTTTTCTTCTTCTTTCTCATCTGATATGTCTTCAATAAGCACTTCTTCTTGATGAGTGGGAGGTATATTGCTGCATAGGATTTCAGCTTCTTGTGTACTCAAAAATGTTTCCTCAAACTTTTCCAAATCCTTATCAGTAGCCGCCATGGCTATCTCCACATTATCAATGAAAATAGTGTTGTCTTTATGTGATTCTGTGATGGGCATAGACTTGTCTGTCTCTGTTTGCATTTCTTCTATGGGCACTGAGACTTGTGGACTTGTCACTGGTACATTAGTGGGCTTTGCCACTTTATCTTCCTTATTTGTTACTTGTACTATGGGTGCAGTAGGAGTATACATGTGTCTATCCATAAACACCTTCTCAAATGCCTTATATGTCTCTTTGGTGACCAAATCATAATTCTTGTCCATGATATAAAGTGTCCTTAGTTTGGTTCTCAAATGTGGCTTCACCAAGTTTAGCAACATAGATTTTTCTTCTAGATAACATACTAGAAGACTTTCATCTAAGATCTTTTCTCTAATCCTTAGATCCTCTTCATTTTCTTGTCTCTTTTGAAACTCTAAAATATTCTACACTTTATCTGGAATCAAAGTCTTTAACTCCAAAATTGTCTTTTTGAACTTGATCATGTGTTTGACAATCATACCATGTATTTCTGATTTGTCAATCTCACTGTATGTATCATAAAACTTCCCTACTTGATCAATTCTGCCCTCATCAATAATTCTTGTGCTCAAAAATTTAAGGCTAGGTCTGAATCCTACCTTAGGAGGTGCTTGAATGCTTTTCCTACTCCTTGTAGCTCATGAGGATGGATGACTAGTGCTAGATGCTTTCTTCATCTTGACTATTGGCTTATACTCTAGAGGAGTGGTAAGGTCAATAGTATCTTTGGGCATAGAAGGAGTATCATCTTTCTTACCCTTCTGACTATCATCTTTTTCAATTTTTATCTTCTTCTTCTTCTTGGGATCATCAAACTTAGCTCCTACTGTGGATGCGCTCTTAATTTCCAATGCTATCTTTTCTTCCCTTGCTTTATCAAGGTCTTCTTGAGACACACCATGTATTCTCAAGATCTCTGATGTGACTTCAACAACCTTCCTTTTTGTTGCAACACTGTTTAGCTTAGCATCTACTTCTCTAGTCTTTTCCTCATATGTTCCCCACCTAGGCTCATTAGGATCTTTGGGGGCTGGCAAAAGTACCTGCACATATGCTTATAGGACTTGTTAATCTACCTCATAGCCAAGTGGATGAATCCACTTAGTTCTTGGCTCAGCAGCTTCCATACATGTAGTATCAGTTTCAACCATAAAACATATTGTATCCTTATACTTTTCCACAATGCTTTCTATAATTTTGTACCTCATTTTCATCTTTTCCCTAAAGGTCTTCAATTCCAATGTAATATAATCTCTTAATGAGCTTTCAATGGATGCCTTGTCAGATATCTGAGGCATGGTAGGAATGGACTTGTCCAAATATAGGTCTGACACTTTCCCAACTATATGAAGGTACATATAGATGATTAAGGACCCAAACCTGAATATCTTTGTCTTGTCATGTTTGATGGCCTTGATGTTATCAATCAACTGTGTGCGCAAGATCTCACAGAGATTGAACTCCCCATCTTCCTTCACAAGTCTGACAGCTGCTAGAATAGTGCACGCAGACACACTATTCACCCTGCTAGTGTGATGAAACCTATATCCCAATATCATTGACATCAATTTGATGTCTACTTGTTCAATAGGCTCTATTGTCATGTCGCACCTATCGCTCCTTGACTTACATGTCTACTCAACTATCTTCCTAACATCCTTTCCCATAGGAAGGATGATGCCTATCCTAGAAAGGCCTATCATCTCATGAATCAAGTCACTAGTGATTCTTACTAGTACATCACCAATCCAAAACAAATCATCATGAATTCTGCTTAACAAAATTTTTATCCATTCTATCTCACAAAATTCATATGCCATAGCATACTCAAAAATAGGGTGATCATTCCATTTAGCATATGCATTCATGAATGTTTTGTCAGGTTTCAGCCTGGTATCCATGTGCGCTCTAAGCCTATCCAATCCAACTGGTTCCTTCTTATAGTAGATATATGCCCTAATGTCTTCCACATGCATGATGCCCATAGGCATGTGGGAGAAAGCTCCCTCTAAATTATCTATGGTTGATTTAAATGGATGCCTCTTGAAAACACATCTTTTCTTCTCAGCGACATCATAAACAATGGAAGTGGCCATGACTTACTTGATAATCACTTTCCAACTGATCTTTGAGATAATTTGATGACTTCTGAATCGGTGCAACAAAATAGGGTTTCTGCAACTGACCAAATGCACTGCAAACACTGATAAATCAATCTCAAAGTCTTCACAACAACTTCCAAGGCTCTTTCTTCTCTTCAATCACTCTGAATTCAAATGCAATGAGTAAAACAACTTTTTGTGTACTTAAAGTGATAATTCAGCCATTAATGCAAGTCGCATAAACCAGGTTGTCACTTCAAAATTTCAAATTTAAGTTCTGCTAACTATCAACATGTGTGCTCTGGCATAAAAGTTCCTATACAATCCAAAAGCTTAATTCCAAAGTTGCATACTTTGAGAATGAGTATACCAGCCACGCAGGGGTCTAGAGCTAAATTAGCTCCCCCTATGACCCTGAGGGCCATTCCTGCAAATGTAGAGGGTGCGTCCACTGTAGATGCATCCAATACATTCTCATCAACTATGTCCTTTCCTTCTGACCAAATCAAGCTTGTATCCTTTGAGGCTTTTACAAACTTAACTTCTCCTTCAGGATCCAATACTAGTTCTTCAGCCTTTTTAGGGCTTTCTTGACCTTGTGTCCTTGATCTACAAAACTTTGAGATATGTCTAGCCTTGTTACAAGAGTGACAAATGACTAGAGGTCTCATATTCCTCAGCACATTAACATGAGTCACCATTTTGCATTATTTCACTGAGTGACCATTATAGATACATATCTAACATGTAACATTCTGAGGACTTCTTATATTTGTCTGATTCTGATTTCTTTGATCATGCTGAATCCTATTCTTCTTACTAGTCTTGCAATTTATTTCTCTATGACCAAATCTCTTGCATGAATAATAGTACCCATTAAAAGGTCTTACCTCTGTACAGCTCCTTGCAATGTGTCCATGCTTGTTACATGCAAAACAAGTGTGTTCTACAGGCTTGCGCTCACTCTTAGGAGGTCCACCATTGTCTTTATTTTGATTTTCAGTCTTCTTAGTATTAGTAGAGTCCATTTATGTATCCTTTCTTGCTCGCATATTGTCAATCTGGTTTTGTGCTTCATTGTATCCAATACAGTTAGTGTCTCCTTTGGATCTTCTTGCATATAACTAAGATTCTATCAAATAAGAACTGTTGTGTAATTTTTCAATATGATCCTTTTCTTTTTTTAATTCTGATTCCAAGCTTTCTTTGATATTCCTTAGCTCCAAGACTTCCAAGTTAGCTTCCCTTAGTTCTTCATTGAGTTAAAGATTCTCCTTGTCTTGTTCATTATAGACATCTTGATTGTTCATCAGTTTTTCATCAAATTCTTTAAGCTGATTTAATAAGGATGCATTTCCTTCACTCAACTTCTTGACCTTTTCTTCAAGATCACTGTTAGAGTGTCCTTTCAAATCCTTTCTTAGTCTTTTGATAACTAATTGAGCATCACTAAATTTTTCTTTTAGTTCTTCAATTTCTCTTTTTGAATTGTCTAGGTCTTCAAGAGTAGCTTCAATATTTTTCTTCAGATGTTTCATTTCTTCTTTGTCCATTATCTCATCAAGTGGTTAAACTTCTTCATCGAGGACTAGAGCTTTGATACCAATTTTTAGGAATGGGAACACTAAGAGGGGGGGGGGGGGGGTGAATCAGTGTTCACTGTATTTTAACTTTTCACTTTAATATTTATACTGAATTAAATGCTTACGTACTGAATTAAACGTTCACATAAACATGAAACATGAAACCAAAACATGACACCAATATGATTACAGGGAAACCCAAATAGGTAAAAACCCCGGTGGGAATTGACACCCACTAATATTCCACACTAGTGTTTTGTGATCCTTGTTAGAAGATCCTTTACCCTGTTAGGAGTAGCTTTATAATGCTTTAAGTATAGTAGAACTTGTTAAGGGTTGGACCTTGTTAGGAGTCTTTTACAATGATCCTTATTAGGGGAGTGGACTCACTGTCCTAGAGCTCACTACTCAAATGATGAAGGCTACAACCTTCTGATATCAGATACACACTATATTTGCTAGGTGAACTGTCATTGTGACACTTCTTGTCAGATCAGTTCCTTTGATGCACTGATGCTTTCACCTCTTAGAAATCCTTAACATATCTCATAGTGTCTTCTCACACTTCTACTATGCTTATCACAACTCAATATCTACTTCCATGCTAAATACAATGGGCACATCTTATATTTATATGCTCATACAAAATAAACAACTAGGTCGGCCCTTAGACCTATTACAAACAACACTTCCAAATGAATTGGCTTAAGCGTGCTTACAAACAAATAAGTATACATGTTGACAACCTAAATACAATAGGTGTATAGCCTTTACAACTTTACATTACAACCGCAAACCAAAATACTAACTTTTAGCTCCATGCTTTGTTCTTTGCTGGTAGACACTAGTTGTGCAACTTCAACTCACTGTATCTTTCATATCCTTGCATATCTTATTATGCGCTCATAGACTAACCATGAGTATAGTCTAACCAAATTAACTTCTAGGGTGCATACCATAATTCATCTATACACACGTGTGCTGATGCTCTAAGCTACAAGAACTCTGTACACTGTCTAGTCTTCAACACAACTAAATTCTGATCTTTACAACAAGTGTGCTAACTCCAAACTACTATATGACTTTGTTGCCATAATGAAAACATTAAATCAAGTCATATACATCACTATAGCCAACTTGCCAATAGTTGTGGCTATGTGAGAACCAGTGTGTTCATGTTATATTAAGGGAAGAATTGGAGGATTATTATAATTATTTTCTTATTATCTTATTTATGAGCCTAGGTAGGTTAACTAAATGTATAGGTGAGAAGTGGCTAGCACTAGGTGTCAAGGCCTGCAAGTGGCTACCAAGATAACTTAATGCAAGTGACTTAATGAAGTGATAACTTAATAAAATCTATTAGGGTGGAAACATTAATAAGATGTATGTGTTCCTCATCCATGCCTTGAGCGCTAGTACATGCTAGGATGGTTAGTGAGAAGATGATTTCTACCTGCATGGACTTGGATATAGTATAGTTGGTACCTCATTGATTTGAGAGGATTACTAATACTCGTGTACTAATAAAAGTACCTTCATAGAGTTAGCTTGATAATAAATCAATAAAATAGACTAAATACCTGAATTTAAGAGCTATCTAATACAAATAAAATTAATAAACACCTTATGGATCTCCATTTAGATATGCTAATGCAAAGCTCTTAGCAAGCCTCCATTAGTGATAGCTCTAAAATGAGAAATGATTTTTATAAGAAACTCGTTAAGTGAATTCTAAATTGAAACTAAGCATAATTAAGTCTAAATTTTCCTTTCTAGCTCAAAAATGCAAGAGGTTTGATGCAATTCTCAGATTTGTGGATAATTTTCTCCCGATTTGGTCTTCCTTCTATAGATTTTTGCAAGAATGGGGGTGGACTTGAATTAATCATGATTAAATTAAGGTTAAGTTCATGGTTCCACCTTTGGAGACAATTTAAATGGATTGTCCTCAAAGCTTGGGACAAAGAGACAAAATGAGTGGTCAAGATGCTCTCACCTTATGTGTGATTGAGATTCGATGTGAGCTTGATTCATGTGAGCTTGATCCTTGATTCCTATTGGTTGATGCATTTTCCTCCCATGTGGTGGGTGAGGGAAATTAGGAATTAATAATTGAATTAAATTGATTTTGTTTAGCCATGTGTGCCCCTTGAATGGGTTAATTTAATTTAAATTGAACTATACAATTAATTAGATTAATTGCACAATTAATTGATTTATCATGATTTATTTGTTTTAAATTGATTTATTGGCTTTTGATTTTCAATTAAAATTAGGTTTTGGCTTGATTGCAATTTTGCTTTGATTTTAGCTTCATTTCAATTTATTGCCTTGATTTTGCCTTAGTTGCCCACAAGATTTAGTCCTGACCATTTTTAGGTGATTACAATACCGTATAGAGTCACTATGGCATTAGGGTCTTGAGAAACTGCCAGGATAACTCTAGAGTTGACGCATGTGATGAGACATCTTTGTGCATCTTAGGTTTCCTATGTGTGTGGGTTTCCCCTTTTTGAGTACGTATTACCTTTGTCATTTTTTTGCACCTTTTGTATAGTGATTGATTTTGGTATTTGATACCGAGTGGGGTCTGTTGTTATCTCCTCAACATGGTGGGAGTGGACCATTTAGGTTCCATGAGGTTGGGTGGTAGTGATTCTTTTGTCATTTTAGATTCTGAAGTTTGTGTACCAATGCTAGATGGTCTTGGTAGCAGTTATATCTTCTTGCTCATCATTTTTGGAGATTTATTCTTATCTTCTTATATTATGTTCTTATATCATTATTTTAGTTACTTCAGAGATATCATATTGTACTTTATATTTGGATTATTATTACATACCCTATGATTTGTGTAGTGGATGTGGGTTATCATGTATATCTTGTGGCATCAATTGTATCTTTATTTCATGTATAAGATGATGTTCTTATTTACATTATGTGAAGACTTTGTAGAGTTGTTTTATTAAGTAGATTAATTAACATTTATGTAATCTACGTCAAGGATCTCTTCAGATTTATAATCTATGTTTGAGTTACACTTGTATGTATGACTTAAGGTAGGGTTAAGGTTTATCCATGCTTTTGTTTAAGGTAATGATGTTATTTATTTATAGGTAATCTAGGAGACATTGCTCTTGGTTTTAACTCCCTTGATTCATATAAGACAAGTGTCTCTTTTGATGTATTTTTCCTAGGATTGTGAGATCTTTCATAAAATACAATTTTTTCACTCAAGAACTTCTACATACAGAATGATACTTTGGACTCTTTGGTGCAGTTGTGGAGCATGCATGTAAGAAAATCAAGGATACAAAGTTTATTTTGGAAATTGTAACATCTACATGCTAACAATGGGAATAATACACTCCATGGTCAGTTAGTTCCTACATTCATTTGATTCACATATTAAGGTGATGTATTAGTTTAATTTCTCTTGTTTGGGTAGTTCATGCTTTCTGATTTAGTTTTGTAACATGGGGAAATTTTGGATTTTACAAGGTTTTATAAAAGGTAGTCAAAATTAAAGGGGGATCTCAACCTTCTATTTGGTTCACTTAACATAATTATAATGGTGAACAAGGTAAGCACGAGATGGATTTCTTCATAGATCAAGAGTTATCATCTCTTTTAAGAAATCCATCTTTGATAACACAACACTGAATAGTAGAGTCATATGGTTGTCTTCCACTAAGTTTTTGTTTAGAATATCATTCTCCTTTAGGTTTAGTTTCATCTTTCCATGGCTATCTTCCATTGAATTACTGTATAAAATTGTTTCACTTTTAGTTTAGTGGAAAGGTTTAGAGAAGCCTTGGCCATTCATGATACAAGAAAGTTCATTTCTTTTTACTTGGGAAGTTCTACATTTTGAATATAAATTTTATTATATTTTTGTTGATAGGATTCCTTGTTGATCTTGATGTATCTATTACTTATGCTTACAATTTTATAGTTCCAATATGCCAAAGAAAAATATTGGAAAAGGAGGTGTGATTTATGGACAATATTTAGCTTCACTATTGGAGACTTGGACCTTCCTTGATGGTGTCCACTTGCCAAACATTCCAAATAAAGTTCACTATCCAAGGCATACCTACCATAATACCATGGTGTATAGGTTTTTAAGGCATAAATAGGCATCCCATGTTGAATGTGAATGATGCATAATAGAGTGTGCAAATTAATGTTTAGAAATAATGTAAATGATTTTTTGAAAATTTATCTTGTGAAGAAAATGTATTTGGATTTTCTTTTACAAAATAATATTTTTTTTTTTCTTCACTTTTTCAACTCATTTTTATCATACATTACAAATTACATGATGGGGAGAAAATTATGGCTTATCTTTTGTGATATAACCATGCTTTGGCTTTTTTATTTTGTCAACAAATGTTTTTGATAAAGGTAAAAGCAGGTTTTGAAGGGGGCCCGAAACCCTGTACATTAAGGTCACTAAAGATAATCATCAAAATCCCACTAAACAAACAAGTCAAGATGAAAGAGAGGGTTTTATAATGGGCACCCACAACCTAGATGATTTAAGCATGAAACAACTATCATGCAACAAAAAACTCAAAAAGAAATCCAACACTAGGATTTTCCTGGAGCACCCTTCTGATGGGAATGAATCGTCATATCAAATGAAGAGGAGGCCTTCTTAAGGTTTTTTCCTTTGAAAATGATCCATCCCTCTTCAAGTCTAGCCACCTCAACCTACCAAAGTAGAGTATCATTAGCCGAGCTAGAGAAATCATGCCTACCAATAGAGCCATCCATAAAACTACTTGACCGAATAGGAGCTGAGACCTCCATACCACTAGGAGAAGAAAAAAGTGTTGCCTCCCCAGCCAAACTAAAAAGTGAAACAACTAGAGAGATAGGAGAATGATCTCCATCATCTAGTGAGACCTACAAATTCCCTATCGATGGAAAACCTCTAGCAGAAGATGAAACCCTAGCCAAAGAAACCAATGATGACTCAATAGACAGCAATGATCCAGCAACTGAAAAAACCCTAGAAACTCTAGCAACCTTCTAAGCCTATAAATTCCCAAAAAAAACTACAACAGGAGACAAAACCTTAGCCAAACCAACTAGCAATGCACTAGTAGCTAGTGACACACCATCAATAGCATTACCAGTAACGTGTAGTGCCATCAATTTCCTAGAAAGACCTCTAGTAGGAGACAAAACCCTAGCCAAAGCATCGACTGCCGACGGACTCCTAGGAGCATAATCCTAACCAACAAAATAGGGAGGGGGGACCTGTGCTACCACTTGGGAGAAGCATTTCTGTGCAATAGGTTTCTTCTCCACCAAATAGTGATGAGCCAATGCACCCTTCCACCATGACGCAACATAGTTCTTTTTACCCAAATCACACTGAGAAGCCATATGCCCACTATTAAAGCATCTATGAAATCTGAAGGGGAACCCTTCATAATCCAAGATCTGCATCCAGCTTCCTTTGGAGGAGTTGATCACTATCTCCATAAGAAGACCCTTAGAAGGATCAATATCAACAAGAATGCTAGCATGAGTAGAGTGGAACATATTAGAAGAGGCACTATCTACTAGCAAAAATTCCCCAAGAGCATTACCAATCTACTCATAAAGAGAATCGGTCGAGAGATGCAGAGGTAAGTAAGGAAGATGAACCCAGATAGGGAACCAAGTGAAGGAATCTGAGATGGGGTTAAAATTGATATGCCAAGATTTAACCATGAGCATAAAATGATCTTCCCAACTGAAGAAGGATCACAAATCTTTTTATTCATGTTTGAGGAATATTCAAACTTCATGATAAAATACCCCTTAGCGAAGGGGAAGATATGCACCATATCCTCAAGGACAGGCTCCTAGTGATGAGAGATCTAGCCATGAAGCTTCAACAAGCTAGGCCAAAAACCCCTAAACCTGCACATCAAGGCATGGGAAGCAAAAACAAAGATGTTATGAGCCATGTCCTCCTCAACATCCTTCATTCAGTGTATTATTTTCGACAAAGCCATAAAGGTGTTTCTAATTATAAAAGATAACATGTCCTCATTATATAGGAACATGTAGAACTTAAAACCATGCTAAAAGTTTACATGTTATCATTAAATAGGAACACAATGGAAAGCTACAAAGCTTAAATAAAATTTTTATATGCTATGCAACTTTATATATAGCATATTTTTCAATTTAGGCTACTAATTGTGATAGAGGTAATAATGAGGTCTATTTTAATTGTTCACAAAGG
The DNA here is from genome assembly GCA_027943335.1 of Chamaecyparis obtusa. Taxonomy (NCBI): domain Eukaryota; kingdom Viridiplantae; phylum Streptophyta; class Pinopsida; order Cupressales; family Cupressaceae; genus Chamaecyparis; species Chamaecyparis obtusa. Next base: position 105,072 of record BSBK01000824.1, on the reverse strand, counting down.
AAAAATAGTTTAAAAAATAGAGACATAGAATTATTCCATTACACTGAGGATGAAAATTGGAATAAGAAAGAGAATGTGAAGACCAAATTTATGAACATTGCTAAGCTGAGAACACCCAAAGCCATGAAAAAGTCTCACACCATTAGTAACAAGAGCTCTCTAAACAAGGCTTCAAAACTTAGATAACTAGGCACTAACCAAGAGTCATTGACCATGCACCAAGGTCAACAAAGTGACTGTGTTGTAGACTTTTAGGAAAAAGGTCTAATAGAAAGGTTCAGGATCCTCATTCCAAAGACAATTTCTTGCTTCATAATAAACACCGTCAAAGAGAAAATTCCTAAAAAATGAGATCAACTAAATAAGAGTTTGGAGGTAAAAGGATCAGGAAGAACAATTTTCTAATGTCTATTAAGGATTCATGTGACCCCTAATGGTGCAGGAGCACCCAAGGAACACTCCCAACTCTTCACAACTTTTAGATTAATAGGTTAAACTTTTAATAAGCCAACTTGTAAGACCTAGTCACCCTCAGTGTGGTTATAAACCATGGGTTTTTTACTATGGTCCAAAGGCACATTTAGGATGTTAGGTTTCCTAGGTTTCTTATTAAGTTATTTAAATATTTTTTAGGATCACTAGGATCCAAGGATTGGGCCTATAGGCTCAATTAATAGCAAGAATGCAACATTTTGTAAAAGTTGCAAAATTCAAATGTTGTCGACAACTTCTTTGAAAATTTGCTACCGACCTGTGAAACAATCGCTCAATGGTCACAACCATTTGAAAAAATGGATGAATCCATTAAGGAAAGTCTTCATATAGCCCTTTCAGGTGGGTGGAAGATAGGTGAATGGATGGGTATTGAACAGTGAGGAAACTCTGTAAATTTTGCATTCAATCAATAGAAGATCCCTATTTTTCTCTAATTCTGGATTGAAACATTGCATGTATGGAATTGTACGAAAGTGTGAGGAAGAACATTGATCGGTTTGACACATATCATGAAGTAGGACTCCATTTGTCTTAGTTTTGAATCAGTTTGAAGATCGGAGTCGAGAAGTAGGAGGGATAAGTTCCAAATTTTCAGAGAACCCTCTTGGACCAGGGTTTTGGTAAAAAATTCCCTAACTTGTGTTTCCTTTGTGGGATTCCCATGTGAAGTTGGGAAATTCAAGTAGGGTTGATGTAATTTAGTTCCTCAAAAGTGTAGAAGAAGGGGGATTTTTTGGAGAAGTATATTTTCATATTCTAGACCAAGCATCTCTATGTGCTTGGTTCAAGAAATAAACAAATGAAGTGACAGAAGCACTTTGGGGGTGGATAAAAGAAATCTAAAGATATATTTTTGTCTTTATGGGATTCCCAACACTATTTTATTTGGTATTCAACCTTGTATAACCAACTGGTGAAGTTTTCTTTCATCATCCAAGTCGACTAGCCCTATCAGGACTAATAGACCAAGAGCCATTAAGTGTTGATCTGTGTTTAGGATCTGGAGGTTTGTTATAAGTCATTAGAGGGTGTCTAAACATACTTTGTTTCCATAAGTTCCTTGTAAGAATCTGGAACTAGGACCCCTAGAACCTCAGTCGGAGGGCTACAAGCTCAGCAAGGTCTAACCTCTTGAACTTGTTATTTAAATCCTGTTGTGTTTGTGGAAGTCACTCCCATAGTAGACATTTTATTTGTGTATGGAACCTTTCCACACCCTTATCAAATTTGTAGGTTCCCATTTGAAAGAAAATTCAGTAAGGCACTTTGCGGTAGACATTATTGAGCATCAGGAAATTACTCAATAAAGCAACCGAGCCCACTCAATTAACATAGGTACTGAGTATCGACCAAGTGTCAACCAAGCATCAGTAGAACCTGAGGAAGTACAAGCTGGTTGAAGACACTAAATCATCTAGTGAGGATAGTGTAATTGTGTTTTAGGATCTTCTAAAGGTGTAGAGCACTCTCCTATGCCCACTTTGGGTTTAGAGTAACACCAGTGGTCTCACCATTTACCGAGCTACCTAGATAGGGGAGAGCTCTATGTCAAGTGGCATTAGAGCACCTAAGATCCTTAGGTTAGGGATATTCCAGCACCATAGAAGGATAAGATGATGGAGGATTGTCATCAAGGATGACCAATGTAGAGATAGTAAGATACCTAAAAGAGAAAAGGACACAACATGATGACCAAAGAGACATCGAGATGCAGCATATTAGGTAAGAAATGGATAGGCTGAAGGAAGAGCTTCATAAGGAAAGTAGTGGAAACTCTCTTGATGTTGAAGTAAGGACTGATGAAGAACCCCTTGAGTAGGAGGAAGAAGAATGTCCTGTAGACCAGAGGCTACTTATGAAGACTCTAAAATTTATGGAGAGGAGAACCATGGATGCCAAGCTTGAGTTGCCTACATACAATGGGAAGAAGGACCCAAATGTTGTAATGGATTGGGTGGATTCCCTAAATAGTTTCTTTGATTGTGAAGATATCCCTGAGAATCAGAGGGTGAATATTGCTAAGTCAAATCTCAAAGGCTCTGCACTCACATGGTGGAACTTCACTCAAGATGATAGGGTGAAGAATGGAAAGAATCCAGTCACCACTTGGAAAATGATGGTGACCTTGCTTAGGGAAAATTATGTCCCTAAAGATTATGAACTCCAAATTCATAAAATGAGAATGAGTCTAAGAAAGAAAGATATGGACATCTCTAGCTATACCGAAGAATTTCAAAGATTGGTGATGAAATCCAGGCTTGCTGAACCAAAATGTGTAAAGCTTGCTTGGTATATGCAAGGCCTAAGTGTCTCAGTTCAAGATGAACTCAGTTTGACCAGCCCTACCATAGTAAAAAAATTCTATCAATTGGAATTGAAAGTTGAAGAAAATTTTAGAAGGAGGATTGAACAGAGTGGTAGAGGAAAAGCTAAAAATGAAAGAGGCAGAGGAAACTTTGGAGGAAGAGGAAAGAATAATAGACCACAAGGAGAATCTAATAAGGAGAACACCAAAGGATAAAGTAGTTCAAGAGGTGGACACTGAGGTAGAAGAGGAAATGAAAGAGGTAGAAATGGAGGAAGAAACAATGGACAAATCAAATGTTATAAGTGCAATCAAATAGGGCACTACACCAATAGGTGTCTGGACAGAGACAAGAAGAATAACCAAGGTGAAAGAAGAGCCAACCTAGTACAAGAAGATGATGTTGACAGTGTGAAAGACTATATGGAGAAGATGGAGTAAGCCTCATGACGAAAAGGACTTTGATCTAAGCACCAGTACCCGTGGAACCTCCCCAAAGAAAAAGTTTTTTCAGAATCAACTGCAAGAGCCATGGAAAGGTATGCAAGTTAGTAATTGATTCTGGTTCTACTAAAAGTCTTGTATCTAGAGAGATGGTAGATAAATTAAAATTGGAAAAGATACCCCACCCAAACCCATCCCATGTATCTTGGTTAACAAAAGGGTAGCAGACCCTCATAAATGAACAAGCTGTGTGTGTGAAAATTGTACCTGATCTGTAGACACAACACTTCAATAAAACATTAGAGGTTAGCTATAATCAAAATCTTGCAAAATTGAAATCTAATCTAACCAAGCGATCTACTACCTTCTAATAGGTGCGAGATTTGATGTTCTCAGATTGTTATCAAGATCAGTGACCTTGATGACACCTAAACGAAGGATTTGAATGCAAAACTGATATGAAATATGAATGCAATTAATCTATTTTTTTTATATTTTCTATGCAATGATATGAAAAAAACTTGATATGAAATCTAATCTATATGAAATTGATTTGCTAAAATGATCTAACAATGATATGAAAAAGAATCTAAATGAATGTAAAAAAACAAATTGATCTCACAATAGCTTTGATTCGCAATAAGCTTTGATTCTCCCAATTCCAATTCTCCAACGTGATTGTGCAAAAATATGAGATGCTTTGAGATGAGCTGAGGCTTTAATTTTATAGAAATCCAAGGCTTTGGAGGTGCATGGAAAAAAGCCATAAATCACTCAAATTAACTCAGCTTGATTTTTGACTTATCTGATAATAAAGATAATTTAATTCACAAAAACATGTAAATCATGCAAAAACAACTTTTTAACTCAAATTAGAGTTTAGATCAGCTTTTTGAACTCCAAAAGGATGTTGAGTTCTAAAAAGTCAACACTTTGCATTGATTTTCTAATTTGGAGTTTAACTATTTCTTTTGAATGTGCATAATAATTATGAATTAATTAAATAAATAAAGTGATTTATGCTCAACTTAACTGATTTTTGAAAATAAATAATTGATCTATGGGTTAATCAATTATTTAATCAAACTTTTATTAAAAACTATATTATTAAATAATGAGAACTTGCTTTAATTAATTAAATAAAAATTTAATCAATTATTCATAGGATATTGGATTTATTGTCAAAATTAAATAATACAATTAATAATAGATAGAATTAAATTTAATTACACAATTAAGTGGCAAGATATTAAATCTAATTAATTAAATATGAAAATATTCAATTAATCAAACTTAGGATAAATGTGATTTATCGCCAAATAATCATTAAATTAAAGATAATTAAGATAATTAGGAATATTGCTAGGAATATTCCCCGATGCAGAATTTAAGATAATCATTTATGATTCGATGATGTTTAGATGTGCCTTAGATTAGGACTTCGATGTTGATTTCATTTGATTTGTAGATGTAGGAGGTTAATGAACTTATAGCCCATTTTTGGGGTATTACATTTTGCCCCTCTTTGAATTATTGTGCGAAGCACAGTGGTTCAAAGACAGTCTGTGTTTGATAGAGATATGAAACTGGTTCGAAATTGATAATTGATATGAGACAGAAGCTGATTGATATTGATTTGATATGAAGATAATAGGTCTTGAATGACCAAAGATAATGTTCACTGTAGCAGCGATGAACCAAGGATTCTGAAAAAAAAAGAAAAAGTGTCAAAATGCCTGATTCCAAACCTTATGATTGCGAAGAAGTGAGTGACCGATTCTAGACTCGATTGTCTTAGCAGAACTAGCAGGTATCACATCTGAACCCTTCAGTTGCCGAAGAACAGAGGAAATAACACTGATGAACCGATGGTTGCAAAAAGCCGATACAGATTACAAGATTAGGAGGATACCAGATTGATATGGATCGATGAATCTGATATGCCCCAAGTGATGATAGATTTGCCCCGAGCGATGAGGACTTTTGATGAATCAGCAACTAGACGTGGTTGTTGTCTTGATCACTGATGAAAGATAATAGATTCCAAATAAAATTAGATTTACAGACTTGAATGATGTGCAATACCATGCCCCCTTCGGGATTGAAATTGAAATCTGACTAGAAAAGTCAGTGTTGATAGTTTAGAAGCATGTTAATTGATTTGAGAAGTGGTTAAACATGTCCAGGAATGTATTCTGCATCGTTTAGAGGTCCAGACGACCAAGTTTGACTAGGTGAAACTATGAGTTGACCATAGTTGACCAAGTTGAAATTTTGATAGTTTGATGTAAGATAATCAATTAAGTTGAATTATGGATTTCTGTGATGATCGAAGGTCGAATATGCAAGCAGTAGACCGTCCTGGGCCCAAAATTTTAAATCGTGATTTTGACATAATAAACGATCTCAAATTTTGATTTTGATCTCGAAAAAGGATTCTACTTGCTGTTTCATTGGAGGAACCTTCATGTGAGATTCAGCTCTTGTTAGATTTGAAGATGCGAGTGGAGAATTGTTTAAGCATTGAAGTTCATTTAGCCATTGTGAGATCATGCAACATGCAAAATGCAAAGAGACATGCAAAATAAAATGCAATCTAAGACCTAGGACCTAGTCAATGATCATGTGTCGATTTGTTATCATCATTGAACTTTTAGGTAATTAGATAAATCAATACAATGCCCACTAGCTATGAAACCATGGATATATGAATATCGATTTGTAACGCTCTAGAACCAATACAACACCCACTGGTCCAAAATAACCATGGACATATGAATATTGGTTTTGTTTTTGGAATGTCAGATTAGATATAAGCACCAAGGCACAAGCACCAAGATGACCTGAATATCACATCCATTTTGATATAGTAATTTGTATAAGCATCAAAACATGAACATCATGATGACCTGAATATGCCTTGCATGACAAACACATCAAACAGCCAAGAGATCATTCTAAATCCAATGTGAATTACCCGTAGTGACCCTTTATTGTTCACATCCTTAGGTAAGATCGTGTTTCATAGTAGGAGAAAGAACTCACTCAAAAAGACAATAGTTAGATCAATACTTCTTTGAATTATCCGAGTATCAATGGTCGAGGTATACATGGCCATCCAATTCGAGATAGAGGCTCTTATAGTCAGACACCATTTCAATCCAAAATTTCCAAAGTTGTTAGATTTTCACATACAAGCAGAAGACAAAGAAAAGATTATGCCCCCAATCATCACTCTCTAAATCCTGTAAAGGACATCATCGAAGGGCTCGAAGGGACACAATATGCAAAAATCTCAATGCAAATCAGTAAGCATACAAAGAGATAAAAGCATGTAAAAAAGCATAGATTGTTTTTAGTTTGATGTTTGATGTTGATTGCATTGTTGTAGATGCAAAATCCTTTCAGGAGACAAGACTGACTGACTAACTCACATGAAGCTTCAAAATGACTTTGACTAGATATGATATGTCTAAGATGCACTGGAGACCATAGGATATGACATTGATTGCCCCCAAGTTTGAACATTGATAGGATACAGACACTTGAGTAGATTGGTGGACAAACCGACTTATTGAAAACTAGAAATGCAAAAATAAACCGAGAGATATGTACAAACTAAAGCAAGACTAAAATCTAGGAAAGACCAAAATTGTATTGATAGATGGAGCATTTTGAAACAAGTGGCACCCGTTTGCCAGGTTTTCACCATCTTGGCAGAGATTCTATTTTTGCTACCAAGGTGCCTATTTCCAGGTTTTCACCAAGGCACTTTTTTTTTCATTTTTTTTGAATTTTTGATATTTTTCAATTTTTAAAGATTTTTTTAGGACATTTTACCATAGACTAAATGCTTTAGGCATAGAATTTCTTCAGATGGAGAATGTTGATTGGTTCTTAGAGTTGTTCTCCTTCAGTCATTGAGAGTTGATAGGCACCAGAGCCAAAAGTAGCAGTGATTACAAAGGGACCCAGCCAATTGGGTTTGAACTTCCCCTTGCATTCTCGATGTGATTGATTTTTAAGATTCTCTCTCAAAACTAGATCACCAACCTGAAATTCTCTGTGTCTAACTTTCTTGTTGTAGCCTCTAGACATTCTCTTCTGATATACTCTAAGATGATCATATGTTGCTTGTCTACGCTCATCTAGTAGTTCAAGTTCTTGCAACCTAGACACTCTATAGTCATCATCAGTTACTAGACCATGCATTCTGATTCTTAGTGATGGGATTTCAACTTCAATAGGTAGTACCGCCTTAGACCCATAAACTAAAGCAAAAGGTGTAGCCCCTGTAGGCATTCTGATACTTGTTTTGTAGGCCCATAGAGCTAGATTAATCATGAGATGCCAGTCTCTGCCAGTTTTGTTTACTGTTCTGTGCAAGATCTTCAATAGATTTTTGTTGGAAGCCTCTGCTTGGCCATTCCCTTGTGGATAGTAGATAGAAGACCAATGTTGGGTGATCTTGAATTTGGCACATAGATCATCTAGGTCTTTATTCCTGAATTGCCCACCATTATCTGTGATTATGGAATGAGGGATCCCATATCTGCATATGATATAGTTTAAGATGAACATTGATATCTACTTTCCCGTTGCTTGTGTCAAAGGGACCGCTTCTACCCATTTTGTAAAATAATCTGTGGCTGTGATTATATGGGTATGTCCGTTAGAAGAATGAGGATGAATCATCTTGATAAGATCAAATGCCCATTGATGGAAAGGCCATTGTGTTGTAAAGGGGATTAGATCCCTCCCTGGAGCATGAATTAGGTTGCCATGTACTTGACACTTTTGACAATTCTTAGCAAATTTGATGGCCTCTTTCTCCATTTCAGGCTAGTAGTACCCAACCCTAATAAGTTTTCAAGCTAGTGTTAAACCATTCGAGTGTGACCCACAAATACCATCATGGACTTCCTCTAATGCACGTTGAGACTCTTCCCATTCTAAACATCTAAGTAGCATACTATCTAGACCTCATTTGTATAGATCATGACCAATGATGACATATCGGGAGGCATTATGGATAAGGTATCTCTTTTCATGGTGGTTGAAGGTATCAGGAATGGTTTGGTCTTGGAGATAGGAAAAGAGGTCTTTGTATCTGGATGAATCATGACCAACAATAGTGCAGATCATGTGGGTTTCAGGAGTGTCATATGTAGGATAAGATAGTGCTTCCACCAGGAACTCATAGCGTAGCTCATGTTTAGGCTGCTGTAATAAAGTAGATAGTGTTGCCATTGCATCGGCAGCCTTGTTCTCCATTCTAGGAATTTTCTCAAATGTGATAGATATGAAATATTTCTTAAGATCATCTACCATTCTCTTGTAAGGAATGAGCTGTCCATCTTTAGTTTGGTACACATCATTGACTTGATGAATAACAAGTTGAGAGTCTCCATGAATGTGTAGCTCTGTTACTCTCCATTCAATTGCTATTTTCATACCATTCAAAAGGGCTTCATATTCTACAATATTGTTTGTGTAGGGGAACTTTAGTCTGAATGCTTTTGGGATGGAGTATCCTTGAGGAGTTATGAACAATATGCCTACTCTAGATCCATTTTGTGTATAGGAGCCATCAAAGAATAATTGCCATTCTCTAGAAGATAGGTGCATAATAGAGGAGTTTGGAAATTCCATTTGCATTGGTGTGTCATCAAACATGGGTGCATCTACTAGTTGATCAGCAATAAATTAACCTTTTATAGCTTTTCTTTCAACATATTCAATGTCAAATTTGCTTAGAAGCATGACCCATTTAGCCAGTCTACCTGTGAGGGCAGCCTTGCTTAGTAGGTATTTTAGTGGATCAATTTTTGCTACTAGATGTGTGGTATGAGCTAACATATAGTGTCTCAATTTCTATGATGCAAAGATCATAGCGAGACAAGCTTTCTCAATCATAGAATAGTTCTTTTCATACGCCACCAATGTTCTACTTATATAATAAATGGCTCTTTCGTTTTTCTCTTCATCATGTTGCGCTAGCAATGCCCCCAGTAATGTGGCTGTTGTGGAGACATATAAGATCAATGGCTTCCCATGAATAGGAGGCATCAAGATAGGCAGATTTGATAGATACTTCTTGATATGGTTAAAGTTGTTCTCACATTCTTCATTCCATGCAAAGGTCACACCTTTATGTAATGTTTTTGTAAAAGGTTGTGATATGTTCGCTAGCTATGATATGAATCTTCTGATAGATTGAACTCTTCCTTGCAATGTCCTCATTTGATTAATATTCATGGGAGGTTGCATCTCTATTATAGCCTTGACTTTAGCCCGATCAACTTCAATGCCCTTCTTTGAAACATTGTATCCTAAGAGCTTTCCAGAAGTGACACCAAAAGCACACTTCTTAGGATTTAGTCAAAGACTAAACTTTTCCATTCTGTCTAGGATCATGCTCAAGTCCTTTAGATGTTTAGTTCTGATCATAGATTTTGCTAAAGTATCATCAACATAATCTTCCATAGTTCAATGCATCATGTCATGGAAAATAGATGTCATTGCTCTTTGATATGTAGCACCAGCATTTTTAAGCCCAAATGGCATGACATTCCAATAGAAGGTGCCCCATGCACATGTGAAAGTAGTTTTCTCTTGGTCCTCTGGAGCAATTTTTATTTGGTTATATCCAGAGAAACCGTCCATTAAGGAATACATCTCAAAACCCGCAGTCATGTCCACTATCATATCAATGTTAGGTAGTGGAAAATCATCCTTAGAGCATGCTCTATTCACATCTCTAAAGTCTGTGAACACTCTGATTGACCCATCTGGTTTAGAAATAGGTACAATATTAGAGATCCACTCTACATAGTCAATAAATTAGATGAATCCGGCATTTAGGAGCTTCTCTAATTTAACTTTTACCAAGAGTGCAATGTGAGGATGCATCTTTCTCAATTTTTGCTTGACAGGTTTGACATTTGGAGCAATAGATAAATGATGCATTATAAGATTAGGATCCAATCCTGGCATATTTGAATATTTCTAGGCAAAGTTGATCTTCTTCTTTGTTAGGAATGTTGTAAATTTTTGCTTCTCTTCTTTTGATAATGATTGTGCTACATGTACCAATTGTGGTTCCTTTGTTGTACCCAAATTGATGGATTGAGTGGGCTCAATTAGAACTGGAGATCTGTCATGTAAATGACTCAGAAGGACATTAAATATCTCATCCTTAGGCACCTTAGAGAGGTTTTCACCTTTGGATACGTCTTTTATTTTTACTTTTGTAGGTTCTGAGACTGTCACAAAGTGGTTTTCACCCTCAGAATTCTTTTTCCTTTTCTTTTTATTCTTATTTTTGTGACTAAGATATTTGATGTTTGACTCAGTCATGCTGATGCTTAGTTCACTAATGGAAGTACTCATAGGCTCAACTGCATTGAGGTAGCAAGCAAGGGCATAGTCATTCGGGAAGGTATAAATACCATGGCTCATATTTGTGGAGGTTTGATCAATAAGTTCTGGATATTGGATAGTCAAAGTAGGGAAAGATTGGGAGATAGTGTTTATGGATATGGATCTGTCATCATTGGTCCTAACCCAATGCTCGAGTTCAAAGGTGATATTACAACTTAAGACATTCAATTCATGAATAGGCTTAATGTCATCATGGGAGTTGAATTTAGCTATAGGTGGATCAGACTTGATAGGCTCATCATTTTTCTCTAGACTCACATTGGGATTAGGTACATATTGGTGAATAACATCAACATGTTTCTCTATAATAATCTCATCTTCATCTAGTTCTGGAATGGCTCCCCATTTGTAGTCATTTGATTCAGCTTCTGATTCAGGATCTCTAGGAAATCTTAGAACATGAGTAAAGTCGGGGTGAATACCCCAAGAAGGGTTACCCTCGGATTCTAATTTGAATTCATACTCATGGGAATTTGTCTCAAAATCACTACCACTTCCCTCTTCTTAATTGTTTTCGAGATTAGCTGGTTCTTGTGTTGTAACTATCTCTTGATTGATAGTAGGTTCTTGTGTTTCTACTACATTAATTCTTTTGATTAGATCATCTTTATCATCAAGAAGGTCTTTGATTTCCTTAGGCAATTTTTCATAGGGGATGAGTTCTGAGCTATCTGAATCACTATCTGATGGTATTGTTTCTTCTTTCTTAAGAAGAGGTTCTCTTGGTGCGATCTGCTCTATGACATGGGAACAATTACCTTTGAGGTGATAGGGTTTCTTCATAAATCCTAAGACAACTTTGTTTTTATTTTCTCTACCAGTATGTGGGAGAGGTACCTCAAGACCTTTTCCTCTGATTCCTAGAGGTCCTTTACCTGAATATCCCATCTTAGCTATTAATTTATCTCCTAGACCATATGACTTGGAAGGGAGTTTGGATACTGCAGAGTCACCAGTTTGAACAACTTGAGATTCAGGTTCATCTTTGTACAACCATGATAGCATAGCCTCATCCTCTTCAAATTATTGCTTGGATACTTGTTCTACTACAAAATTATTTTTATATGCTTCAAGAGGTTCTTTAGAGTTTGGTTTGGATTGTTTCAATGATTGCCCATAAGACTTAGGAGAGATAGGGAGACATGTCAAAGATAAGACTGGCTCGATAGTATATTCTCCCATACCATTTTCTTTGATATTAACCTCTTTTGCAAGATCTTCCATTTTAGATGTGGATGCTCCTTTAGTTGGTTCAATGGAAGATTCTCTGTTATTAGGTACAAGCTTATCTACACTTTCCTTCAAGGTGTTGCAAGTTGTATTTAGATCTGCAGGGATAGTAACCTCTACTCCATCATAAGGAAACTTCAAACATTGATGGTATGTAGAAGGAATAGCTTGCATTTCATGTATCCATGGTCTCCCTAGAAGGACGTTGTAGGCCAAAGGTAGATCAAGCACTTGATAGATGGTATCTTTGATAACTGGACCCACTCTGATAGGTAAGACAATGATGCCTTTAGAAGATCTTTCTTGTTCATCATAGGCCTTGATAGTTATTTTCTTTCTAGGATCAATAGCCAATTTTGAAAATCCCAATTGTGTGATCAAGCTGTAAGAACAAATGTTTAGGCCAGCACCCCCATCTATCAACACATGTTTGACTCTACGGTTCTAGATCAAGACTTCTATATGCAAAGGCTGATTATGTGGGTGACTCAAGGAGTTGTCATCTTCCTCTGAAAAGGAGATATATTGTGGAGATGTAAGATGTCCAACCATAGTCTGGAACCTGTCTAAATCAAGGTCATCAAGAACATTGGAATTGAGCAAAGCTTTATCAAGAATGGCTCTATGAGCTGGAGATATTTGAAGCAACTCAAACATGGATATTTTTGCATTAGTGTGTTGGAGTTGTTGAAAAATGCTATAAGATGTAGGCCTTGTATCCTTTGGATTGGAAGATTTGGAAGTAGCCTTCTGTTTAGAAGCAGATGAAAGATTGAAGGGCACCTTAGGGACATTTGATGAATATGGGATTTGTCCTTTCAGATGCATTTGAGCTTGTGATCGAGTAATTGCATTAGTTGAGGAATGATCTCTATCTCTTCATACAATTGTGATGACATTACAACTTTCAGAGAGTCATGGTTCAACCATATTAATGACAACATTATTTACAGGGTAGGCATAGTTGACTTTTGCCCCCATATTAGGCTGAGAAGTTGAAACTTCTTGACCATGTTTCAGAAATTGTTCTGTGAATGTTGTATGATCATTATTGCTCTGGGGATTGTCAATTGTGATGTCTCCACTATCGATTAGATCTTGAATGGTATGCTTCAAGTGGTAGCAATTATTAGTTTTGTGACCTTTACTCTGATGGAAATCACAGAATTCATTTCCTCTCCACCATTTTGGTTTGGGATCCTAATCATTTGGTCAGATTGGTGGTAAAGAGATGATGTTATCAGCCAGTAGAGTTTTCATAGCTGATTCTAAAGACTCTCCCAGAGGAGTAAACTTTCGATGTTTATCCCATCTTTTGTATTCTGGCTTCTTTTGAGATGGTTCAGAAGACTTTTTCTTTGAATCTTTAATGGCTTGAGTACCAAGAGTGAGATTGTAGGCTGGTGCCTTTGATGGGGCACAAACAGTGTCAATAATGCCATCTATGATGATGCCTTTTTTCTTGTTCCAATTTTTGTTCTTTTCTTTAGAACTGGATCCTGATTCGTACTTGTCTTTTTGAAGTGTGATTTCTCCTTTTTTCACAAGCAATTTTTCAATTTTGATAGCATTAGCCACCATCTTATCAAAAGATGTATGATCTTGCATTTGTAGAGGATAATTGATTTCTGGAACAAGGTTGTTGATGAAGATTTCCAATTTTTCTATTTCTGGAATAGGTCTGGCATATAGAGAGAACTTCTTCCTCCATCTCTTGAGAAATGTTAGGAATGGTTCCCCTGGATATTGCTTGAGATTACAGATATCAATCATGGTGACCGAGTGCTGAATATTGTAGGAGTATTGTTGATAAAAAAATTTGATCAACTCCTCAAAATTTTTGATAGTAGAAGGCAGTCTAGAGAACCAATGGATGGCTACTCCCCGTAGAGATTGAGGGAAGAGATGCATCAGATAGGTTGGTTCATGCATGAACTCCATTGGTTGTGTACAGAATTCTCTGACATGATCTTGAGGATCTGAGTGTCCATCATACTTATCATACTTCGGCATCTCCACTCTTTTTGGAAAGGGCAACATGTACAAGTCTTTGTCAAATGGAAAAGGACATAGAGCCTCCATGGAGAACTCTTTGGGTTCCTTCTCTTTTTTGAGTTAATTCAGTTTGACTTGTAAAGCATGTATTTGTTTCATCATAGCTATGAATGGAGTTTCTTCCTCATGTGTGATGATAGCTTTGACATTAAAATTAGGAGGAAGCTTAGCTCCTTGATGAGATAATTGTAAAAAATATGCTTCTCTATCTTCTTTCAAGAAATGCTTCATCATTCATTTGAAGTTATCATCGTTTTGATATTGAGCAATTTCTTCAGGTGTGGGTTCCTAATCTGCACCATGTTGAGATTGACCTCTTTGAGAGCCAAAATTTGTCCTTACTTGAGACATGGTAGGAGTTTGTGGACTCCCTAGATTAGATTGATGAGGGGTATGTTGAGTACCTCCATGAGTTGATGGAGGAGGTATGTAACCCGATTTCAATCAATAGTTGCCAAGACCGTCGTCCTTGTAAAGACTAGAATTGATGAGTTGCTCAAGAGTTGGAGTTTGGAGAGTGGTGATAGATTTCTTGTGAGAGGAAGCTCTAGTCTCCACCATTAACCTCAAGTGAAACAAAAGAATAAGATCCAGATAACCGAACAATGAATTGAATCAAGATGATCAGATGACGCAACCTTGTCAAGGTTTGATTGATTTGAAGATTCGATTAGATGTGGATGAAGGATACTATGCCCTGGATGTATGGGTAGGTTCCCAAAAGATAGCAGACAAGATATCACAACACTCAGTCATTTTGATGATTGATTGATTAAAGATTGATAGTTATGACAAGGTTTTGACACGAGATGATAAAGACTCAAATTGATTAAACAGAAGGCTGAATCGGATTCAAAAAGGCCACTTTAGGAAAATGATTGGATTCTCAATAGCTACTGCTCTATTCTTGACATGGTGATTTGATCGACAGATTTTGAAATAGGCTGAAAAGGCTAAATATCTGGCAATTCTGACAACTCTCAAAAATTTCCCAAATGACACTCTGCAGACTCGTACGATAGTGGGTATGCTATGAAACGATAGTTGAAAAGCTCATACGACAGTTGAAAAACTCACACGATAGTTGCTAGCAGGATTTGACTTTTTGAATTTAACTGGTAGAAAGACTCGTACGACACTGGGTTCTTTACCATATGACAATTGGGCAGTAATGAAATGACACTTTTAGAAAACTTGTATGACTTTCTAACCTCCTGAGATGACCTTTGACTCCAGAAAAGAATTTTACTTTAGATTTTGCAAATTTTGAGTTTTCAGATTCGGATTGTTTGCAAATTTTAATGTCTAGATTTGAGGATTGTAACAGATTTGTCCGTTTTCAATAACCAGATAGATAAACAAGCATGCAAAATAGCAAGCACGTGATTCCAAGCATGTCTAAAAATAATGAACAAGGGCAAAAGAAACCTTGCGCATGGACAATCAAGTGACTTATTCATTCTAATCCTCAGAAGTGCTAATTGTGTATGTTCCAAAAATGTTTTGCAATAATGCACATCTACCCTATAAAATGAAAATTTGGCCTTGCTAGGGTTTTTAGTAATGGTTTGACTCTGCAACTTTTATGATCCAAAGGGGTGAACTCCAATCCCGGCACACCAGGGTTTTGACACAGTCTGAGAACTTAATCTTCAAGAGCTGCTAGGGATATCTGACAACCCA
This sequence comes from Chamaecyparis obtusa, assembly GCA_027943335.1. Classification (NCBI taxonomy): domain Eukaryota; kingdom Viridiplantae; phylum Streptophyta; class Pinopsida; order Cupressales; family Cupressaceae; genus Chamaecyparis; species Chamaecyparis obtusa. The sequence goes on along the minus strand of BSBK01000824.1, from coordinate 89,417 downwards.
ACAATGAACCATACCCATGGAGATTTCTTCCACAAGGATATTTATATAGCGGCTATCACTACCATGGTGAAAATGGCTATTACCGCTTGAGGTTCCGTCAAGGCAGTTTGCCCTGTGAAGGGATTGTCCACTATGGTTAACCCTCTCTAAAGGTGACTCACAGTATGATACCACAAGGGGACTTTTCTCCAGATCCAAGGTTTTGATGCCTCTTCACTTTTAACCCAAACAAAGAAAGCAGATTAATCTGACACGCTAAGAAAAAGTTTGTCTCACCAAGGTCTATGATATCAACCCCACGTGATCTATCAACCTCTCCGGAGAGAGAATGTATCAATAAATAAGGGAAGATGCATGAACCAAGTAGAATGTGAGATGCACTAAGTATCCTCCCCACCTACAAGGGATCCCTCATTGAGAAGGGTTTCGCTAGGAACCCACTCTCTCAAGATCCACAAATAGTGTTCATGGGGCCTAATTACTATGTGAGTACAGATATATTCCAGAAAGAAAATTTATCCAAAAGTATTCAAAAGCACAAGGTGGCACACTTAACGCTTAAAGAAAATATGAGGTGACTCCACAAAGTGGAGCACTTAACCCCTCACACAAGTTAGAAATGAGTCCACAACTTAGAAAACAAGTGAGTTCCAAAAAGCACAAAAGGGTTGCCTGGTGGAACACTTAACGCTTTTTTCCTGTAGACCCCTCCCCTTCAATGTGGCGCTGATATTGAAACCATGGGGTGAAAATGAGGGGCTGATAGATTTATTGGGTCCAATAACCCAAGATAGCAATCTAGATCAATCACAAGTAATCTAAGACTGCCAATAAATACCTAAGGTGTCACAACCTAGTATTCAATTATGCAAATTCATAGAAAAAGCATGCAAAGAAACACTCAAGCTAAACACATGAGAGATTTATTTTAAGGCCAAATTGAAATTTTATTAGATGAAGGAGAATACCTAGGATCCTTGCAATGTGCTTAATAGATTTTACTTACTTTTTAGCAATTCTTGTTGAGCTTTTCCATGCAAGCAAGTGACGAACTCTCCAACAAGCAAACAAGCAAACAAGATATGTAAAATATATTTAATTTATGAAAATCATAGGGTTAGCTCTAAAAATAAATTATTATCAGCAATAATAACCAGAAATTAATCCAAATGACAACTCATATCATTCATTGAACCATGTAAAAAAAATAAGTGCATACCCATCACAAAACATTATTTTTTTTGCTGCATTTGATCTAGTCAACAAGATCTAAGTTTTTTTATATGATTTTGGCCACAAAAATATAAATTCATAATAGAGACCCCTACTAAAAAATAGAGAGCTTTCCAAAAATGTAAAATTTTTAGAAAAGTCTCTTCATTTGTGCCCTAGAGACCCATTTTATCAAAACAGACCAGTTTTTGTAAATTGACTATTTGAGCTATTATATTGTGTCCAAATTTAAAACATAAAGAATGGATCCCCTATAAAATTTAAAGAGCTTTCTGAAAATATAAAAATTTCTAAAAAATATGCTGATTTGCGTCAGATATTAATTTTTTCCAGAATTTTAATAAAAAATTATTAAAAATTCAAAACATCTCAGAAAATTCTAAATTTTTTACTGTAGCTTCTCTAATATATTTTGAACTTGTAAAAACAATTTTAGAGCAAAAATCCAAGCTGTTTGATAGATAAAATTAAATATTTGAAACTTTAGGGCTTTAGCTCCAAAAAAAAATCAAAACCAGCATGTAAAGGTGGGTTGCCCCACGATGGGCATCATAAATGTGTGTGTGAAAATTGTACCTGATCTATAGACACAACACTTCAGTAAAATATTAGAGGTTAGCTATAATCAAAATCGTGCAAAATTAAAATCTAATCTAACCAAGCGATCTACTGCCTTCTAATAGGTGCGAGATTGATGTTCTCAAATTGTTATCGAGATTAGTGACCTTGACGACACCTAAATGAAGGATTTGAATGCAAAACTGATATGAAATATGAATGCAATTAATCTATTTTTTTGATATTTTCTATGCAATGATATGAAAAAAACTTGATATGAAATCTAATCTATATGAAATTGATCTGCTAAAATGATCTAACAATGATATGAAAAAGAATCTAAATGAATGTTAAAAAAACAAATTGATCTCACAATAGCTTTGATTCACAATAAGCTTTGATTCTCCCAATTCCAATTCTCCAACATGATTGTGCAAAAATATGAGATGCTTTGAGATGAGCTGAGGCTTTAATTTTATAGAAATCCAAGGCTTTGGAGGTGCATGGAAAAAAGCCATAAATCACTCAGATTAACTCAGCTTGATTTTTGACTTATCTGATAATAAAGATAATTTAATTCACAAAAACATGCAAATCATGCAAAAACAACTTTTTAACTCAAATTAGAGTTTAGATCAACTTTTTGAACTCCAAAAGGATGTTGAGTTCTAAAAAGTCAACACTTTGCATTGATTTTCTAATTTGGAGTTTAACTATTTCTTTTGAATGTGCATAATAATTATGAATTAATTAAATAAATAAAGTGATTTATGCTCAACTTAACTGATTTTTGAAAATAAATAATTGATTTATGGGTTAATCAATTATTTAATCAAACTTTTATTAAAAACTATATTATTAAATAATGACAACTAGCTTTAATTAATTAAATAAAAATTTAATCAATTATTCATAGGATATTGGATTTATTGTCAAAATTAAATAATACAATTAATAATAGATAGAATTAAATTTAATTACACAATTAAGTGGTAAGATATTAAATCTAATTAATTAAATATGAAAATATTCAATTAATCAAACTTAGGATAAATGTGATTTATTGCCAAATAATCATTAAATTAAAGATAATTAAGATAATTAGGAATATTGCTAAGAATATTCCCTGATGCAGAATTTAAGATAATCAATTATGATTCGATGATGTTTAGATGTGCCTTAGATTAGAACTTCGATGTTGATTTTGTTTGATTTGTAGATGTAGGAGGTTAATGAACTTATAGCCCATTTTTTGTGTATTACACAAGCTTGGGTAGATTTCTCTAATAAAGAATATAAGGATAGAGTCCTTTGTGATGTTGTAGACATGGATGTATGTCACCTTTTGTTAGGATGCCCATGGTAGTATGATTTGTAGGCTAAACATGATGAAGTCACAAAATGATACCAAATTATTCAAAATGGTCACAAATATAATTTGCTCCCTCTCCTTGATCCTCAACAAGAAAAACCAAAAGAACAGTTAGTCATGCTTGTAGGACAAAAAGAGATGATAAGTACTATTCAAGATTTTGAGGTAGGATATGCCCTAGTCCTTAAGCCAAAAGAGAAGATAATGCACAATGAAGTACCGAAGGAAGTAGATAGTCTATTGCAAAAGTACAAAGGAATAGTTGCAAGAGACATGCGAGATGAACTCCCACCATTGAGGGATATCTGTCACCAAATAGATTTTATCCTAGGTGCTTCCCTACCAAACAAAGCTTCTTATAAACTCACTCCTGAATAGAATGTTGAAGTCACCAGAAAAGTCAGTGAATTGTTGACTAAAGGACTCATACAAAAGAGTCTTAGCCCTTGTGTAGTTCTAAGTGTTTTGGCCCCTTAAAAGGATGGAAAATAGAGATTATGCACCGACTCCAGGGAAATAAACAAAATTACAATCAGATACAGATTCCCTATACCTAGGATTGAAGATCTTCTAGACCAACTCAGAGGAGCATGTTACTTCTCAAAAATTGACCTTAAATTTGGTTACCATCAGATAAGGATAAGGCCTGGTGATGAGTGGAAAACTGCATTCAAAACCACTGAAGGATTGTATGAATGGATTGTGATGCCATTTGGCCTTAGCAATGATCCTAGCACCTTCATGAGATTAATGAATGAAGTTCTCCAAGATTTCATTGGAAGTTTGTGGTGGTCTATTTAGATGACATACTAATCTTTAGTGGGAATCTAAAGGAACACATGAGACATTTGGAGAAATTTCTCCAAAGACTACATGAGAAGAAACTGTCTATCAACTTGGAAAAGTGTACATTCATGCAACAAGAGTTGATATTTTTGGGTTTTGTTATCTCAAAGGGCACATTGAAAAGTGATCCTGAAAAGGTAGAGGATATCATTAATTGGCCCACACCAAAGATTCTAGGAGAAGTCAGGAGCTTTCATAGATTGGATACCTTCTATAGGAAATTTATCAAATATTTCAGTCACATTTGTGCACCCTTACTTGATACCATCAAGGGTGGTAGAAAAATAAAGTTCTAGTGGAAAACACAAGCAGATGAAGCTTTTAAATACTTGAAGGAAAGAGTAGCACAATATCCCATTTTGGCACTACCGACCTTCGACAAATTGTTCATAGTGGAAACCGATGCTAGCAATCTGGCCATAGGTATGGTCCTCAGTTAGGATGGAAGACTAGTGGCTTTCTTCTCTAAAAAACTAAATGAAGCAAAGAAGAAACACATCACATATGACTTGGAATTGTATGCAATGGTTCAAGCCCTCAATAAATGGAGGCAATACTTGCTTCCTAAAGAATTTTTTGTCTTTACAGATAAGCATGCCTTGATTTTTCTAAATATTTAGGACAAACTAAGTTGCAGACACATGAAATGGGTTGAACAAATCCAAGCATTCACATTTTCCATAAAACATAAGAAAGGAACTTCAAATAAAGTAGCAGATACTCTCAGTAGAAGAGTAATTTTGGTTGAAGAAGTACAGGTACAAAGTATAGGGATTGATACCCTCAAAAACCTATACAAGGATGATTCAGATTTCAGTGATATCTATCAGGTTTTCTCTACTCTATCAGATGCATATAATACTACTTATTCTAAATATTTATTGCAGAATGACCTTTTGTTCAAAGGAGGTCAACTTTGTATTCCTAAATGCTCCATGAGAGAAAATATGATTAGAGAGAAACATTGTGGTACACTAGGAGGTCACTTTGGCATGGATAAGACACTTGGACTTGTAAGGAGAAACTATCATTGGCCTTGATTATCGACTGATGTCAGGAATTTTGTTGAATCATGCACTATTTGTCAAAGGGCTAAAGGAGTTAGGACCAATTAGGGTCTCTATCAACAACTTCCTATTCCAACAAAACCATGGGACAATGTGAGTATGGATTTTTTCATAGGACTTCCCAGAACTAAACAAGGATTTGATAGTATCTTTGTTATAGTTGACAAATTTAGAAAAATGCAACACTTTGTTCCTTGTAAAGTTTCTAATGATGCTTCACATATTTCTAACGTATTTTTTAAAGAAGTGGTCAGAATTCATGGATTACCAACATCCATTATCTCTGACAAAGATGTGAAATTCCAAGGGCACTTTTGGAGAACCCTTTGGAAAAAGCTGGGGACAAATCTATCATTTAGTTTTGCATACCATCCACAAACCGATGGCTAGACTACAGTTGTAAATAGATCATTAGGAAACCTTTTAAGGTGTCTGACAAAACAATATGGACAGACTTGGGATGCTATCCTTCGTCAAGTAGAATTTTCTTTCAATGATTCAGTAAACCGATCAACAGGGAAGACACCATTCCAAGTGAATTATGGACTCCACCCAAGAGGAGTTATGGAACTAAGAGAATTACTGACTGACTTTAAATTCAGTGCATAGGGAGAAGAATTGTCTGCATGGATCAAATAGATTCATGATCAAGTCCAAGATGCATTGATTCAGAATCCTACAAAGTACAAAGAACAAGCAGATAAGAAGAAGAGGCATGTTACTTTCAAAGTAGGAGACCAAGTATGGGCATACTTGAATAAGGAAAGGCTACCTAGGGGATATACCAAATTGCAGATGAGGAAGATCAGTCCCTATCAAATACTTCTTAAATTTTGGGATAATGCTTATGAAATTTCTCTACCCCTACTATTTCTATTTCTCCTATCTTTAACATTTTTGATCTCACTCATTTTAAGGGTGATGTAGGATATAATGACACTTTGTAGGGCACTGAAGATAAATAGGCCAAATAGATAAAGGACTTTTCACTAAGCCAACCTTTATAGTTGGAAAATATTCTAGACTCTAAATTTGTCAAACAAACCAGGAATAAGACCTACAAAGATTATTTGGTCAAATGGTAGGGGTTACCAGACATTGATGCTACCTGGATGAGTGAAGAGTGTATAAAAAAGCATGGAACTTCGGTTCAAAAACTTCTCTCAAGTGGGACTTGAGTTTTTAAAACATGAGAGTATGGTGCAGGAGCACCCAAGGAACACTCCCAACTCTTCACAACTTTTAGATTGATAGGTTAAACTTTTAATAAGCCAACTTGTAATACCTAGTCTCCCTCGATGTGGTTATAAACCATGGGTTTTTTACTATGGTCCAAAGGCACGTTTAGGATGTTAGGTTTCCTAGGTGTCTTTTTTAGTTATTTCAATAATGTGTAGGATCACTAAGATCCAAGGCTTATGCCTATAGGCTCAATTAAGAGCAAGAATGCAAAATTTTGTAAAAGTTGCAAAATTCAAATATTGTCGGCAACTTCTTTGAAAAGTTGCTACCAACCTCTGAAACAACTGCCCAATGGTCACAACCATTTGAAATTTTTTTTTGGATCCATTAAGGAAAGTCTTCATATAGCCCTTTCAAACGGGTGGAAGATAGGCAAACAGATGGGTGTTGAATAGTGAGGAAACTCTATGTAAATTTTGCATTCAATCAATAAAAGATCCCTATTTTTCTCTAATTCTAGATTGAAACATTGTGTGTATGGAATTGTATAAAAGTGAAAGGAAGAACATTGATCAATCCAACACATATCATGAAGTAGGACTCCATTTCTCTTAGTTTTGAATTAGTTTGAAGATCAGAGTCGAGAAGTAGGATGGATGAGTTTTGGATTTTCAGAGAACCCTCCTGGACTAGGGTTTTGGTCAAAACTTCCCTAACTCATGTTTCCTTTGTGGGATTCCCATGCGAAGTTGGGAAATTCAAGTAGGGGTGATGTACTTTAGTTCCTCAAAAGTGAAGAAGAAGGGGGATTGTTCGGAGAAGTCTATTTTCAGATTCTAGACCAAGCATCTCTATGTGCTTGGTTCAAGAAATGAACAAGTGAAGTGACATAAGTACTTCAAGGGGGGATAAAAGTAATCTAAAGATAGATTTTTTTCTTTATGGGATTCCCAACACTATTTTATTTGGTATTCAACCTTGTATAACCAACTGGTGAAGTTTTCTTTCATCAACCGAGTTAATTAGCCCTATCAGGATTAATAGACCAAGAGCCATTAAGTGTTGATCTGTGTTTAGGACCTGGAGGTTTGTTACAATTCATTAGAGGGTGTATGAACATACTTTGTTTCCATAATTTCCTTGTAATAATTTGGAACCAGGACCCCTACAACCCCGGCTGGAGGGCTACAAGCTCGGCAAGGTCTAACCTCTTGAACTTGTTATTTAAATCCTATTGTGTTTGTGGAAGTCACTCCCATAGTAGAAATTTTATTTGTGTATGGAACCATTCTATCCCCTTATCAAATTTTTAGGTTCCCATTTGAAAGAAAAGTCAGTAAGGTGATTTGTGGTAGACATTACCGAGTGTCAAGAAATTACTCGGTAAAGCTACCAAGCCCACTTGGTTAACATAGGTACCGAGTACCAACCAAGTGTCAACTGAGCATCAACATAACCTAGGGAAGTACAAGCCAGTTGAAGACACTGAATCCTCTAGTGAGGATATTTTAATTGTGTTTTAGGATCTTCTAAAGGTTTAGAGCACTCTTCTATGCCCACTTTGGGTTTAGAATAACACTGAAGGTCTCACCATTTACTAAGCTGCCTAGATAGGGGAGAGCTCTGCATCACCTAAATTGCAGAAAGCATCAACAACATATTTTCTCTTGGTTTTAAGATTGACAACTATTCTTTAAGGAAGAACCTTTGAAAGAGATTGTGGGAAATGAATGATTTTTTCTTTCTTTGAACAGTTTTAAGTATGTATGGAAGTTTTCTTGAATACTTTTCTACATATTTCACTTGGGGAAATATGGTTTTTGATCTTTTTTACCCAACCTTGTTCTATTAAAACTTGTGGTTTTATGAACACCTTGATGGTGTGTATTTGATGTTGTGGCTATGTGAGAACTAGCGTGGTCCTGTTATATTAAGGGATGAATTCGAGGGTTATTATAATTATTTTCTTGTTATCTTATTTATGAGCCTAGGTAGGTTAACTAAGTGTATAGGTGAGAAGTGGCTTGCACTAGGCATTGGGGCCTGCAAGTGGCTTCCAAGATAACTTAATGCAAGTGACTTAATCAAGTGATAACTTATTAAAATATATTAGGTGGAAACATTAATAAGATGTATGTGTTCACCATCCATGCCTTGAGTGATAGTACAGACTAGGATGGTTTGTGAGAAGATGATTTCCACTTGGGTGGAATTACATATAGCATATATGCTACCTCATCTATTTGAGAGGATTACTGATACCGTATAGAGTCACTATCGCGTCAGGGTCTTGAGAGATTGCCATGATAACTCTATTGTTGACACATGTGATGACACTTATCTATGTATCTTATGTTTCCTACATGTGTGGGTTTCCTCTGGTTGAGTATGTATTACCTTTGTCATTTTTTTGTATCTTTTGTACACTAGTTGATTTTGGTATTTGATACCAAGTGGGGTCTGTTGTTATCTCCTCAACATGGTGGGAGTGGACCATTTAGGTTCCACAAGGTTGAGTGGTAGTGATTTTTTTACCATTTTAGATTCTAAAGTTTGTGTACCAATGCTAGATGTTCTTGGTAGAAGTTAGATCTTCTTGTTCATCATTTTTGGAGATTATTCTTATCTTCTTATATTATGTTCTTATATCATGTTATTTCAGTTACATCAGAGATGTCATATTGTACTTTATATTTGGATTATTATTACATACCCTATGACTTGTATAGTGGATGTGGGTTATCATGTATATCTTGTGGCATCGATTGTATCTCAATTTCATGTATAAGATGATGTTCTTATTTATATTATGTGGAGACTTTGTATATTTGTTTTATTAAGTAGATTAATTAACATTTATGTAATCTACATCAAGAAACCCTTGAGTTTTGTAATCTATGTTTGAGTTACATTTGTATGTATGAGTTGTATTAGATTGTATTGCTTCCAAATTTTTATACATTGTTGTTTGTAAACTCTTAAGAAAAAAAATTATTTTGTAGACTTAGTAGCATGTTTTAGGCTAATCTCTCCTGGGTTCTCTGGTAGGGCAGGGCATTGCAAGTTGACTAAGAAATTGTTTTGTGAGTGGTGAAGAATCCTCTAGGGGGTATGATCCTACAAGATGTCATTCTTTAGAAAGGGTTTTGAGAATGAACATTGGAGGATAGTCTATTGGTCACAGTCCCGTGTGCTTTTTCAGCCACATTCATAATTTTTATTGTTTTTAATAAAAATAGTGGAGGTAGGGTTAAGGTTTGTCCATGCTTTTGTTTAAGGTAATGATGTCATTTATTTATAGGGAACCTAGGAAACATTTTTCTTGGTCTTAACTCCCTTGATTCATATAAGACAAGTGTCTAATTTGATGTATTTTCCTAAGATTGTGAGATCTTTCATAAAATGCAATATTTTCACTCAAAAACTTCTACATGCAGAATGATACTTTGGACCCTTTCACACGATTGTGGAGCATGTATGCAATAAAATCAAGGATGTAGTGTTCATTTTGTAAATTGTACCATTTTCATGCTAATAATGTGAATAATAAACTTCATTGTCAGTTAGTTCCTACATTCATTTCATTCACACATTAAGGTGATGTATTAGTTTAAATTATCTCATCTAGGTAGATCATGGTTTCTGATTTAGTTTTGTAACACAGAGAAAATTTGGATTTGACAAGGTTTAATAGAAGGTAGCTAAAATTAAAGGGGGAGATCAACCTTCTACTGAGTTCACTTACCACAATTATAATGGTGAACAAGGTAAGAGTGAGATGGATTTCTTCATAGATCACGAGTTATCATCTCTTTTAAGAAATCCATCTTTGATAACAAAAAATTGAATAGAAGAGTTATATGGTTGTCTTCCATTGAGTTTCTTTAGAATATCATTCTCCTTTAAGTTTAGTTTCATAGTTCCATGGCTATCTTCCATTGAATTACTCTATAAAATTATTTCTCTTTCAGTTTAGTGGTAAGGTTTAGAGAAGCCTTGGCCATGCATGATACAAGAAAGTTGGTTTCTTTTTCCATGGGAAGTTCTACATTTTGAATGTAAATTCTATTAGATTTTTGTTTATACTATTCCTTTCTAGTCTGGATGTATATCTTACTTATGCTTACAATTTTACAGTTCCAATATGCCAAAGAAAAATATTGGAAAAGGAGGTACAATTTATGGGCAATATTTAGCCTTGGTGTTGGAGACTTAGACCTTCCCCAATGGTGTCCACCTCCAAAACTCTCCAAATAAAGTTTACTATCCAAGGCATACCTATTGTAATACCATTGTGTATAGATTTTCAAGGCATAAATAGGCATCACATGTTGAATGTGAATGATACATAAGAAAGCTTGCCAATCTATCTAATAAAAATAATGTTTAGAAATAATGCAAATGAGTTTTTGAAAATTTCTTTTGAAAAGAAATTGTATTTGGATTTGAATGATACGGTAAAAGAATTAATATTAAAAAATAAAATTTAAATTAAAAAATATAATATAACAAATCAAAATTTAAAAATAAAATATAAGTATGGAGAGCTTAAAAATTAAAGTTTAAAAAATAAAATAAAATGAAAATTCAAAACATAAAAAATCAATATAAAAAGTCTATGAAATGATGAGGGAAAATCCTCGTATGTTAATCCCTACCTCCAACTGGCATGCACTTCATTTGATGCATAACATGCCTCTTTTATATATGCATCTTTGTAAAACATGTTATTTTTAATTTAAAATATTATCTTAGTGTAATAGTACTGAAATTAACATTTAATTATAATATACATATTATATTTCAATTAAAATTTAGACATGGTAATTTATTTAATTTACTTTCAAATATTTATTATATTTAAATATACAAATTAATATTTCCATTTTTACACAATCACGTGTTTTAAGATTTCAAGTGAGCTTTATGAGAAAGAGGTTATGATAAAGTGATAAGTCACCGAATCCTCAAATTTTTGTAGTTCATATTATTTAAACTTCATCTAGATTCAAAGTGGTCTTTAGGAAACCACAAGAAGAAACTATTTTGAACCATGAGAACATACAAAGGAATATACATGATCAAATACTTTGGCCATTATAAACTAATTAAAGGAATACACATAAGAAGATACAAAGAAATACACATGATCAAATACTTTTCCCCTTAAAACTTGATTAAAGGATTACAATGCCCCACAAATAACAACAATGCTTGTTGTTTACAACTTAATGTTATATCTGTAAGTGTTACAACTACTTCTTTGCTTCCCTTTAGTTTTCTTTTTATACTTCTTTCAAACAAAAAATAATATTTTCAATATCATATGTTGTTTATCTAATAGAATGTGCAATATTTAAAAAAAAAATATTTCCCATCTTTGAATAATAAGATATTAGATTGTTAATATGGTTGTGATAAATTTACAACATTCTTTGAAGATGATAAGACAAACTAAGTATAGCATACCCTCTTTTGTATATCAGAAGGACACTATTACTAATTTGATCTACTCATTAAGAGACTAATAATTCATTGTCAAAGATTGTTTCCCATTAAAATAAATTACACTAATTTTGACCAATAACCTATCATATAAAACTCATCATCAAACTACATATCATAATTCAAAGCAATATTGAAATTTATTGTATGTTAGTTTGACTTAGATGGTATGACAAAGCCTTCATTTATAAAAAAATGTCTTTGTTCCATCTAATAAAATTCTTTGATCTATCTAATAAAATATTTTATAGTCTTGCATCAAAAATCTTGTCTGATTAGATAAACAAAATTGTAAAAGAGCCTGAATCCTTTTATAAAATGATCCCTATGAAAAGAAAACATAACAACCACAGAAATGTTCAAAAGAGAGCTGCATAACAGCCATGAAATAGTCTACATTCATTTCCTTGAGACAATGATCAAATGCTTTCATACTTTGGATATACGACTCTATTGAAAGCTCTAATTTTAACACATGCTAAAAGAAACATTGACAAAGATTACAAAGTCTAGTTTTATAGTCACGAATAGAATTTTCAGTATATATATCTGCAACTTCACTTCTAGCTTCAACATCTAAAATAAATCCCTTCAAACAGTGTTTCAAAGATTATAAAGACAGGTTTATTTGACTTTATAGAACCTCCTAATATATTTACCTATCATGTCTATTCTTTCACATTTGCCATACAAATTCGTAGAACTCGATGACAAAAGATCATAAAATCTTGATGGAGCAGCACATAGATTTCATTGATAAATAAAAAATCTAAGAGCATGGGCAAAAGTTCAGTGGCATGGATAGACATTTTCTGACATTGAACATAAACGGGTAAACTTCTGGCCTTATTTTCAGCTCCCCGCTATCTATATCTATACAAATTATATGGCCCTAGGTTTTCTGAATTACCCAAATATAATCCCCCCCAAAACAAATTACTCCAGGAAACAAATTTATGGGTGATACAACTACTTCATACAAAGATCTCCAATTTCCATCATGCTCATCAAACTCATAAAAAATCAAAGCATTTGTATATGTTGGGAGTTGGCGTGGCTCAACTTTACAAACTATTATCATTTTTCCCTTGCACATAACAACTCCCAAGCTCTGGTACAATATACCTTGTGTTGTCAATGGAATCCAAAGATATCTGATATTGCCATCTCCATTTAGATCACACACAAGCACATATTCCACATCTTTACAAAACCAATAGATTTTATGGTTCTGCATGAAAATGCTTGGGAAAAAGCTAACTATCAAATGTCCACACAATATTTTTTCCAAGGGAGCATCTCTTCTTTCCCATCTCTCTTCTACAAATTTATAAATCAAAACAATAAATTTCTCACTTTTGAGAATGTTAAGATTTCCAATTATAACAACTACCTGATAAGTTTTTTCCTTGGGATCAAAGTTGAGTTGTACAACCACATCATCATGATTTTTTTTCATGTAATATGAAAGCTTTCTTTTTCTATTCAGTCTTACATCTTCGAGATAATGGGATTTCATAGTCAATAGATTGACCACTTCAAGGGTTCCATTTCTCTTACAACTATAAACCAAGAGGCCCTCATCTCCAGCTCCAGCTCTGAGAAACCATTGTGAGTCACTGCATCTCCACTCTTCATTAAATATCTTCTTGTACCTCATCCTTCGATTGACATCATAGAAAATAAGCCCATTAGAAGACCCACTTGTTTCATCATAAAGTTCCATTACTAGCCACCTTTCCACATTGGTCTAGTCCCACATATTGTGAAAGTAACCAAATCAAGAAATAGTACTTTTCCATGAAGTAGAAATGATTTTCATTTGGAACAGACTATGGAGAGGGAGTTTGCAAAAGATCATGGACAAGATTTCCTCTTGAATATGACCTACTCTTATTTTTGAGCCATTTTCTGCATCCTTGGCATATATATGCTTATTGGTTCCATTAGTTGATCCAGAATCACCTTCCTTTTGTGCAAGCATTACTTCACCCTTGTCATATGGATATTTTCTTGAGATTGAGCCATCCCCCTCAATCTCTTCACTGAAAATGTCATCCCAACATATTTTTATCCTCTTAACATTATGGATGAACCTTGAATTATCAAGTTCTCCCGTGGAAGCCATCATCCCTATGAGGTATTTAATATCTTATGGTAAGTTGTTCTTGTACAATTCCAATTATTTTTATAGAGGTCAACTACTAAACCATTTTATTTTAGCTGCTAACATGGCAAAATTCTCTAGGGCACAATCCTAGTCTCAAATTAAAGTGACACGTCATGTTAATTAAAATTATGAAAATTTCAAAGTTCATGTCGATTTCAGTCAATATTTTTGGAAATCTGAATCTACAGATTTTCATTTGACCTATTTAGTATCAAACTCTTAAGTTTGATCCCCAAATATCCCTCCTTAAAAATCTTAGTAACATTGATAAAAGAAAAAAGTCATGGAGTGTAATGGTACTAAATTTAACATGTAGTATTATACATAATATTTTTAATATAATTTTTTATATGGTAATTTAGGTACTTCACTTTTGAGGTCATCCACTAAACCACTTTAGCTACTGATATGGCCAAATTCTTCGGGGCACAATCCCAGCCTCATATTAAAGTGACACGTCATGATAGTTAAAATTATGAAATTTCCAAAGTTCATATGATTTTAGTCAATATTTTTCCGAATCTCAATGTGTAGATTTTCATTTGGATACCCCTCACTAAAAACCTATAGTAATATTAATAAAAAGGAAAAATGTTGTCATGGAGTGTAATGGTACTAAATTTAAAATTTAATTGTATTATAATATATTTGAACATAAAGTTTGATATGGTAGTTTAGTTACTTCACTTTTAAATATTCTTTATTTTTCAATAAAAAAATATTATTATTGTTGTATAACCATGTGTTTTAGAAAGGTAGTTTTAAAATTTCTATTGTTAAGATGAAGTTATTCAAGATAACAAGTGGGCTTTACCACAAAGAAATTATGTTAAAGTGACACATCATGTTTTAGATCTTATTTTGTAGACTTCTCTAATAAAAATCTAGCAAAATATTGACTAAAACAATTATTTTAGTATAATGCTACTGAATTTAAAATTAAATTGTATCATACATATTATATTTAAATTTTAGCATTTTAATTATAGTTTATTTAGTTTCATTTTAAATATTTTTAATATATAAATATATAATATTGATATTTCTTCATAATCTAAGTGTTTTGGAAATTAAGTTTCATAAATTTTATTTGAGATTCTAAATCAACTTTATGGAGAAGTTATGTTAAAGTCAAATAATGTTAGAGGGATAATTTTAGTAATTTGGCAGTGAAGATACATATATGCTTAACTACGGAGTTTCCTCTAATGAATGGTTCATAAGGCACAACACTTGGTGAAGGTCTTTCAAATGGGGTTGCAAGTAGAGTGGGTTTAACCATGGAGGAAAATCCGTAGTTAAGTTTTCTCCAGTTGGAGTAGTATTGGGATGGGTGACCTCCCGAGAAGTCCCAGTGCTTCACCTCTATGAGCATCACCTAGATCCAATGAGTGCTAAGTTTTCCATTCATTATCATGAGAGATGGGTTCTTGTGAAACACTACTCATGAAACATGAGTCAATAGGTTTGACTAAAAAAACTACATAGTTGAATAATGATAGCAATATCACAATTTGACTTTTTATTGGAAAATATCTCCTACTTATCAATTCATGAGCTCAAGGGGCTTTCTAATGAATGGTTCATAAGGCACAACACCTGGTGAAGGTCTTGCAAATGTGGTTGCAAGTAGAGTGGGTTTAACCATGGAGGAAACTCTATAGTTAAGCATGCTCAAGTAGGAGTAGTACTAGGATGGGTGACCTCCCAAGAAGTCCCGATGCTTCACCTCTGTGAGCATCACCTAGATCCAATGAGTTTTAAGTGTTCCATTCCTTCTCATGATAGCAATATCACAATGGCTTGTTCTATTAACGTCAATTTATTTAAACATTAACTGTGTGATTAATTTTTTCATTTTTCCAAAGAGGTTAGTTTTTTTAATGTTTTAAAAATGTCATCTTGATAAGATCAAGGAAAGAATGAAGAAATTTTATAATCTATTGAGTCTTTTGACCACTTTTGTAAATTTGTTTGCTTGGTTTGAGCTTTGAAGTGATTTTCATGTTGTGATAATTTTGAAAGGTTAAAATGCATGTTTAAATTCTTGTGTGATTGTTCAAAATTAGTTATAATTTAATGTTAATCCTCTATACCTTTATATGTGGCATTGCAATATGTTTCTATGAATAGGGTTAAATCACACTTTTTCTGACCATATGCACATTTTTGCAGAAGGCCAAATGCATTTCCACTGAAATTGTTTTCAATGTTATTTTGTTAACAAATTGAGTAGATATGAGTTTTTCTCCCTATTTCCTTATTTGATATGGGGTACTTAATTATTTATTTATGACCTATGTAATTTGACCAATCGAAGTGGATTCAATATTTGACTATTTTCAAAGTACTAAAGGAGATGACTTCAAAACTAAATTCAAATGTTTTAGTGATTTCTATAAATTTTTATAATTCACTAAAGGTAACTTTCGATTGAGTTTGATTGTGTGGGGTTTTGTCATGGTTTTATGTCATTTTTCTAGGTTATGAGGGTATGTGTAAGATCATGGTATGCCAAAAAGTGGCGATGTGAAAAAATAAACTTTTCACTCGTCCAAAAGTGCACTAATCCATTTGTTGACTTTTTAGTAGGCCTAGGTGTGAGTACACCTAGCCAAGCCAAAAGCCAAAGCACAAGCCTAATCAGATATCTGATAATATCAGATATCTGATATTAACAGATATCCAAAAAAATCAGATATCTAATTTTTACCAGTAATTTAAATTTATATAGCCCAACCATGTTCAACATTTTCACTGTGAAAATGTTGAATGCGGCTTAGGGCTTTTGGATATCCATTCTAATCATATATCTGATTTTGCTAATATCATAAGGTAAGTTCAATATTTAAGTTTTTATTATTTTTATTGTGTTTTAATAGAAATTTGTAGTTTTTTTATATAAAAATTAAGGTTTAAATGGGTTTTTTTATTGTTTTTAAAAATTGATTGTAATTATCGATTTGTGTTCTAACTGTAATTAGACACGGACCCAAATCAATCAAAAAACCCTCCCAATGATCCTGTAAATAATCCACAACCACCTCCCAACAATCTCCCACTTTCAGAAGACGAACCAGTCTCAAACCCTCACCGCTTAGAGGATCTAATAGGAGACAATCTAAATCAGCTTAGAGGATTTCAAACCACATATGCCAATATCCCCACATTGTGCCCTAACATTGAACTCAATTATTGAAAAAATGGAGAAACTTATAGAGCAACATAGTGCTGCACTTCTTTTGCACAATTCCATGCACGCCCAATTTGACGATGGACTTGACTATGATCAAGTCATGAACCTAAACATAACAAAACATGACATATGTAATATTTTTGGAAATCTGAATATGTATATTTTTATTTGACCTATTTAGTATCAAACTCTTAAGTTTGATCCTCAAATATCCCTAGTTAAAAATCTTAGTAACATTGAAAAAAGGAAAAAAGTCATGGAGCGTAATGGTACTAAATTTAACATGTAATAGTATTATACATAATATTTTTGAATATATATTTTTATGTGGTAATTTAGGTACTTCACTTTTGAGGTCATCCACTAAACCATTTTAGCTACTCATATGGCCAAATTCTCTGAGGCACGATCCCGACCTCATATTAAAGTGACACGTCATGATAGTTAAAATTATGAAATTTCCAAAGTTCATATGATTTTAGTCAATATTTTTCTGAATCTGAATGTGTAGATTTTCATTTGGATACCCCTCGTTAAAAACCTACAGTAATTTTGATAAAAAGAAAAAATGTCATGGAGTGTAATGGTACTAAATTTAACATTTAATTGTATTATAATATATTTGAATATAAAGTTTGATATGGTAGTTTAGTTACTTCACTTTTAAATATTCTTTATTTTTAAATTAAAAATTATTTTTGTTGTTTTATAACCATGTGTTTTAGAAGGGCAGTTTTAAAATTTCTATTGTTAAGATGAAGTTATTCAAGATAACAAGTAGACTTTACCACAAAGAATTTATGTTAAAGTGACACATCATGTTTTGGATCTTATTTTGTAGACTTCTCTAATAAAAATATAGCAAAATATTGACTAAAACAATTATTTCAGTATAATGCTACTGAATTTAAAATTAAATTGTATCATACATATTATATTTAAATTTAAATATTTTAATTATAGTTTATTTAGTTTCATCTTAAATATTTTTAATATGTAAATATATAATATTGCTATTTCTTCATAATCTAAGTGTTTTGGAAATAAAGTTTTATAAATTTTATTTGAGATTCTAAATCAACTTTATGGAGAATTTATGTTAAAGTCAAATCATGTTAGAGGGATAATGTTAGTAATGGTTGTGAAGATACATATATGCTTAACTATGGACTTTCCTCTAATGAATGGTTCATAAGGCAAAACACTTGGTGAAGGTTTTGAAAATCGGGTAGCAAGTAGAGTGGGTTTAACCATGGAGGAAACTATGTAGTTAAGTGTACTCAAGTTGAAGTAGTATTGGGATGGGTGTGTAATGATACCAATCTCCAGTAATTATCATACATCATTATGCATTTAAATTAGAATAATCTCTAATTCACGATATATATTTAAGCTCTAATTCCTTACTTCACTCCTAATCATATGTTAGAATTAGTAATCTTTCCTTGGTTGTTTTATTTAATTTGAGGATAAACCAAGGTATCCTTCTTTATTTATTTTAAGATATTCCTAAAAGAATCTCTACATGTAATTTTGGCCTCTAGTCCAAGTGGGAGGACAACTCATATTTTGTAATTCCTTTAATAAGGAAAATAGATTATTCCTCCTTATGAGGATACTCACACTTGGCACACACTAAGTATGAATGTGGCACTCATGCACATAGGGAGTTACATGAAAACTCCTTCACTCATCTCTAATTAAAGAGATATTTCTCCACACACTTGACACTAATTTTCTCACAATTCTCTCACACAATTTCTCTCCTCTTGCATAGTAGTTCTATCATATTGTATTGAGTTTCTTGCTCATATTCTTTCTCTCTCTCTTTTTAGGCTTTTCATGCCTCATTCATAATACACAAAGGGGTTTTTCTTTGCTTTTCCCCTTAAAAAAATCTATTGGCTCTTTTTGGATTTTTGGAGTCTTATCTTGGTTTTGGTGGTTGATCTTGTATCTCTTTCTCATTTGATTTATGGTAAAACTCTTCTTGCACTTCACTTCTTGGATTGATTTTGATCTTGTTTCTTTCATTTCTTTTCTTCTAACATGGTATCAGAGCTAGCTACTAATCTTTCTTTAAGTGTTTTGTATGAAGGCGACATTCAAAGGAGCAAGATTTTTTAAGTTTTATCTTATAGATCTAACTTTTTTTGTAGCTCTAACTTGTTTATTTATTAAGTTTGTTTTTTCTAACCCTCTTTGGAAGGCTTGCCGCCAAAGAGTATCTTAGTTTTTTTTTGGTTTGGTTGGTTCACTGCCAAACCCAATCTTCATTTCATTTGGTTTATGGTTTTATCTAACCTTTCATATTCAGTTTTCTAAAATCTTGTGCATGCAGGTTTTTTCACTTGTTGTAGGCCTCACTCATTTTTTTCTAGATTTCTAATCCCTTGCATGCAGATATTTTACTCTTTTTTGTAGGCATTTCTCATTGCATCAAATAACAATTTCATTACTTATTTCATTCTCTTTGCTGGTTAAAATAAAAAATTTGTATATCTTGACAATATATAACTCTCTAATCTGTTGATTTCTTGCTTTACATCTATTTTCTATGCTTCTAATCTAATTTTCATTGCTAATTACTTTGGTTCTTGCTAATAATATCTATTCTAATCTTTAAATCTACTCTTAAATCTAATCTCTGTTATTTCATCTTCTCTTTTTATCTCTGATATATATTTGTTGTTATAAATTAATCTATGATATATTACTCTCTGTTATAAATTAATCTATGTTTTGAAACTACCTCACTCTGACACTCATATCTTTTGAATGTAGATATATTAGGAAGATCTCTTCGGTAAAATTCAAGATAATTAGGATTTCTCAAACATATCCGAAAATTAGCTCGATCCAACGGTTCATTTGAGAGTTATACCCCCCGCACCAAGACTATATTTTTCATGACAATTTATTCCGGCCTGCATTTTTTATTTTCTTTCTAACATAATTGTTGTTGCAGATTTTTCATCATATCATTCTTTTGGTTTATATCATTTTTTATCATTACTTTATTTCATCATTGCAACTCTAATATTAGTTTTTTATTTTATCATTAGATTCCTGAGTGTTTAATCATTATTCATTATATAACATTTTTTGTAGGGAATCCATTCTCTTCCTTTTCTATTTTCAATTTACTTGTCTATTTTTTAAATTAATTTGTTCAAATATGAAAATTAAATTAATTTTATATTTAAATGCTATCTTGGTTTTAAATTAGTTTATTATATTGATACTAATTTAAATTCATATTGTTAACTTTCAATTCAACTTGTCAAATCCACCTTTTTAAATAGCATTTGATTTTTTTTTAAAAAAAATTGTTTCTATCAATTTGTATAAAATAATTTTAATTAACATTATTACATTGTTCAATTTATCTATTTATTAAATATTTCACTCTTGACTAATTTCTTTTTCTCTTGTAGCTCCTTGTTTTTTTAAGCACTTAAGAAAATTTTAAATTTTTTCTTAAAATCTCTCTTTGTTCAAATTTCATAAGTATATTTTTGATATCTTTATCTTGCTATTTTCATCATGTCTAATCTAATTCTAGAAATTAAACTAACAAGCTCTAACTATCATCAATGGAAGACACATGTTTCCTTCCTCTTTCATTTTAAACATTTGCTTGAAGTTGCCACAGATGCGACTCTTGAACCGGCTGCTAGTGCTTCTCAAACCGACAAAGATGCATGGAAAGGTAAGAACGATGAACCACTTGGTCTAATTGGACTCTCCATCAGTCCTAATCTCTATGTTTTGATTGGACATTGCACCAAAGCTCATGTAGCATGGGACATCTTGAATAAAACCTACGATAGTTCCTTTGAATCATGTAAGATTCAGCTCCAAGACAACTTGGAAGACCTAAGGTATACAAATTTTAAATCTATGGATGAATTTTTACTCAAGTTTGATGCTATTAGAACTTAGTTAAATAGTTTAAATGTTACTCTTACAGATATTAGATTGATTACTATAATTCTTAAGAAATGTCTCCCTAAGAAGTTTCAACAATTTATCACTAACATCCACTCTCAGCTTGCTATTTCTAGTTTAGCTCCTTTTTTAACTTATCCTATTTTTCAAAATTTGTTGTGCCAAGAGGAGGCAAAATTATTGCAATTTGGTACTATTAAATCTTTTGAACATGTTTTTGTATCTAAAACTCAAAATTGCAATAATAAGTCTCATACTAATCATCATAATAATAACCATTCTAATAACAACAATAATTATCATAACAATAACAATAATCATCATAATAATGGTTATTCAAATAATAATAATTTTTCAGACAACAAGTCTAATTCTAGGCCATCATACAACAATAATTACAATAATCAACAAAATCAGAAACCACAGTGTACTTATTGTGGTAAAGATGGTCACCTAACTAATGATTGTTTTAAAAAGAAAAATGATAAGAAGCCAATGAATAACAATAATCAAAATAAATTTCAAGGTAATCAATCTCGTCATGCTTTTATTGCTTGTTATAAAACTTCTCATGCATTAGAATGGATTATTGATAGTGGCGCTTCTCATCATGTTACATCTCATAGAGAAGTTTTTGATTTTTTGCAACCTGATACTACTAATATTCCTATTCAATTAGTTGATGATAGTAGTTGCAAAGTTGATGGATTTGGTGATGTTAATGTTCCAAATGGAAAATTACACAATGTTCTTTATGTTTCTAAATTGAAATCCAATCTTCTTTCAGTTGCTCAATAATGTCAAGATTACAAAGTTGAATTTCATAAGGATATGTGCTCTATTATTGATATTAACACTGATCTTGTTGTTGCTAATGCTAAGATGGATCATGATAACTTGTTTAAATTCTACGAGTTTGCCTCTTCTAGGTACTCTTTAAAAGTGAATATTGATTTCAATAGATGGCATGAAAGATTTAGACATTTTAATTCTGATTATATTTATAGATTGCTAAAATCTAACATGGTTGAAGGATTACCTCCTCTTGTTCCATCTAAAATTACATGCATAGGGTGCATGAGTGGCACAATGAAAAGGGAGCCCTTTCCTCATAGTACTTCATGGAGGGCATCTCATAAGTTACAACTTATTCATAGTGATATTTTGGGTCCAATGGAGAATAACTCAATACAAGGTTCAAAGTATGCTCAAGTACCTTTGTGGATGATTTCACTAGAAGAATTTGGATTTATTTCTTGCATACTAAAGATCAAGTTCTTGACACATTTTCTGAATTTCATATGTTTGTGGAAAGGCAATCTGGTTCTAAAAGTTTTAAATTCTTAGGATAGATAATGGTACTAAATATGTTAACAATGCATTTCATTCTTACTTGAGATCTTTTGGTATAAAACATGAGCTTACTGCTCCTTATACACCACAACAAAATGGTGTGGCGGAAAGGAAGCATAGAACTATTGTGGAAATGGCTAGATGTATGTTACATGCTAAACATTTACATTACAAGTTATGGGCTAAAGCAATGACTTATGCCACTTATCTTCTTAATAGAACTCCTACTAAAGCTTTGAAAGATATTACTCCCGAGGAAACATGGTCTGGTAGAAAACCAAATTTATAACATTTGAGAATTTTTGGATCTATTGCATATGCTCACACACCCAAACAAAAAAGGCACAAATTAGATTCTAAATCTTCTCCATTTATTTTTTTTGGGTATGATGAATTTACTAAAGGTTATAGAGTTTATGATCCTATTTCTAACAAGGTTCATATTGCAAGAGATGTTGTTATTGCAGAAAATGAAGTACATGATTGTTCCAAGGCCAAAGATGATGAATTTAAAGGGGGTATTCTTGACCTCATGGAGGACCAACCTCCTATTATAAAACCTACTCCTAATGCACCTATTTCTATTCCTACTAGTATTAAAAAAGATGATGATGATAGTAATAATGTTTCTACTCCTCATAGTGATAGTTTTGTTCATAATGATGATGATGAATTTAATCCTCATAGTGATATGAAAATGATGAATTTACTCCTCATAGTGATGTTTCCATTACTTCTAAGAGAAATCCTAAATGGTTTAAAGATTTAATTAATGAAGGTGATAATTATATTTCTAGAATGGGTGGTCTTAGACCTAGGAGACTTAATTATTGTAACCATGTTGTTGGTGTCCAAAATGATGCTTATGCTCTAATAGGCTACCAGTATACCCTAAGATAGATTTTAGGGGTGGTTAGCTCCAAAATGTAATGAGGTCTTAGGATAACTGGACCAACTCTAGGGACAAGACTGTCCTCTTCTACTTCTGGCTTTGCAAAACTAAGGCGGGTACACCTAACCCAGTATAAACTATACTTCACACACCAAAGACTGGGTTTGAATAACAGATAAATGGATAGCAAGAAAGTACTGAATGTTAACCACACACTCATTGACTCTCCATTGCTATGGGGTGGAACCTTACACAACCAAATACTGCAAACTTAAAGAATGGTTCTTAATTTTATATTTTTGAATCATAACAACCTCAATCAGGATATGTCAGCAAAGAAATACTTATCTAGGCCAGTGCCTCATCCATTGGGCAAGGTTTCTTAGACAGACTACACAAACACACCAAAAATATACATGAGATTCAAAGCCATAAACACATTTACAATCTCCTCTACTACTTACAGAATATCCCTACATAGAAAAGAGATAAATCTAGGTCCCATCTGAAGCATCATTTAATCTAATCCTAGATTAGAACTCAAGAATGAAGACCTATACATAAATTATTCTGTAGTGAACTGGAAAGTTCAAAATTCATCTACGTTGACACAAGGGAGAGATGAGAATCAAGTGCCTGCATTAAGTGTGAAGAATCCTCAAGTGCATACAATCCATCCAAAGGAACCCTACTTGCAAACTGCAGCTTAGACCTACAACGTTCTTTCAATTGCCAAAAAGAATCAAGATAGACAAGTCATTACAATCAGACTGGGTAGAAGACTCATAACTAGAAAAGTTTGAGAAACTAACTCCTAATGCCCTCAAAAATGATCACACAAATCCCTTTATACCAGAGTTACAAAGCAAGCATAATGATCACTTTCAACTCAAAAATTCAAAATCACCTAACCCCACCAAGGAATTAACATAGACATGACAGAGGTCAAGCTGCAGCAATTGACAATCAACTCTGCCCACTCTAGCCGCTCAAAAATTGAATTTTGGTACCTCCTGCCACAAAAAATGCTCAGCAAGTTCAAACGGTCACCATGAAATTTGTGGGCTTGCACTTTTAACCATCCAAACACCTCGGGCTAACTCTACAATGGCAATGAAAAATAGTTGTCACATGATCACATAGCCTAGAAATGGGCTATGTGAACATGTGACATGCTATTTCCCATTACCGTCGATGCTGCCGCTTGCCACAAGAGAGTTTGTCACATGTTCGCAAGCCAAAAAATTGGCTCACACGAACATGTGACAAGCCACTACCATGCACCCTACCAGCTGTTATGTCACCATCGAGATACCCTAACCTGGGCCCGTGTTCAAAATTATCATCTTGCCAGCTCAGACCAATCAAAGATCGCCATGAAAAAACTTGCCAACATGACCACCAACAAATATAGATGGGCCCCAGTACACATGGCACCCTGTCGAATGATCGCATAGCCCAGAGACAGGCTATGCGAACATGTGACCACCCATAGACCGCTACCTTGCCGCGACCGCATGAAGTCAATAGAAAATGTCAGTCGCATGATCGCATAGCCTTGCAAAAGGCTATGCGACCATGCGACTAACCGCTAGCAAACTACCACCGCTACCTGCCACCGCATGAAGATAACACCACCATCCGCCGGCCAATAGAACACTGCCCCCTAGCATTCAGAGGATGCCCCATCACCTGCTACTGGGCCCCAGGGACACGTGGCAAGCGGTTGCATGATCACATAGCCAAAAATTGAGCTATGCAATCATGTGACAGCCAACCCCAGGCTATGCGAACATGTGACCACCCATAGACCGCTACCTTGCCGCGACCGCATGAAGTCAATAGAAAATGTCAGTTGCATGATCGCATAGCCTTGCAAAAGGCTATGCGACCATGCGACTAACCGCTAGCAAACTACCGCCGCTACCTACCACCGCATGAAGATAACACCACCATCCGCCGGCCAATAGAACACTGCCCCCTAGCATTCAGAGGATGCCCCATCACCTGCTACTGGGCCCCAAGGACACGTGACAAGCGGTTGCATGATCACATAGCCAAAAATTGAGCTATGCAATCATGTGACAGCCAACCCCAGGCTGCCACATGATCACCTCGGACCAACCAAATAGAAACCACCAACTGCGAAGAAATGGGACCCACGCAGACAGATGGAAAGCGGTCGCTTGATCGCATGTCAGAAAATTCTGACATGCGGCCATGCGATAGCCAATAAGAACATGCCCCCTACCACCCCTCTAACACTGGGCCCACTTCATCGAAGAAACGCTTGGAACAAACAAAATCAATGGCAGGTGCATGATCACATGGGGAAAGAATATTCCATGCAATCACACGTCAACCGTTGATCTCCTCCCTCTGTCGCTTTGAGGAAATTGGCCCCACATCATCGCATTTGTGCACTTAAGATAAAGTAGACCGCCAGGTAGCTGAATAGGATTGGGACCCACACGGCTACGTGGCAAGAGGTCACATGATCGCATGTTAGAAAAATCTGACATGCGGCTATGTGACAATCAATCCGAAAGAGTCTGGACCCACCATCCAGGCGGACTTGCGCAGTTAAGACCGAGGTCGAAAACACACAAAGTTTTCAGCACCAAAAGACAAGTGCACAAAACTGGAAGGCAAAGGTTGAAAATAATGAGGGTTTTCAGCAAAAGATCGAAAACACAGGAATATTGACAGACCAAAAGATAGCAAGGAAGCCGAAAACATCACAAGTTTTTGAAAACACTCTGGTAGATTTTAAAGTTTGTTTCCCGTGGACATTAGAATTTGAAAATCATACTGGGCTTTGCAATTAAGAACGTGCAATTTGAACTGGAATTTGATGACAACATGTAGAACACAAGGTAGGACATTTGACAAACATTTACAGGGGAGAGACCATTTTCATAGGATTTTTTCTATGACAGAAAATGGCCTAACAGTGGCTCTGGTTGGGGATGCATGCCTCCTATAGGCATGACAAGGATTCAGAATCACTGGGAGAGCAGACCAACCACTGGACAAAAATAGGGAACTCAAAAAATGCAGGGGACAGGAAAGAAAAGCAACACACGATAGGCAAGAAAAAGATATTTACAGATATTTACAAAAGGCTCAAGGCCCCAAAACTTTTGATCAGCCTTTACCTCTATTAAACAAGAAATTTTCATCTCAACAAACCAGAGATAGTGAAAATTTTGCTTCCATGCGACTGATCAAACTTATATCCATCCTTCCATAATTTGTAACAAATTTTTTTAGTACATACTTCCTGAGGATTAGAAAAGTAATCATACCAATTCTAAAAATGCTGTGGCACATGCATGTTGCAGTCAAAAAGGAAAATGCTGAAGGAGCCACAACATAAATCACCTTCAAATTTACCACCACGCTCGAGAAGCTTACTGTCCAACTGAAAAGAAAAACTCTCCAGCTCTATCAAACTGTCAGTGCAATCGCTATTGGATCCATTCATACCAAAAATTTGCACCTCCAAGGAAAAGATACACCGATCTTCATGCAAACGCTGAGGGAACTCACCACATGGGACATGATCACCGAACATAGGAGCAACCTGCATTTTGTCAACAACTGACAAAATAAAAAATTGTTGATAGGTGGGAAGAGAAAAATCAACCTGTCCATGAGATGGTGAAGCTTGAGTAGCTGAAAGGCCATCCTTCCATGGATTAGCAAAATATTCAAAATCAAAAGAGGATTCAAAATCCACACAACTCTTCCAATCAGTACTCAAAACAATATCAGGGACCACTGAGTCACTTGAAACTAAGAAAACACTAGCAACCTCATCATCTAACACATCATATATAATAGGGTTGCTACCTGGTGGTGCTGGGGTAAGAAGGGGAGAAGAGGCACACATGTCAAAGTCAAATCCCATTGACTCATGTTCCATATCAAAATCAATGTGTGCTGGATGTAAGAACTTAGAGCAATCTCCCCCTGAATATCTGAGATATTAACAAGACAATAAATCTAAAATTTGTTCATTGTAAAGTGAACAGCTGTCCTCAAGAACATCATCTTCTACCATATAATCATCAGCAGTACTTTCATCTATCCAATTCTCTTCTTCATCTGACTGATTGCATAAATTTTCTCTCCCATACTGAGAAAAGGCATCACTTTCATGACTGCAAGAAAGAGTGTCAACACCTGACACATCTCCTTCATAAATTTCATCATTCTCAATATCAGCACTACTAGACACAAACCCAAATGTATCTTCAAGACCAAGATCAGCATCATTAAGTACCGAATCCCTGATACATATATAATGCTCTTCCCACAAGGCATTTGACCAACTGGTTGACTCAGGAAAACAAAGCTCCAGGAGTAAACCAATGAAATCAGATTCAAGAAAGTCAACATCCTCAGGAAGCTCATCATATACTTCACAAAATCTAACATAGAACAACGATATGGATAAATCCTTTCTACTTCCCACTTTTAATCTTACTAATCTCATGCAATCCCTAAGGATGCCCTCCTCAAGGAAAGTCAGCTCCTTAGTCAACTTATCCATTAAACTTACTGCAATACTTCCATATAATCTTGCTAAACTGCAACTGAAAACTTGAAGTATACTAACCTCTACTCACACCTTATCCTTCTTTTAGTGCTTGATCACTTTATAAGGAACATTTAAAACTTGAGAAGTACTTGGGAGTCTTGCAGCAGAAGACCTTGTCGACTGGAAGGCAGGGCAGATCTTGGGCTCACCTTGAAGCTCCATCAGATAACTTTGTCATGCAGAGTCGCCACCTCCTTGAGAGGAAAATTTTTCACTATTTCTTCTTCCAACCAACACAAAATTACACCAGGTATACACACTGTTTATCAGAAGGAACACAGATCAAACAGAGAAAATCAGAGCCGCCACTCACAACTAGGTGAGAAAATATCAACAAATGCTTGTTTTTGTATTTGACTCTTTCCAATGGCTCCCCAGTGGAGTCGCCATCTTGTTGGTGTCCAAAATGATGCTTATGCTCTAATAGGCTGCTAGTATACCCTCAGATAGATTTTAGGGGTGGTTAGCTCCAAAATGTAATGAGGTCTTAGGATAACTAGACCAACTCTAGGGACAAGATTATTTTCTTCTACTTTTGGCTCTGTAAAACCAAGGCAGGTGAACCTAACCCAATATAAACTATACTTCACACACCAAATACTAGGTTTGAATAATAGATAAATGGATAGCAAGAAAGTACTGAATGTTAACCACACACTCATTGACTCTCTATTGCCATGGGGTGGAACCTTACACAACCAAATACTGTAAACTTAAAGAATGTTTCTTAATTTTATGTTTTTGAATCATAACAACCTCAATCAGGAAATGTCAGCAAAGAAATACTTATCTAGGCCAGTGCCTCATCCATTGGGAAAGGTTTCTTAGATAGACTACACACACACACTAGAAATATACCTAAGATTCAAAGCCATAAACACATTTACAATCTCCTCTACTACTTACAAAATATCCCTACATAGACAAGAGATAAATCTAGGTCCCATCTAAAGCATAAATTAATCTAATTCTAGATTAGAACTCAAGAATGAAGACCTATACATAAATTATTATGCAGTGAACTGGAAAGTTCAAAATTCATCTACGTTAACACAAGGGAGAGATGAGAATCAAGTGCCTGCATTTAGTGTGAAGACTCCTCAAGTGCATACAATCCATCCAAAGGAACCCTACTTGCAAACTGCAGCTTAGACCTACAACGTTCTTTCAATTGCCAAAAAGAATCAAGATAGACAAGTCATTACAATCAGACTGGGTAGAAGACTCACAACCAAAAAATTTTGAGAAACTAACTCCTAATGCCCTCGAAAATGATCACACAAATCCCTTTATACCAGGGTTACAAAGAAAGCATAATGATCACTTTCAACTTAAAAATTCAAAATCACCTAACCCCACCGAGGAATTAACATAGACATGACAGAGGTCAAGCTGCAGCAATTGACAATCCACTCTACCCACTCTGGCTGCTCAAAAATTAAATTTTGGTACCTGCTGCCACAAAAAACTCTCAGAAAGTTCAAACAATCATCATGCAATTCACAGGCTTGCGCTTTTAACCATCCAACCACCTCATGCTAACTCCATAATGGCGATGTCAAACAGTTGTCGCATGATTGTATAGCCCAAAAATGGGCTATGCGAACATGCGACATGCCATTTCCCATTACCGTTGACGCTGTTGCTTGCCAGAAGAGAGTTTGTCGCATGTTCGCAAGCCAAAAAACTGGCTCACGCGAACATGTTACAAGCCGCTACCATGCACCCTGTCAGCTGTTATGTCACCACCGAGATACCCTAACCTGGGCCCACATTCAAAATTATCATCTTGCCAGCTAGGACGAACCGAAGATCACCATGACACCACCTGCCAATGTGACCACCAACAAATACAGATGGGCCCCAGCACACATGGCACCCTATCGCATGATTGCATAGCCCAGAGATGGGCTATGCGAACATGTGACCACCTACAGACTGCTACCTTGCCGTGACTGCATGAATTCAATAGAAAATGCCAGTCACATGATTGCATAGCTTTGCAAAAGGCTATGCGAACATGCGACTAATCGCCAGCAAATCACCGCTGCTACCTGCCACTGCATGAAGATAACACCACCATCCACTGGCTAATAGAATACTACCCCCTAGCATCCGAAGGATGCCCCATTACCTACTACTGGGCCCCAGGGACACATGGCTAGCGGTTGCATGATCACATAGCCAAAAATTGGGCTATATGATCATGCGATAGCCAACCTTAGGCTACCACATGATCGCCTCGGACCAACCAAACAACAACCACCAACTGCGAAGAACTAAGACCCACATGGATAGATGTCAAGCGGTCACATGATCACATGTCAGAAAAGTCTGACATGCGGCCATGCGACAACCAATAAGAACATGCCCCCTACCACCCCTTTGACACCGGGCCCACTTCACCGAAGAAACGCTTGGAACAAACAAAATAAATGGTAGGCACATGATCGCATGGGGAAAGAATATTCGATGTGATCACACACCGACCATTGATCTCCTCCCTCTGCCACTTTGAAGAAACTGGCCCCACATCGTCGCACTTACACACTTAAGACAAAGTAGACTGCTAGGCAGCTGAATAGGACTCGGACCCACACGGCTACGTGGCAAGCGGTCACATGATCGCATGTCATAAAAATTTGACATGTGGCCATGCGACAACCAATCCAGAAGAGTCTAGACCCACCATCCAGTTGGACTTGTGCAGTTAAGATCGAGGTCGAAAAGACACAAAGTTTTCAGCACCAAAAGACAAGTGCACAAAACTGGAAGGCAAAGGTCAAAAACAATGAGGGTTTTCAGAAAAAGATTGAAAACACATAGGAATATCAATAGACCGAAAGATAGCAAGGAAGTTGAAAACATCACGGGTTTTCAAAAACACTGTGGCAGATTTTAAAGTTTGTTTCCCACGGACCTTAGAATTTGAAAATCCTACTGGGCTTTGCAATTAAGCACGTGCAATTTGAACTAGAGCTTGATAAAAATATGTAGAACACAGGGAAGGACATTTGACAATCATTTGCAGGGGAGAGGCCATTTTCATAAGATTTTTGCTATGACAGAAAATGGCCTAGTAGTGGCTCTGGTTGCGGATGCATGCTTCCTACAGGCATGGCAAGGATTCAGAATCACTGGGAGAGCAGACCAGCCACTGGACAAAAATAGGGAACTCAAAAAATACAGGGGACAGGAAAGAAAAGAAACACATGACAAGGAAGGCAAAGATATTTATAGATATTCACAAAAGGCTCAAGGCCCCAAAACTTTTGATCAGCCTTTACCTCTATCAAACAAGAAATTTTCATCTCCACAAACTAGAGACAAAGTGAAAATTTTGCTTCCATGTGACTGATCAAACTTATATCCATCCTTCCACAATTTGAAACAAAATTTTTTAGTACATACTTCCTGAGGGCTAGAAAAGTAATCATACCAATTCTAAAAATGCTGTGGCACATGCATGTTGCAGTCAAAAAAGAAAATGCTAAAGGAGCCACAACATAAATCACCTTCAAATTTACCACCATGCTCGAGAAGCTTACTGTCCAACTAAAAAGAAAAACTCTTTGGCTCTATCAAACTGTCAGTGCAATCGCTATTGGATCCATTCATACCAAAAATTTTCACCTCCAAGGAAAAGATACACCGATCTTCATGCAAACACTGAGGGAACTCACCACATGGGACATGATCACCAAAAATAGGAGCAACCTGCATTTTGTCAACAACTGACAAAACCAAAAATTGTTGATAGGTGGGAAGAGAAACATCAACCTGTCCATGAGATGGTGAAGCTTGAGTAGCTAAAAGGCCATCCTTCCATGGCTTAGCAAAAGATTCAAAATCAAAAGAGGATTCAGAATCCACACAACTCTTCCAATTAGTACTCAAAATAATATCAAGGACCACTGAGTCACTTGAAACTGAGAAAACAATGGCAACCTCATCATCTAACACATCATATATAATAGGGTTGCTACCTAGTGGTGCTGGGGTAAGAAGGGGAGAAGAGGCACACATGTCAAAGTCAAATCCCATTGACTCATGTTCCATATCGAAATCAATGTGTGCTGGATGTAAGAACTTAGAGCCATCTCCCCCTGAATATTTGAGATATTCACAAGACAATAAATCTAAAATTTGTTCACTGTAAAGTGAATAGCTATCCTCAAGAACATCATCTTCTACCATACAATCATCAGTAGTACTTTCATCTATCCAATCCTCTTCTTCATCTGACTGATTGTATAAACTTTATGTCCCATACTAAGAAAAGGCATCACTTTCATGACTAGAAGAAAGAGTCTCAACACCTGACACATCTCCTTCATAAATTTCATCATTCTCAATATCAGCACTACTAGACACAACCCCAAATGTATCTTCAAGACCAAGATCAACATCATTAAGTATCCAATCCCTGATACATATATAATGCTCTTCCCACAAGGCATTTGACCAACTGGTTGACTCAAGAAAACAAAGCTCCAGGAATAAACCAATGAAATCAGATTCAGGAAAGTCAACATCCTCAGGAAGCTCATCATATACTTTACAAAATCTAACATAGAACAAGGATATGGATAAATCCTTTCTACTTCCCACTTTTAATCTTACTAATCTCATGCAATCCCTAAGGATGCCCTTCTTAAGGAAATCCAACTCCTTATTCAACTTATCCATTAAACTTACTGCAATACTTCCATATAATCTTGCTAGACTGCAACTAAAAATTTGAAGTATACTAACCTCTACTCACACCTTATCCTTCTTTTAGTGCTTGATCACTTTATAAGGAACATTTAAAACTTGAGAAGTACCTGGGAGTCTTGCAGCAGAAGACCTTGTCGACTAGAAGGCAGGGCAGATCTTGGGCTCACCTTGAAGCTCCATCAGATAACTTTGTCATGTAGAGCCGCCACGTCCTTGAGAGGAAAATGTTTCACTATTTCTTCTTCCAACCAACACAAAACTACACCAGGTATACACACTGTTTATCAGAAGGAACACTGATCAAATAGAGAAAATCAGAGCCGCCACTCACAACTAGGTGAGAAAATATCAGCAAATGCTTGTTTTTGTAGTTGACTCTTTCCAATGGCTCCCCAATGGATTCACCATCTTGTTGGTGTCTAAAATGATGCTTATGCTCTAATAGGCTACCAGTATACCCTCAGTTAGATTTTAGGAGTGGTTAGCTCCAAAATTTAATGAGGTCTTAGGATAACTAGACCAACTCTAGGGACAAGACTGCCCTCTTCTGCTTCTGGCTCTGCAAAACCAAGGTGGGTGCACCTAACCTAGTATAAACTATACTTCACACACCAAAGACTGGGTTTGAATAATAGATAAATGGATAGCAAGAAAGTACTGAATGTTAACCACACACTCATTGACTCTCTATTGCTATGGGGTCGAACCTTACACAACCAAATACTGCAAACTTAAAAAATGGTTCTTAATTTTATGTTTTTGAATCATAACAACCTCAATCAGGATATGTCAGCAAAGAAATACTTATCTAGGCCAGTGCCTCATCCAATGGGCAAGGTTTCTTAGACAGACTACACACACACACTAGAAATATACATGAGATTCAAAGCCATAAACACATTTACAATCTCCTCTACTACTTACAGAATATCCCTACATAGACAAGAGATAAATTTAGGTCCCATCTGAAGCATCATTTAATCTAATCTTGGATTAGAACTCAAGAATGAAGACCTATACATAAATTATTATGCAGTGAACTGAAAAGTTCAAAATTCATCTACGTTGACACAAGGGAGAGATGAGAATCAAGTGCCTGCATTAAGTGTGAAGAATCCTCAAGTGCATACAATCCATCCAAAGGAACCCTGCTTGCAAACTATAGCTTAGACCTATAACATTCTTTCAATTGCCAAAAAGAATCAAGATAGACAAGTCATTACAATTAGACTGGGCATAAGACTCACAACCAGAAAAGTTTGAGAAACTAACTCCCAATGCCCTCGAAAATGATCACACAAATCCCTTTATACCAGGGTTACAAAGCAAGCATAATGATCACTTTCAACTTAAAAATTCAAAATCACCTAACCCCACCAAGGAATTAACACACACATGACAGGGGTGAAGCCATAGCAATTGACAATCCACTCTGCCCACTCTGGCCGCTCAAAAATTGAATTTTGGTACCTCTTGCCACAAAAAACTCTCAGCAAGTTCAAACGGTCACCATGCAATTCGCGGGCTTGTGCTTTTAACCATCGAAACACCTCGAGCTAACTCCACAATGGCGACGTGAAACAGTTGTCACATGATCTCATAGCTCAGAAATGGGCTATGCAAACATTGGACATGCCATTTCCCATTACTGCCGATGCTGTCGCTTGCCACAAGAGAGTTTGTCGCATGTTTGCAAGCCAGAAAACTAGCTCACGTGAACATGCGGCAAGCCGCTACCATGCACCCTGCCGGCTATTATGTCACCGCTGAGATACACTAACCTGGGCCCACATTCAAAATTATTATCCTACCAGCTTGGACCAACTGGAGATGACCATGACACCACCTGCCAACGTGACCAACAACAAATACTGATGGGCCCCAGCACATGTGGCACCCTGTCACATGATCACATAGCTCGGAGACAGGCTATGTGAACATGCGACCACCCACAGACCGCTACCTTGCCATGACCACATGAAGTCAACAGAAAATGTTAATCACATGATCGCATAGCCTTCCAAAAGGCTATGCGAACATGTGACTAATCGCCAGCAAACTGCCACCGCTACCTGCCACCGCATGAAGATAACACCACCATCTGCCGACTAATAGAACACTGCCCCCTAGCATCCGGAGGATGCCCCATCACCTGCTACCAGGCCCTAGGGACATGTGGCAAGCGATCACATGATCGCATAGCCAAAAACTTGGCTATGCAATCATGCGACAGCCAACCTGAGGCTACCACATGATCACCTTGGACCAACCAAACAGTAACCACCAACTGCGAAGAACCAGGACCCACGTGGACAGATGTCAAGCAGTCGCATGATCGCATGTTAGAAAAGTATGACATGCGGCCATGCGACAACCAATAAGAACAT
Organism: Chamaecyparis obtusa; assembly: GCA_027943335.1. NCBI lineage: Eukaryota > Viridiplantae > Streptophyta > Pinopsida > Cupressales > Cupressaceae > Chamaecyparis > Chamaecyparis obtusa. Next base: position 54,380 of record BSBK01000824.1, on the reverse strand, counting down.
GCCCCCTGCCACCCCTCTGACACCAGGCCCACTTCACCGAAGAAACGCTTGGAACAAAGAAAATCAACGGCAAGCGCATGATCGCATGGGGAAAGAATATTCCATGTAATCACGCACTAACCATTGATCTCCTCCCTCTACCACTTTGAAGAAACTGGCCCCACATCGTCACACTTGCGCACTTAAGATAAAGTAGACTGCCAGGCAGCTGAACAGGATTGGGACCCACATGGCTACATGGCAAGCGGTCACATGATCACATGTCAGAAAAATTTGACATGTAGCCATGTGACAACCAATCTGGAAGAGTCTAGACCCACCATCTAGTGGGACTTGCGCAGTTAAGATCGAGGTCGAAAACACACAAAGTTTTCGGCACCAAAAGACAAGTTTGCAAAACTGGAAGGCAAAGGTTGAAAATAATGAGGGTTTTCAGCAAAAGATTGAAAACACACAGGAATATCGATAGACTGGAAGATAGCAAGGAAGCTGAAAACATCACAGGTTTTCGAAAACATTGTGGCAGATTTTAAAGTTTGTTTCCCGCGGACCTTAGAATTTGAAAATCCTATTGGGCTTTGCAATTAAGCACGTGCAATTTGAACTGGAGCTTGATGACAACATGTAGAACACAGGGCAGGACATTTGACAAACATTTGCAGGGGAAAGGCCATTTTCACAAGATTTTTGCTATGACAGAAAATGGCCTAACACATGCTTTAATGTCTTCTCTTATGCATTCTAAAGATCCTCAAACTTTTTCTCAAGCTAAAAATCAACCTCATTGGAGAAATGCTATGCAAGAGGAATATGATAGTTTAATTTCTAATAATACTTGGGATTTAGTTACTTTACCTCATGGAAAAAATCTATTTTCATGTAAATGGTTATACAAAACCAAGTTGAATAAAAATAATGATATTAGTAAGTTTAAAGCTAGACTAGTAGCAAGAGGTTTCTCTCAAGTTGAAGGAATAGACTATAATGAGACCTTTGTTCTTGTTGCAAAAATGCCTACCGTTAAAGTTGTTCTTGCTTTAGGTGCAAAAATGAATTGGCCTATTAACCAAATGGATGTTAAAAGTGCTTTTCTAAATGGTGATTTGCATGAAGAAATCTATATGTCTCAACCTCCCAGTTTTATTAAAGAAGGTCATGAACATCTAGTATGTAAATTAAATAAATCTATTTATGGTTTAAAATAATCTCCTAGAGAGTGGTACTCTAAAATCAATGCTTTCTTTATTTCTCAAGGTTTTTCTAGAAGTAAAAATGATCCTAACTTGTATATCAAGCATAGTGAAGATGACATTATTATTATCATTCTTTATGTTGATGATTTAATTCTCACTTCTAGTTCTAACCATTTAATTTCTGATATTAAGTTCCAACTCAACCAAAAATTTTAAATGACTGATTTAAGACTTTTACATTATTTCCTAAGAATGCAAATTTGGCAAACCCCTAAGGGTATTTTTATTTCTCAAAGTAAATATGCTAAAGAAATTCTAGATAGATTTCATATGAATGATGCTAATCATGTTTCAATAACATGTGAATTAGGAACTAAGTTAATGATCGATATGCAATCTCCATTCATAGATGCTACTCCTTATAGAGAACTTGTAGGTAGTTTAAATTATCTAACTCTCACTAGACCTGATTTATCTTTTAGTGTTAGTTTAGTTTCAAGATTCATGTCCAAACCTCAACAAAAACACTTCAAAATTGCTAAAAGAATATTACGATACAGTAAAGGTACTATTAACTTAGGATTATTTTATGATGCAAATTTTGATTTTTTTAAAAAGGTTTTACTGATTCAGATTTAGGTGGAGACCCCAATGATGAGAAATCTACTTTTGGGTATTATTTTTCTCTTGGTTCAGGTACTATATCTTGGAAAAGTAAAAAAGATCAATTTGTTTCTCTATGTTCTACCGAAGCTGAATACAAAAGTTGTACTCATGCTTCTAAAGAAGCTTTATGGCTTAGAAGAATACCTTGAAGATTTGGGTCTACCTCAACAAGAACCTACACCTTTATTTTGTGACAATCAAAAAGCAATAGCCTTGGCAAAGAATCCAGTTTACCATGCAAAGTCAAAGCACATTTCACTCCACCACCACTTCATTAGAGAGCACAATGCAGAAAAGAAAGTTTCCCTCATCTATTGCAAAGGTGAAGATCAAGTTGCAGATATTTTGACAAAACCTCTTTCTAGAGAGAAATTTGAATTTCATTGTAACAATTTGGGTTTGATACCCCTTGATGTAATCACCCCAAGTAAAGATTAAAGGGGGGTGTTAGAATTAGTAATCTTTCCTTGGTTGTTTTATTTAATTTGAGGATAAACCAAGACATCCTCCTTTATTTATTTTAGGATATTCCTAAATAAATCTCTACATGTAATTTTGTCCTCTAGTCCAAGTGGGAGGACAACTCATATTTTGTAATTCCTTTAATAAGGAAAATAGATTATTCCTCCTTATGAGGATGCTCACACTTGGCACACACTAAGTATGAATGTGGCACTAATGCACATAGGGAGTTACATGCAAACTCCTTCACTCATCTCTACTTAAAGAGATATTTCTCCACACACTTGACACTAATTTTCTCACAATTCTCTCACACAATTTCTGTCTTCTTGCATAGTAGTTCTATCATATTGTATTGAGCTTCTTGCTCATATTCTTTCTCTCTCTCTCTTTAGGCTCTTCATGCCTCATTCATAATACACAAAGGGGTTTTTCTTTACTTTTCCCCTTACAAAAATCTCTTGGCTCTTGTTGGATTCTTGGAGTCTTATCTTATTTTTGGTGGTTGATCTTGTATCTCTCTCTCATTTGATTTATGGTAAAACTCTTCTTGCACTTCACTTCTTGGATTGATTTTGATCTTGTTTTCTTTCATTTATTTCTTCTAACAGACCTTAAGAAAGATGGTGGATTTATTGTGTTAGGATGCTTCTACAGACTACAAGTGGATTCTCTCAAGGTTCTACCTATCTCATGATCTTTAAAGAATTAGCTGAATAAATATTATTATCTTCTGTATGATAAAAATATTAGTAAACATGCATACCCTGATGCATAGTTCTGATTCCACTTAATGGTAAATATATGGATAACTTATATATCATATTTGATATTAAATTCAAATCTTATTATGAATAACATATAATTTATATTCAATAACCTATCATCATATAAATCCATTATTAAATAATTTTATACTTATAATCACAAGAATTCATAATTCTTTATTTCATATTATATATATTAGTTACTTATTTATTAATATATTTGAGTTAAGTTATTTCAAATGTAAGTTTACTTCAGAACAATATTACTATATTTCATAATTCATTATTTCAATGTTTGTTTCATAACTTATTATTCAAAAGTTTATTTCATATTATTGTTAATATCTAATTCATACAATTCTTATAAATAAATTAACTCAAACATAGATATACTTGTAACCTTCTTTATGTATTTATTTTTAGCTTATTCACTATTTCTTTCCTTTTAATATTCCCCTACATTTCCTCTTTGATCTTCTCCTATATTTCCTCCTTGATTTTCTCCTACATTTCTTTTCTTGTTTTCCATTGAAATTTGAATAATCCCCTCATATTATTCTTCTTCTCCTTTTTATTTATTTTCCCCATATATATAATTTATTTGAATTACCATTTACAATGATTATTAATATCATTGTTTATATTATAATTATATTTTATTATTATTTATTAGACTAAATATATTTAAATTAATTCTATTGATTCAATTATTATTATAATAGTCTAGGTTTCATTATAGAATGAATTTAATAATAAAGTATATTTATTATCATTTATTTGTCTATTATCTAATTCTTTATTTAATATCTTCATATTACTATTTTATTTAAACTTATTTAGTTGTAGATATTAATCATATTATATTTAATTATTATTTATTATTAATCACTTATATAATTATTGTTATTGGGTATTTAATTTTTGTCATAGCTTAATATTATGATTTATTTATTAAATTCTCTTCAGGAGAGGGGACATTACAGTGACCTCCTGAGAAGTCTCGGTGCTTCACCTCTATGAGCATCACCTAGATCCAATGAGTGCTAAGTGTTCCATTCATTCTCATGAGAGATGGGTTCTTGTGAAACACTACTCATGAAACATGAGAAAATGAGGTTGACTCAAAAAACTACACAGTTGAATCCTAATAGCAATATCACAATTTGACTTTTTGTGGAAAAATATCTCCTACTTATCAATTGATGAGCTCAAGGGGCTTTCTAATGAATGGTTCATAAGGGACAACACATGGTGAAGGTCTTGCAAATGGGGTTTCAAGTAGAGTGGGTTTAACCATGGATGAAACTCCGTAGTTAAGTGTGCTCGAGTATGAGTAGTACTGGGAAGGATGACCTCCTACGAAGTCTCGATGCTTCACCTCTGTGAGCATCACCTAGATCTAATGAGTGTTAAGTGTTCCATTCATTCTCATGATAGCAATATCATAATGGCTTGTTCTATTAATGTTAATTTATTTAAACATTAACTATGTCAGTTTTTCCAAAGAGGTTAGTTTTTTTAGTGTTTTAAAATGTCATCTTCATAAGATGAAGGAAAGAACGAAGAAATTTTATAATCTATTGAGTCTTTTGACCACTTTTGTAAATTTTTTTGTTTGATTTAAGCTTTGTAGTGATTTTCATCTTGTGATAATTTTGAAAGGTTAAGATGCATGTTTAAATTCTTGTGTGATTGTTCAAAATTAGTTACAATTTAATGTTAATCCTCTATACCTTTATACGTGGCATTGCAATATATTTCTATGAGTAGGGTTAAATCGCACTTTTTTTGACCATATGCACATTTTTGCAGAAAACCAAATGCATTTCCACTAAAATTGTTTTCAATGTTATTTTGTTAACAAATTGAGTAGATATGAGTTTTTCTCCTTGTTTCCTTATTTGATATGGGGTAGTTAATTATTTATTTATGACCTATGTAATTTGACTCTGATCGAAGTGGATTCAATATTTGACTATTTTCAAAGTACTAAAGGAGATGACTTCAAAACTAAATTCAAGTGTTTTAGTGATTTCTATAAATTGTTATAATTGGGTAAAGTTTGTTAGAAAGTAAAGTCCACCAAGATAACTAAGAAAGGGGGGGGGTGAGGTGAATCAGTTATCAGATAATTATAAATTTTATCATCTTCAACAATATTAAACCATATAAGCAATATAATTACCAACCATAGAAAGATATTCATACACGATAACACAATGACACAAGATATGTTGACTAAGGAACCTCTTGATCAAAGAGTAAACCCCGGTGGGAATGATGCCCACAAAAGATGTACTAATATGAATATTCCTTGTGAAAGGATGGAATCTGTTAGGAGTCTTATGAAATACATTCAGTACATATGAATCCTTATTAGGAGATTTTGAATCCTTATTAAAAGATTCTAACCCTATTAAGAGTTATGGAAGACAGAAGGACCCACTGCCCAAACAACTTCAGGGTAAGATCACTGAACACACTGTCCAAATAATCTTTGCATTACTCAATAGAATAATATGTTACCTCTTCTCTGACTAGGCCAAACCACACTCACTGTTACATCAGATCTCAATTTTAGATCTTTGTACCTCGCATGTCTTCCTTCACAAATTCGCTTTCATACTTAGCTCTTTTCTTCACTTCATGCATATAACATCACACACAACCACTACTTCCATATCAAAAAAACATTACAATAAGGAAATAAATTCCTTCCTTTATACCACACTCAAATAATTACAAATGAGTCAACATAGAATTACAATATTAAAGTTTCCACATGCTACATCAAAATTACACAAAACTATCAGCTTCCAAATACAATAAATCTTCACTCATGTGACCTCGAAGTTTGCACTATCATCCAAATCACTATCAATGTGTCTTCAACTTGTCTTTAACTACACAAAACCAAATTCCATCCTGATTAGGAGATATCATCCAATTTCCACAAACTACTACTCAGGAACACTGCCTGAATACTACTTCCACCAAAATGCTCATAACTTCCATGAATAAATGAATTAATGTTTTCTCTTAATTATAGACATATAACATATCAAAGACTATATCATCAACATCACATAGCTCCAACTGCAATAACCCACATGCACTAATCCAAACTCTGTCTGGTTCTCTGCAAGTCTTCAGTAAATCACTATGTTGACATCAATGACAATCATAGTTATGAATGCAACAACAAAAACTACAGAATGGCTGCCAAACATTTAGCATTCATTCCTAACAATCTCCCCCATTGGTATTGATGGCAACATAGATGAAAAACATCCAATGTTCCAAAAATCCAATACTGCAACACTGCTTCTTCAAATCCTCTTCATCAATCAAATCTTGCTTTGTTATCCTAATAAGTTTTCTCCAACAGATGTTTCAAATTGTTTTTCATGTATACTTCTCCCCCATTGACATCCATGATAGAAAATTTATCACTATGTCAACAACAACTCAATGTCAAAAGACACTATTCAGAAAATACATTCACTAGAGTCCTCATGACTCAACTCAGATACACATACTCCCCCATAGAGGAAGTACTACCATCTAGTCCAGAAGAAAGATAAGGCTCATATACCACTAGATAGATACAACCAACTGCATCACTTTTCAAAATTAGGTTGGGACATAACCCCAAGCATACCTCTCAGATACTCAAATGTATCCTTAGGCAAAGGCTTTGTGAATATATCTTCTATCTGGTCCTTTGTACTTATGTACTCAAGTCTGACTTCTTTCTCAACAACTTTCTCTCTTACAGCATGATACTTAATCTCTATATGCTTTGTCTTAGAATGTAATATAGGATTCTTAAACATACTAACTGTGTTGGTGTTGTCACAATGTATGACAACAGGTTTGATAAATTTTATTCCAATATCCTTCAGCATTTTCTTCATCCAAATTATCTAGTTACAATTGTTTGCTACTGCTACATATTCTACTTTTGTTGTGCTTTGTGAGATACAATTTAGCTTCTTGCTTAGCCAAGAAACTAATCTTCCTCCAAGGAAAAATACTCCACCACTGGTGCTTTTCTTATCATCAACACTGCCTCCCCAATCATCATCTGTATATGCACATAGGGTAAAATCATCATATTTTTCATACCATAGTCCATAGTCCATTGTGCCTCTTAAATATCTCAGTATCCTCTTTATTGCTACATAATGTGAGTCTCTAGGTTTAGCTTGAAATCTTGCTACAATTCCAACTAAATGTGCTATATCAGGTCTTGTATGAGTCAAATACCACAATCCTCTAATCATAGATTTGTATTTCTTCTATTCCATTGTAGGAGTCTCATTTGTGCTAGATTAACTTATGTCCAGTCACCATGGGTGTTCCAACTGGTTTACAATTCTCCATTCTGAATCTTTTCAACAAGTCATTTAGGTACTTTTTCTAACTTACAAAGATACTATCATTGTTTTGTGTTATCTATAATCCCAAAAAGTATTTCATTTCACCAATCATACTCATTTCAAATTTAGTCTTCATTTCATCAGCAAATTTGTCACTAGCTTCATCTTCTCCTCCAAAGATAATGTCATCAACAAAAATAACTATAACCAACAAACCTATTTCAATTTCTTTTGTGTACAGATTGCTATCAACTATTCCTTTTGTAAATCCCAATTTTAACAAATACTTATCTAGTCTTGCATGCCAAGTTCTAGGTGCTTGTTTAAGTCCATATAAAGCTTTCTTCAATTTACATACCATGTCTCCTTCTTGAGTTAAGGGAAAACCTTTAGGCTACTCAATGCAAACTTCTTCCAATTCTCCATTCAGAAATACTGACTTCACATCCATCTGACATACTTTGAATTTCTTGTAAGCTGCATATGCCAAAAACATTCTTACTACTTCAATTCTTGCAACAGGTGCAAAGGTTTCTTCATAGTCAATTCCTTCTTGTTGTGAGTAACCCTTACATATCAATCTTGCTTTGTTTCTTACTACTTCTCCTTGTTCATTCATCTTATTTCTGAATACCCATTTAGTTCTAATAACATTCTTATCTTTAGGTCTAGGGACCAATTCCCATGTCTTATTCTTTTCAATCTGATCTAGTTCTTCTTTCATAGCATTAGTCCAACTTTCATCTTCACAAGCTTCATTAGTAGTCTTAGAAATCAAACATAATTGTTCCTGTGCCTTATTTCGAGTTAGAACTCCTCTTTTGATGCTTCCAATAATTTGTCCAATAGGATGATTCTTTAACAAAATAATTCCTTCTTGTTGTGAGTAACCCTTACATACCAATCTTGCTTTGTTTCTTACTACTTCTCCTTGTTCATTCATCTTGTTTCTGAATACCCATTTAGTTCTAATAACATTCTTATCTTTAGGTCTAGGGACCAATTCCCATGTCTTGTTCTTTTCAATCTGATCTAGTTCTTCTTTCATAGCATTAGTCCAACTTTCATCTTCACAAGCTTCATTAGTAGTCTTAGAAATCAAACATAATTGTTCCTGTGCCTTATTTCGAGTTAGAACTCCTCTTTTGATGCTTCCAATAATTGTAAGGCCCCGCCAAGCAACCCAAGAGGACAAGACATAAAACCTCTCTAAAATGAAAGTAGTGAATTTTTTTTTTTTTTAATTTATTTATTTTAACTAGAATAATATTCATCATTACACTTCATATTTCTAAAAGAAGAAATAATTTTCTACTACTTGAATGTAAGATTTATACAACTTAAGTCCTCCCGGGTTCCCTAACGTCGCTACCTAAGCAACATCATATAAACCATTTACATGCATAAGATATTCACGGAATCATGAGCTTAAAAGATCTACATTCATTTTAATGCACCAAGTTAAATGTCCCTAACTTATTTTTTTTATTAAACATAGGTTAATCATCCAACATCATTATTCTTTTTATCAACTCATTCCATAAATTCATATTGATTTCATCTACATCTACTATCCTTTATATCACTTTTCTCTAATAATTTAGGTAAGAGATTAATATTCATTAGGGTAGGCATTATCCTAGGTATTTCATTAACATGAACCAAGTATTAACATTATAATCAAGTTACTATTTTATTGCATTGTTTCATAACCATTCATTGTTAATAATTCCAATCACTAACCTATCATTTCTCAATAATTTCCTTGGATCCTTTCATCAAGAGAGAATACATTATTTTTGTGATACATCATTATATATAACTATATTTAAGATTATTTCCTTTGCATATGGACAACATAAGAGGATAGGAGAAATAACATACACACTTTCTTTTAATGCTAGTAACATGTCCAATAGTCCACATTATTTTCCCTTTCTTTTACCTAGAACTACCCATTCCCTTATGCATTGCTTTGAATTGAGATTACATCAATACTACAAGACTCCTTTTAGGAGATTAAAAATTACATGAATTCAAATACATAAGTACATCTCAACATATTAAAATATCCAATAAGAAATCTTCAACTGCAGATCTGGAAAGGAATATGTGCTAGGATCATCCAGAGAATCACGAACAATACCTCGATATAAATATTAACCACCCAACCACGTGGAACCAATAGGCCCACTCCCCCGAGCTAGGAGATAGAACCAAAGGCCCATACAAGAGGTAACAACTAGAAAATTCTTAAGGTGGTGATAAAAGTTCCCCAAAGTCACAACAAAAAAGAAAAGACAAGAAGACCACAAGGAATACCAGAGGCATGATCAAATTTGATAGAGACTCTAAGCTACAAGCTAGGTGAGTGTCATCGCATAGCCCTCACCCCTTGGGTTGTCCTGGTACTAGCCACTCTTGGCCCCGGCCCCCAAGTAGGCACATGCGGAACCGAATGCCTCTCGTACAGACAAGGTCATTCAGTTGTACCTACGCATAGGTACCTTCTCCCACTCCCATCCTTAGCCTTTACTAGCACTAAAGGCATGGGCGAGGCACAATTAATCTTGATTAATGTGTAATTTCTCATTCCAATAATCTCCCATTCTCAATTCATTTATTTAGGTTATCACTTGATTAAATAACTCATAGTAGGTTATCCTGGTACTAGCCACTTAGGGCCCCAACCCCTCACTATGAGCCACTCACCTAGTGTACTTAGGTTCCCTAACATACATATAAAAATCATAAGAACATAATAGATTCATCATCAAGAATTCATATCAATTCCATAACAACATTTGATTGAGTTTAGGAAAACATATGTTGTCCCTAGTCCACTTGACAACCCTAAACCCAATATGGCATTCAGAATGTTCCAAACATATAAGAAGACATCCAAGTGATATTATAAACATATTCAGAGTATACATAGATCCAATTAATCAAAAACAAATTCTAATAGCCTCTGGTAACCATACGAAACCTTAAAACTTAATGATGTTCTTAAATTGAATTATTTCAAGCAAGGATTAAATGCAAAGAATAGTCATCATAAAATAGTCATCCATATCTTCAACAAAACATAAACTAAAGGAAATCACTTCGGTGGAGATTTAGATAACATAATTATGGACTCTCAATTTTATTTTTAGGAAGATCCAATGGTGGGAAAGAAAGTTATGACTTCTGGTTTAAAACAGAAAATTCTGGTTAGGGTTCAGACCTGCCTTCACTAAAACGGTTGTAATTTTCACAAAACATAATTAAAATTTACAAAATCAATTGGAAATGAAAGATAAGACTTAGGAGAATCTCTGATATCAAATTTAGACTTTAATATAATCATATCAGCCTGTAGCATACGAATACATTTGACAAAAAATTCGGAATCAAGAATGGACAGGTATAGTCTGCCAAAATGTCAAAAATAAGTCATTAATTCGACCCTAAAAATAAAATCAGAGAGATACCCATTTGAGATATGTGAATTTTACTTCCAGAAAATCAATTTAGTAAAACCATAGATGCAATTTAAATTGTTATAATAACAGATCTCCAAAAATAGGTTGTTAAAAACCCTAGGAAAACACATGCCAATTCTTACAAACAAAAACTCAAAACTTTAAAATAACCATACAAATGAAAAGTACAGATATAATAAATAATGATAATATATAAATAGATCTATAATCTATCAGATACATCAAGTAACTAAAATATTCAATCCATACCTCATGTTCTACGAAGGTTGAATCGAAGAAGGAAGGAAATAAAAGAGAAGACAAATCCAAACTTGAGATGCATCCTTCAAACTCTATCCACTTTCAGAAATCTCCATGAAAGAAAGAAATAATTCCACAGCAAAGAATCCCTCTCTCAACTACTGAAATTCTCACAAAAATGTCTCTCTCCCAAAAGCAAAGATAACCAAAATTTTTTAAAAACATATGCTTACAAACTCTCCTTCACATCTCCAAGTTTTCTCTCCAAAATCTCCATGAAAAGTAAGGCCATCCTCTCCTCAATGCTTCAGCCCCAAAACCTCTCTCTTCAAATGAGAAAGTAGTGCATATAAATAGATTTCCAAAGGTTGAGAGGAAAAGTAACCAATTCCCAACTAACTCTTAACTAAAAGGTATTATAAAATAACTTAATATCATACAACTATATTACTCAAATATACAATAAAAGATTATTTGTATTCATTCATACACACATGTAATATTATCCTAACATATATGCATATGCCATCATTAATTACATCAATATCTATATATATAACCTATCCTCATTATTAATAATTAACAATTGAGAATAATATACCTCGCATTATTTAATATTTAATTATTAATAATATTATACTTTACATTAATCCCAAAATATACACCATCAACAATATCTATAATAATTAACATATAATCACATATAAATTATATATATATAAATACATATATGTGTGCACCCATATATATATTTCCATATATATATATATATATATATATATATATATATATATAGATACATGCCAAATACCAAACACTATAATCTATAAGATTATGAAGTAATAGATCACAATATTATTACCTATTTATAATTACTATAGGATATAACACTGAGGTAGAATAAAATCACATGCCTCAAAATAAATCTAATCATCGAAAGAGGCCATAAAAATCAACTATGAAACATATTGAGAAAACTATAAGATCAAACAAGGTCAACCAAAGTCAACAAGGAAAGTCAAGCCAAACTCCTGAAACACAACATAGAAAGATTAACTAAGAATTATACCAAGAAGGAGAAATAAATAAAATGAGTAAACAAATCATACAACCAAATGAATTCAAGTGGCCACAAGGCACTAACTACAACCATGCCCAACCGGGTGCGTTGGATTTGGGTTTTTGACCCAAAGGTTGACTGACAAAGAAGGAACCCTAATATTCCCAAATTGGAATAATGACAAAGGAAGACTCATGTAGGGGCCTTAGTACTATCTCTATAACAACAACCATCGAGGATTTGAGGGCATGCTCAGACCTGTGAAGCCAGGTGAAGTCGATGCCCGGTACCTGCAAGCCTGCATCACAAAGAAGAAATACATATGCACGGATATACGTATAAAAGAAAATATTGCAGACAGATGACCAAGATCGATACATCGTGTGGACCTCAGCTATGTGAGTAACTACGACTTCGTCCTGAATCATGAAAACACATCATGTATATATATACACTCAAAGCATGTAGCATCATCATAACGAAGGTTAGAATCTGAAGCATTGTGTTAGTCTCTTATCAATACTAATAATAAATCAACATAATCAAATCATCAAGTGAGATACAAGATTCATCCAAAGTAACCTTAATAGAAAAAAATATAAATAACCACTTATATATATATCTATCAAGTACATATCATATAACATCCTAACTATGTTCATAAAGGTCTTGTAGGTACTCAATACATACATGGAGTTAAATACATACAAAAGTGATACCTTTAGATAGTATGTCTGATATTAGAATCATTGAGTACTAGCTTATGAAATTATTATAAACAACTATAGGAATAGATCAAACAAGTATCATGTACAACTTAAGCTATAAGAAAACATCGAAGGATCTTAATTCTTTCAAAAACACAGAACTTATATTAGGGTTAGAGGGGTATTACATACCAATCTTGCTTTGTTTCTTACTACTTCTCCTTGTTCATTCATCTTGTTTCTGAATACCCATTTAGTTCTAATAACATTCTTATCTTTAGGTCTAGGGACCAATTCCCATGTCTTGTTCTTTTCAATCTGATCTAGTTCTTCTTTCATAGCATTTGTCCAACTTTCATCTTCACAAGCTTCATTAGTAGTCTTAGAAATCAAACATAATTGTTCCTGTGCCTTATTTCGAGTTAGAACTCCTCTTTTGATGCTTCCAATAATTTTTCCAATAGGATGATTCTTTAACAAAATTTTGCTAGGTATTGTTGTCTCAGATCTCACTTTAGATGTAGGTTCTTCAATGACTTCACTATGGCTTTCATTCAACAAATCACTGTCAGTTTCATAAAATAATTCAATAGATCCAGTGTTAGGTTTAGGATGAATTTCTTCATCTGATTCATAATCAAGCATTCTTTCCTGAATTTTGAACTTTTCATCAACTTTAACATTTGTGCTTTCAACAATAGTCTTAGTTCTTTTATTGTAACATTTATAGGCTTTTCTTTTCTAAGAATATCCTAGAAATATACCTTCATCACTTCTAGGATCAAACTTTCCAATATCATCATCTCTCTTTATATAACATTTGCTTCCAAAAATTCTAAAATACTTAAATAAGGGTGCATGTCCAAACCATAATTCATAAGGTGTCTTTTTCTATGTCTGCTGTTCATTGTATACACTGTTGTGTTCACTGCTTCTCTCTAGAATATCTTCACCAAATCATTCTCAAATAACATAGCTCTTACTACTTCAATCACTGATCTATTTCTTCTTTTTGCAATGCCATTTTGTTCAGGTGTTCTAGGGGCTAAATACCGTCTCTTAATGCCATTTTCTTCACAAAAGGTGTTAAACTCTCTAGAAGTAGGTATGTCTTCATATTTTCTTTCCAACTATCAAAATTTACTCCATCAAACTTAGGGCTTTCTTTCCTAAAATTTTCCATGGATCTCCTTAAGTTGTTAAACTTTTTTTTCAAGGACCTACTGCTCTGATACCAATTGTTAGAAAGTAAAGTCCACCAAGATAACTGAGAGGGGGGGGGGGGGGGGGGGCTGAATCAGTTATCAGATAATTATAACTTTTATCATCTAAAACAATATTAAACCATATAAGAAATATAATTACCAACCATAGAAATATATTCATACACAATAACACAATGACACAAGATATGTTGACTAAGGAACCTCTTGATCAAAGAGTAAACCCCGGTGGGAATGATGCCCACAAAAGATGTACTAATATGAATATTCCTTGTGAAAGGATGGACTTTGTTAGGAGTCTTATGAAATACATTCAGTACATATGAGTCCCTGTTAGGAGATTTTGAATCCCTGTTAAAAGATTCTAACCCTGTTAAGAGTTATGGAAGACAGAAGGACCCACTGCCCAAACAGCTTCAGAGTAAGATCACTGAACGCACTGTCCAAATAATCTTTGTAGTACTCAACATAATAATATGTTACCTCTTCTTTGACTATGCCAAACCACACTCACTGTTACATCAGATCTCAATTTCAGATCTTTGTACCTCGCATGTCTTCCTTCACAAATTTGCTTTCATACTTAGCTCTTTTCTTCACTTCATGCATACAACATCACACACAACCACTAATTCCATATCAAAACAACATTACAACAAGGAAATACATTCCTTCTTTTATGCCACACTCAAATAATAACAAATGAGTTGGCATACAATTACAATATAAAAGTTTCCACACACTACATCAAAATTACACAAAACTGTCAGCTTCCAAATATAATAAATCTTCACTCGTGTGACCTCAAAATTTGCGCTATCATCCACGTTACTATCAATGTGTCTTCAACTTCCCTTTAATTGCGCAAAACCAAATTCCATCCCAATTAGGAGATATCATCCGATTTCCACAAACCGCTACTCAGGAACACTACTTGAATACTGCTTCCACCAAAATGCTCATAACTTCCATGAATAAATGAATTACTATCTGTGCTCTTAACCATAGACATATAACATATCAAAGAATATATCCTCGACATCACATAGCTCCAACTACAATAACCCACGTATGCTAATCCAAACTCTATCTGCTTCTCTACAAGTCTTCGATAAATCTCTCAATGGCAATCATAGTCATGAATGCAACAACAACTACTATAGAATGGCTGCCAAACATTTAGCATTCATTCCTAACAAAGTTAACTTTCGATTGAGTTTGATTGTGTGGGGTTTTGTTATGGTTTTATGTCATTTTTCTAGGTTTTGATAAGTGGAAGAAAGGAACCTAATGCACAACAATATATCTTGTCATGGATGACATTTTTAGAGTTCATAATCATGTTCTAGGGCTTGAGGAAGTTGAAGGCGTTGGGGAAAATGTTCAAGTAGCAAGCTCTGCAATAGTATTAACTTGACTTCTAGTGAATGTCATCCACTTTAGTACTACTACAATTATTAGGTGAAACATGTGGGTAGAGATTGGAAAGTGTACTTAGAATTGAATATATGTAACGATTTTTGTTTGACACTCAATTGTTGATAAATTGTACATTTTTTCAGGAATAGAAGAATTCTTGATGACTATTATATGCATGTTAGAAAGAATTCCACCACTTATCTTCTTTCCATTACATGCTTTCTCTTGATTTAGATGTTAAAGGCTTGAGGGATTTATATTATGTCGACCTCGTGTTGTTCATACCCTCACAGATCTTCCCAACTCATTTTATATTTGGTTTTCTTCATTTTTCCAACTCATTTTTATCATATATTACAAATTACATGATGGGGAGAAAATTATGGCTTATCTTTTGTGATATAACCATGCTTTGGCTTTTTTATTTTGTCAACAAATGTTTCCTTCATTTTGTGTATTATTTTCGACAAAGACCACCAAGGTCTTTCTAATTATAAAAGATAACATGTCCTCATTATATAGGAACATGTAGAAAGCTAAAAGTTTACATGTTATCATTAAATAGGAACACAATGGAAAGCTACAAAGCTTAAATAAATTTTTTATATGTTATGCAACTTTATATATAGCATATTTTTCAATTTAGGCTATTGATTGTGATAGAGGTAATCATGAGGCTTGTTTTAATTGTTCACAAAGGAAAAATAGTTCAAAAAATAGAGACATAGAATTATTCCATCACACTGAGGATGAAAATTGGAATAAGAAAGAGAATGTGAAGACCAAATTTATGCACATTGCTAAGCTGAGAACACCCAAAGCCATGAAAAAGTCTCACACTATTAGTAACAAGAGCTCTCTAAACAAGGCTTCAAAACTTAGATAACTAGGCACTAACCAAGAGTCATTCACCATGCACCAGGTCAGTAAAGTGACTGTATTGTAGACTTTAAGGAAAAAGGTCTAATAGAAAGGTTTAGGATCTTCATTCCAAAGAGAATTTCTTGCTTCATAATAAACATCGTCAGAGAGAAAACTCCTAAAAAATGAGGTCAACTAAATAAGAGTTTGGAGGTAAAAGGATCAGGAAGAACAATTTTCCAATGTATATTGAGGAATCATTTGACCCCTAAATTCCAAAAAGAATCAACAACATATTTCTCTTGGTTTTAAGATTGACACAGGTCTATTCTTTAAGGAAGAACCTTTGAAAGAGATTATCGAAAATGAATGATTTTTTCTTTCTTTGAATAGTTTAACTATGTAAACAGAGAAGACTACAATTTTAGCATAATCCAAATATGAAGATGATTGTTAAACTAGGTTTTCATGCACACTTTTGGTTAGACGTAATGGGGGCTCTAAGTGGCGTTGTGGCCTTTTTTATCAAAAAAATGGTGGCATTTGAGGACCTTACATATTACAATTTCTACAATTTTTGGATCTTGTAAAGATTTTAACATTGGGCCCTTTTTATCATTTCCATGTCAATATTTGTCACAATAGAATTTACGTCTATTAGGGTTTTTTTATTGGTCAATAAATTTGACATCTTTTGTTCCTTTAGTCTAGGGGAACTTCCCCTAGGGTTTTCTTTGGATTCAATTTCTATTGGACATTTAAAGGTCTAGAAATTAGGAAATATATGTTTATTATAGTGAATGAAGATACTATTCGCATAACTGATGCAAAGATTGTTGAGTGTTTATTGGTATAGGTTTGATGACAGGAAGATCAAATATGATGTTTTCACTGATGTCAACTAAGTACTGTGTTGGTTGATAGTGAGATGATAGTTTCAAAACACTTACACAAAGAATGATGATGACTCCTAAAGAACCATGAGCCCCTGAGAATAGCCATCATGTCTTCCTCAAAGGTAAACTTGAGAATGAACCGACCCCTTGGTAGTGTCGATGGGGTCACACTCCCTTTAGTTTTTCAAGAACCATAAATAAATTCCTAACCATCTCAATGGATGATCTAAAAGATACAAATCTTCCAAACAATGTTGTCCCAAGAAGAGATAACTTGATGATCCACTACTGAATTTGGTACTAGTTTCAACTCCACAACCTCCTCACAACCCATTTGTCTAGAGCTGGGCTCTAAGATCAATCTTTCTTGAATAACAACATCTCATTTCTCCAGATCACATTCTCTAGAGGTTGAATACAACAAGGGGTTGCATTTAGGTACCAGATGTGATTTTTTCGATGGATTTTAGCAATTCAAAATTCAAAATCCTTTCATGATGATTTTTATGTTAAGTGACAAGTCATGTTAGTTAAAATAATATTAAATTTTAATCAACATTTTTCCCTTCGCTTATTTATATTTATATTTCTATTTTTTTATTTTTTTTTGTATTGAACAAAGGAAATAAGGTTACAAGAGAAAGTTGGAAAGAATAGTAGAATCATCAAAAGTCTCAGCCATAAGGTTGCAAGAAAGTACCAATTTTTACATGTTCACAAGATACATTTACAATGGCCGAGTTTGTGACATTTTGTATCAAAATCTAAAGTTTAGTCCCAAACATGAGTAATAAAAATCTACAAAAATTTAATAACAAATCATGTTAGTGGTAATGTTACCAAATTTAGTATTTAATTGTATAACACATTTTATTTAAATTTTAATTTTGATAAGGTAGTTTATTTAAATTAATTTTGATAGTTTTATGTTTGAATATATAAATATTATAGTTGATGCACAATCATGTATTTTAAGAAGACATCTTTTGAAATTCATTGAGATTCCAAGTAAGTTTTATGGGGAAGAAGTTATGTTAAAGTGACAGGTCATTTTAGTTGAAATCCAAAAATTTTCATGTCATATTGATTTATAGTCAATACTTTCTAGAAATCTAGATAGAATATTTGTTTAAAAATTACCTTAGTGTAATAGTACGAAAATTAATATTTAATTGTATTATACATATTATATTTCAGTTAAAATTTTAATATGGTGGTTTATTTAATTCACTTTCAATTTATTTTTTATATTTAAATACATAAATATTATCATATTTACACAATCATGTGTTTTACTATGCTAAGTAAGCTTTATGAGAAAGAGATTATGACTAGCACTTGTACCAACTAGGTGCAAGGGTTACGCCATTAGCAATTTATGTAAGATTGGGTACAAATTGAAAAAATTGTAATTGATAGCATCTTTTTTCTTAAGATCAACCTCAAATATTGTATGGATAAATTACATGAGTAAGACCAAACTCATCCAATATTTGCATTAACTATTATTTATGTACAGATATCTTACAGGATGGAGGAAGAGTTCAATTACAGAAACAGTAGATGAGTGACAGGCCCTCCTGCATCAAAAAGAATATTTGCAGATATGATAGGCAGTTGGATGAGGGTTGTATATAGTTGTAGCATCAAATACAAGTTAAAAAGCTAGATACAACAATAAATACAGTCACGAGCATCTTGATAATGACAATAGGTCGACACTATTGGGTCAGCAGGGAACTATCAAAAGAATCATTCTAAAAACTTTGAAGCATTCATTTTAACAAAGTCTTTAATTTCCAACATTTTGAAAATTGAACAAGAGGTTGACATCTATAACATCTATGATTACATATTTTGCCATCCACTTTTATTAGTATTTGCCATACATCTGCACCACAGAGCAATGTTTTTTTATTTGTGTTTGCCATACATCTGCACCAGAGAGCAATAAACATGTATTTCATTTTTCAAGGGAAATAGATATTTAATTGTTGAATATTATCATAAACATCAAACAAAAGCATGCCCATATTAGATTGATATTAATATGGATCGTCTTCACTTTCCTCATGCACTACAGTCAGTTGACAATATTCCACACTTGTTTATTTTCGTAGTTTTTTTGTAGTCACAAACTACTCATAAAAGGTGAAGCAACTCACAGGATTGTATAAAGAAGTGACAAAGTGATGACAGAGTTTTGAACTATAGTGATTAAAGTTGCAGAAAGATGGAAATTGCACCTCTGATTTTGACTTCAACTAGATGAAATTAAATCCAACAACAGAGGTAGAAAGAGTTTTCCTTTTCGAAAACTTGAGTAAAAGCAATGAGAAGAAATTTGAGAAGGTGAAGCTAAAAATTGTGAGTACCATAACATCATAGAGAAGATGGAAGCAAACCTCACGGAAATATTTAGTAGAAAGGAACACTTAACCTAGATACCTCTATTTCATTCAATGAAAAGCTACTACATCCATCAAAGTATCGACAAAACATAATTGTATTCTTGGAAAAAAATGTGGTCTCAAGGCTTGTAGTGACCGAAAGATATGCACAAAAATGATTTGATGAAAAAACTATAGAATGCAAATGGAATGTGCAAGGCCAGATTTTAGTAGATATGTATGTAAAATGTGGATGCAAAAACAAGGCATGTGACCCAGTGCAGGGTCTGAGACTTTGTTGTTGCTCCAAGTGCGAAAGGCCCTGGATATAAGATTTGTCCTCTAAGCCGGATAGGGGTGATTTCTGATAGATCTATTGTATTTTTCCAGTTGCTTGATCATGGCGGTTACAGTTGGAAGGATTGTGGGTACAAGGGGAACTCGAATCCCTTGTTTAGAAGAAAAAATGGGGATTTGGGGCGAAGAACATTGAAAATCATAAGCATATACCTATTTTAGTCTAAAAATTTAAAAACAGACATAGAGTTCAGATAAACTCTTGACATGCATAGAGCCTAAATCAACAAATGAGGATACACAAAACCTATGTATAGAGTGTTATTTACAACCATAATTGGGGAAGACAGAGAAAGTAGTGTGGATCATGAAATCCTGATTCTAGGATATTAATGGAACCTGATATATCTCCATTGTGAACACAATATTTGTACAGAGGCAGAAGAAATGAGAAGAATGAAAAGACACCAAAGGAGTTGCTCAAATTACAAGAGCTATTGCAGAGTTAAGTAAGCTGAATTGGCAGGGACCATTGATGGAGGATGCCATTATATAATTGATGGTAATTATGCATAATAGTTGATACAATTTGAATAATCTCAGCTTGGCATGCCACCTTCAAATCCCATCCATTCTTCCTATTACTCAAAACGCACGTAATTGTCATCAACATAATACTACTCCTCTTCCTCAGTTACCTCAGACACAGTAGACATTACAGTCTGTGCCATCATTTGGAAAGGTTTTGAAAAGCAAAAAGATTGAGAAAATCCCATAGTTAGATGGATCAGAACAAAGTTTGACAGACAATTCATGCATGCCTAATCCCTGTCTTGGTATACTTTACATTCTGGTACATCTTTTGTCTCTCAATAGACCATTCCTTCTATCACTATCAGTTTCAGTTTCAGTTTATCCGGAACATCCTTGAAACTCTCGTCCGCTGCTATTTGCAGTATAAGACAATTTATCAGCTGCTTTGTAAGGTATATCGGTATATTGACACTTTTCCGTCAGTGGGCAATGCCTACAATGAAAATCCTATCCCCTTAATAAAGTGATAAGTCATATCTCCATAATAAAGTGATAAGTCATGTTAGTTAAAATCATGAAATTTCTATAGTTCATATTTATTTTTGCCAAAAGGCAATTTTTGAAACTTCATTTAGATTGCAAGTGGTCTTTATGTGGAAGAGGTTATGTTGAAGTGACAAGTCATGTTCACAATGGTGAAGCTCTTTTATTAAAAACCAAAACCATATGTATAGAGAACACAAAAATTAAAAAGATATGCTAGGATTTATTATTGTGGAAGTTTTAAATTGGAAAATGGTTTTTGAAATATGATTCCAATTGTTTGGTTCACCTAGAATTCATAATGAGAAGATGGAAAATGTTGTTTGCATATAGATTTCAAAATATTATAAAGTTTGCTTTACCTGCAATTCTTATTTAAGTGGAATTGGAATTGATTTTCCAATTCCACATATTTAGATGGAAGATTCAAATACTGGTTTTGGGGGTAAATGAGAATTAACAAATCCCTATTCTATTTTCATGTTTTGAACACAAACATCGAAAATGTCAATTCGGGGAATTGACAATCCCAATTCCAGTCTAGTTTCAGCAAACAAAAGGGCCCTTATTAGGAGTTTACACAGAGGGGAAAAATACTTGAAAATAAAAGAGTCTAAAGAGCATTTAGAGTTCAATCCATTTAACATAATAAATAAAAGGTATTGATGATGACTATCCAACACTTCACATATTTATACAAGAAAGAGTTTAAAAAATCAAAACTCATATTAACATTAGCAGATGCAAGACAAGACTATTTAAGATCAAATTTTTTTTTGTTAATCTCCTATAAATTTACTCTCTAAATGGAGTGTAAACACTCTAGATCATCTTTCTTTGTAAAAAAATTCTGTAAAAATTGGCCCTATTAAAATTTCTTCACAATTTCTCATCTAAGAATATATAAGAGTGAATCTTATTTGTTTCCTTGTTATAAATTTTATTAAATAAGATAGAATAATATTATAATACAACAAAACTTTGACGTTCAAATTGAGTAGATTTCATTTATAATATTTCTTTGAACGCTTTTAAATAATAATTTCTTCACAATTCATTAATTGAAAACTTAATTGTCTTAATATGAAATTTTACGTAAAACATTTTATAGTCTTGCATCAAAGATCTTACTTGATTGGATAAATAGAATTTTGAAAAGGCTTGAAACTTTTATAATAAGTACCTAGTGAAAAGTAGAAGAAGACAATGCAAGAACAGTTCAAAAAACAGCTGCAAAACAGCCACTAAACAACATTATAAATCTTGTTATCTTAATGATATTTTTTAAATGGATAATATATTACTAAAAAGAAAAGTGCTGAGGGATATCCAATCAAGTTCACCATATCAGAGATATTCTTTCAGAACAGTCAACAAACAAGACCCACAGATGCTCATGCTTTCACATTTGTCCAAAATAGCCTGCACCTGTAGCAAACCATTGTCAAACTGCCAAAAAATGCCTGAAACAACCTCCTTCAAGATTATTTCTCACTGCATACATAATTCTCATGGAAAAGTCAACAAGCAAGACCCATAGATGCGCATGCTGTCACATTTGAACAAGAGCAGGAGCAATAACAAAAATGCTTAACAACCAAAACAACCAAAGGATCTCAACAGAAAGAACTAGCCAAAAGAAGCTATAAGTTTTACCAAGACCTTTAATGAAATCCACAACAATATAAAAAATGCACTAACTCAACACAGACAAGAAGATAGACATTTAACACAAGACAATTAAAAAAGAGATTTAACACTCTCAGGGACTCTACACATAGGACATATATTAACATCTGACTTAGAGAGAGGAAGAGTCCTTCCATGATTGTATCTGTCACTATCTCTCAGATCTTCAGAAGGAGAGTCATTGTATGATTGTATCTATCATTAGACTGAACCTGGAAATCAATGGGTGCCTTCAAGAGCACTTCATTTCCCTTCTCAGAAACAACGCACAAAATTTGGATCTCTCCACAGTGCCCTACAGTCTCAAACCTGTATAAACCTCAAGGGAGGCAGTATAAACCTGTCTTTTAGAAGATTTCCTCAACCGGCCGTTATTTATTGACTTCTAAAACACCGAAACAAAGTTTAAGCTTTACCAAGACCTTTATTGCAGCCCACAATAATATAAAAAATGCAAAGACTCTTATTTGGAATACAAGCATTCAACCCCAGGAAGATGGACTCTGTCTTCAGAAGGAGAGTCCTTGTTCTAGATCTAGAAATCAAGGAGCGCCTTCAAGAGAACTTCATTGCCCTTCTCAGAAGCAGCCCACAAACAAACATTTCTAAATTTGGACCTGTCCAAAGGTGCTCTGGATCAGACCAGATTCTATCATTTTCAGTTCTCCATTGATCTTTAGTACTGAAAATAATAAATCGATGAATCTACCTGATCTTCCTTTTGTGCCTAACAGACTTATTACAATAGATTGGATCCAAAGACTGATGCCTAGCTATGCAACATGCTTAATTGTTGTAACTTTAAGACTGAAGATGATGCATGCCCAATAAGAAAAATTGAAAAAGTACTCTCATTCGGCTGGTCCATTAAACTATACTCATGACTTGAAACCTGATTACCGGCTTTATCAGAGTGTTTCAAAGAGGGAAGAAAGTAGTATGCGAACCACATGTTTCCCAGTTGAAAAGCCTCAGCATGGCCCCAGTTTTCTTCTTCAGATCTCTTATTACAGCATGGCCCCTTTTTGATACAACAACAGGGCAAGTAGCATTATGTGAGTACTGAGCAGTAATCGCTCACACTTCCCATGATTGCTATGCACATTGTCAATCATGAACAGGTCCATATCAAAATAGTTATGACCTTTACAAGGACCTTTAATGCAACCCGCGATAATATCAAACATGCACTTACTCTTATTCGGAATTCAAGCATTCAGCCCAGACAGAAAGATAGAGCAGACTTTTTTTTTCCAAAAAGACAATTAAAAATTATATGATCAACACTCTCAGGGACTAACATCTGAATTAGAGATTTCTTTGGCTTAACGCTTTTGACAAGACTTAGATTCCATCAAGCATTGAGTATCATAGAGCTATGGAGTCACTTTACAAAGTACAGAACCATCACACCACCTAGCGTTGCAAAACATCTGTGTCAGAAATAAGTTGGATAGGGGAGGGCAGAACTACAAACTTCTCTGATAACATCTTTGGCCATTATAAACTGATTAAAAGAATACACATGAGAAGATACAAAGGAATACATATGATCAAATACTTAGGCCCTTAAAACTCGATTGAAGGATTACAATGCCTCACAAATAACAACAATGCTTGTTGTTTACAGTTTAATGTTATATCTGTAAGTGTTACAACTTCCTTTTAGTTTGCTTTTTATACTTCTTTCAAATAAAAAAATAATATTTTCAATATCATATGTTGTTTATCTAATAGAATGTGCAATATTTTAAAAAATATATTTTCCCATTTTTGAATAATAAGACATTAGATTGTTAATATGATTGTGATAAATTTAAGACATTCTTTGAAGATTATAGGACAAACTAATTATATCATATCATCTTTTGTATATCACAAGGACACTATTACTAAATTGATCTGTTCATTAAGAGACTAATAATTCATCGTCAAAAATTGTTTCCCATTAAAATAAATTACATCAATTTTGACCAATAACATATCATATAAAACTCATCATCAAAATACATATCATAATTCAAAGCAATATTGAAATTTATTGTATGTTGGTTTGGCTTAGATGCTATGACAAAAGCTTTCATTTATAAAAATTGTCTTTGTTCCATCTAATAAAATTATTTGTTCCATCTAATAAAACATTTTATAGTCTTGCATCAAAGATCTTATTTGATTAGATAAACAGAATTGTAAAAGAATCTGAATCCTTTTATAAAATAATCTTGTTTGATTAGATAAACAGAGTTGCAAAACAGCCATGAAACAGTCTACATTTACTTCCATTTATTTCCATCATGAAAAGAAAAGCAGAAGAATTCAGAACAGTTCAAAAAAACAGCTATATAACGGCCATGAAACAGTCTACATTCATTTCCTTGAAACAATTATCAAATGCTTTCATACTTTAGATAATTATGCTTTCATACTTTAGATATATCATTCTAATTTTAACACATGCTGAAAGAAACATTGACAAAGATTACAAAGTCTGGTTTTATAGTCACCGATAGCATTTTCAATATATATTTCTGAAACTACACTTCTAGCTTCAACATGTAAAATAAATCCCTTCAAACAGTGTTTCAAAGATTATATAGAACGGTTTATTTGGCTTTATAAAACCTCCTAATATATTTTGTCTGTCTACTCTTTCACATTTGCCTTACAAATTCGCAGAACTGGATGACGGAACATCATAAAATCTTGATGGAGCAGCCGATAGATTTCATTGACAGAAAATCTAAGAGCATGGGCAAAAGCTCAGTGGCATGGATAGACATTTTCTGACATTGAACACAAATGGGCAAACTTCTGGCCATATTTTCAGCTCCCCATTATCTATATCTATACAAATTATATGGCTGACATAGCCCTGGGTTTCCTGAATTACCCAAATATAATCCCCCCCAACACAAATTACTCCAGGAAACAAATTTATGGGCGATACAATTGCTTCATATTTAGATTTCCACACGCTAGAAAACACTTGCTTCATATTTAGATCCCCATCAAGCTCAGCAAACTCATAAAAATATAAAGCATGTGTATATGGTGGGAGTTTCAGTGGCTTACCTTTACAAATCATAATGATTCTGCCCTTGTATACAACAATTCCGAAGATCTGGTGAGTTATATCTTTCATCCCCAATAGAATACTATGAAATCTGATATTGCCATCTCCATTCAGATCACAGATACACACACGTGTCCCAGATTTACAAAACCAGTAGATTTTCTGGTTCGGCATGAAAATGCTTGGGAAACAGCTAACTATCATATGTTTAGACATTCTTTTCTCGAAGTGAGTATATCTCATTTCCCATTTCTCTTCTGCAGATTTATAAATCAAAATAATAAATTTCTTACTTCTGAGAAGCTTAAGAATTCCTATTATAACAGTTACCTGATAAGTTTTTTCCTTGGGATCAAAGTTGAGTTGCACAGTCACATCATCATGATATTTTTTCATGTAATAAGAAAGCTTTCTTTTTCTGGTCAGTCTTGCATCTTCAAGATAATGGAATTGCATAGTTAGTGGATTGACCACTTGAAGGGTTCCATTTCTCTTACAACTATAAACCAAGAGGCCCCCATCTCCAGCTCTGAGAAACCATTGTGAGTCACTGCATCTCCACTCTTCATTAAATATCTTCTTGTACCTCAGCTTTCGACTGACATCATAGAAAATAAGCCCATTAGAAAACCCACTTGTTTCATCATAAAGTTCCATCACCAGCCACCTTTGCACATTGCTCTGCTCCCACAGATGTGAAAGTAAGCAGATCCGGCAATAGTACTTTGCCATGAAGTAGAAACAATTTGCATTTGGAACAGAGTATGGAGAGGAAGTTTGCAAAATATCCTGGGCAAGATTTCCTCTGGAATATGACCTACAAAAATAGATTCTTCCCTGCCTTCTACTCTTGTGTTTGAGCCATTTTCTGCATCCTTGGCATATATATACTTGCTGGTTCCATCAATTGATCCAGAATCACTTTCCTTTTGTGAAGCCATTACTTCACCCTTGCCGTATGGACATTTGCTTGAGCTTGAGCCACCCCCCTTATTCTCTTCACTGAAAATGTTATCCCAGCAAATTTTCATCCTCTTAACGTCCCTTGAATTGTCAGGTTCTCCCTTGGAAGCCATCATCCCTGTGATGTATTTAGTCTCTTATGGTAAGCTGTTCTTGTACAATTTGAATTATTTTTATAGAGGTCATCTACTAAACCGTTTTAGCTACACTAGGGCACAATCCGGTCCTTACATTAAACTGACACGTCATGATGGTTAAAATTATGAAATTTCCAAAGTTCATATCGATTTCAGTCAATATTTTTGGAAATCTGAGTGTGTAGATTTTCATTTGACCTATTTAGTATCAAACTCTTAAGTTTGATCCCTAGATATCCCTGGTTAAAAATCTTAGTAACATTAATAAAAGGAAAAAAGGTAGTTACTTTACTTTTGAGGTCATCCACTAAACCATTTTAGCTAGTGTCTCTCGGGCCTCATATCAAATTGACACATCATGATGGTTAAAATTATGAAATTTCCAAAGTTCATATCGATAAATGTCATGAAGTGTAATGGTACTAAATTTAACATTTAATTGTATTAAAATATATTTGAATATAAATTTTGATATGGTAGTTTAGTTACTTCACTTTTAAATATTCTTTATTTTTAAATATAAAATTATTATTATTGTTGTATAACTATGTATTTTAGAAAGGCAGTTTTAAAATTTCTATTTTTAAGATGAAGTTATTGAAGATGACAAGTAGGCTATACCACAAAGAATTTATGTTAAAATGACACATAATATTTTGGAGCTTATTTCTGTAGATTTATGTAATAAAAATGTAGCAAAATATTGACTAAAAAACTTATTTTAGTATAATGGTACTGAATTTAAAATTAAATTGTATCATACATATTATATTTAAATTTAAACATTTTAATTATAGTTTATTTAGTTTATTCTTAAATATTTTTAATATGTAAATATATAATATTGCTTTCATAATCTAAGTATTTTGGAAATAAAGTTTAATAAATTTTGTTAGAGATTCTAAATACACTTTATGAAGAAGTTATGTTAAAGTCAAATCACGTTAGAAGGATAATGTTAGTAATGGCTATGAAATACATATATACTTATAATTAAGCCCATAGGCTTTTTTATTGTGGAACACAATAGACAGAAAAGTGTCAACACCTAAAAATTGTTATACACCTGAAAATTGTCTTATATCAAAAAAATATTAACTATAAATTTTTTAGTCTTCCTTGAGCTCATCCTCACATTGTGGCAAACAATTTATAAAGTTTTTTGATGACTCAACAAACACTATCTCCTCAACTCGTACCGTATCTTCTACATCGTTGGGTTCTAATAGGTCATGTCGTGAATATTAGCTAGCAAAATCCAAATCATTTCAAATGAAACAGATGGGATAAAGAACATGCAAACTAGAACCAACTGATACAGAAAATGCTTTGCAGAAAGAAATAGTCTTGCTATATTGGTATTCTACACCGTTAAGATTTCCACTTTTTGTAGTCCTCCTTTGAAGCTGGTGTTCTATGTGGAGAGAAGGAAAACTAGAAAAGGTAAACATGACCAGCGTATGTTTGATCGAAATTAGGAATAATTTTTGACAAATGGCTTATTCGAAATCATAATATCATTCACATTTCCTTTTATATTATCCTACATACAAGAAAATATTGACTAAATTCAGAGTTTAAAAAAATCTTCTGCAATAACAATGCTAAGCCTCTCTGCAATAACAATGCTACAGAGGAGAAAGTCAAATCCTAGGCCTCTATCTACAATAACAACGCTATTGTTGCACCTCTCTCAAGCATTGTGGAGTTAGTCCAAGGTAAGATGATTGATGAACACATGAGACAGAAATGCAAGTTGAATCTGTGTGTCCATGGTAGCCCCTCTACTACTGATCCATCCTTTGCTAGACAATCCTTCCTCAAAGACCACCTTGATATTCCTGATATTACACTCGACAGATGTCGGTTTGGTCGTGACAGTACACTTGTCATCAGGTTCTCTTCCTTACACGATAGGTTACAAGCTCTTAGAGCGAAGAGGAAATTATTCACTCTTCCCTCGAAGATTTATTTGGATGAGGATCTCACTAGATCACAAATGACAGAACTAAAACATGCCAAATCCCTATTTTTCAAGGCCAGATGCAGTGAGAAATGGACAGTTGTCAAGAACCTTAGAGAAGTTATTCGAGATTCTCCCCCTGCTGGGTGGGAACCGAGACAGACTGCTAAGGCCAAATGACAATTACATGGGCAGTTGAGTAGGGGTGGGCCACCCGCCCTTTGGCTTGCTTCTCCTCAACTTCTAGAATGGTAATGGTTCTCTTTGGTCATTACTAGATCTTCTTCAAGATGCGATTGGGTCTGCTAATATCTTGGTGGTTACAAAGACACGTGAGAGTCCTACACATCCCCTCTCGAGTTTCATCAGTTATCAGTGGCTATCTATATGTAGAGAGGAAGTCCGCACTTCTGGTAGTGTACATGACATCGATGGTGTGGCCTATTTGATTCGGGACAACCTTTTTAGCGCTACCTCTATAGTCCTTTCAGACATATTTTCTAGATTCATGTGGATCTGGGTACACCACGGTGGTCACTGCCAAAGAGATATCTTCATCACAGTTTGCTACTTCCCATCAGCCTCCTTGTTGTATGCCATTCATAATGTCAAGGATGGGGATCCTTTTCAGGATCTTCTGGAGGGCATCTCTAGATTCAGTGCCACGGGCGATATCCTCATCCTTGGAGATTTCAATGCATAGACTAAGGAGTTACAGTCACCTATACATTATCGGGACACTGATTGGACTTGCACTTTCGAGTGAGATCCTACCAGCCTTGGGCTTCAGCACACCTCAGAGAGCTACAGTGGGCCATTATCCACTTATAATGGCCACCTCCTCCAGCTTTGTGATTTTTTTGATCTGATCATTCTGAACAACCTTTCTTGCTTTCCCGGTTCTGATCTTTTCACATGCTGGCCTCATTGTGGTGGCGCTAGTGTGGTCTATTATGTGTTTACTGCTGCCTCCTTTATCCCCTCTATCCACTACTTCACAATCTCCTACCTTCCTTTGGCTGATCATGCTCTTTTGAGCCTCGTGCTCCATTTCTCCCCCTACGCCCGCCCCACCCTCCCAACCTCCTGACTATTTTGGGACACGCCCATAACCATGTCTGCTTCCACTATGCTGAGGGGGATTGTGACTTTTTCACCCTCCACCTGTGTTGACTCCTCTCCCCCATGTGCTTTTCTAAGTGTAGCCATGTTACCTCCATGTTTGATCTACTGACCAAGGCCATTTGGGAGTCAGCTTTCCTTTCCATCCCCCATCGCCCTATCTTCAAATCTAAACATCAGAACACTTGCCCCATGAGCCATTGGTTTGATGATGACTGTAAAGCTTTCCAACACATATTACGTTTGACCTTTGAGTCCCTCCCTTCTGATTCTGTTGATCTCTGTTAATCCTACCCTTAGTTTCTTCACACGAAGAAATGTTCTTTCATTGCTTCACAGTGTAGTGCCTAGTGTAACACACTTATCTAGGATCCTAAGTGTATAGTGGTGAAATGAGGATAGGTAGGGTTTTGAACAATGCCCCTAATAGAGATCCTAAACCAACATTCCCTACAATACATATGAATTGATAATGATAAGTAATGTGAATCTAGAAATGCTTGAAATTAGATAAGATGAAATACATACCTCATAATAAAACTGATCTGGAAATACCTATTTTCTGGTGTCTATGCTCAGTTTCGGGAAATTCAACAATCGGATCTGCGACAGGAAAACATAGATAGAGAGAACCTAGAAATCTTTTCCAATTCTAAGGAAGGTTGACCTTGACCCAAGGGAAGGGGTAAGATCTTACCCCAGTGCACAATCTTACCCCTTTATGTTGACCTTGACTTGCACTATTCCGATGAAAATTCTATTTGTAGATCCTAAAATTTTGGTGAAAAGGGTACTCAGATCTTCTCTGCAACTCCTGACACAATGACTGTAGATATCTGAAAATGCTATTTTGGGATGGCTATATAGGGTTTTTCCTTAGTCAAACCCCCATTTTGGTGATCTCCACCTCCATGAATAGTCGAATGTAATAGAATATGTGTGTGTATTGAATGTATAATGCCAAGATCTAATCCTCTAGATTGAAACCCTAGCATGAATTGATATGAGAAAGTAATGCATAGATTTTAATATGATAAAGAAAGCATACCAAGCCCCCAAGGATAAAGTACTCTTACCAAACTCACAATCTGTAATTGCTACTACATGATTGTATCTTTGAATGCTTGAATGTTGAAAATGGTGGATCAAGGAAGAAGTGATCTTTCTTTCTCCAAAGGAATTTCCACAATAGTTTGTTCAAAAAAATGCTTGATATCAACAATGGCTTGATCTTCTAGATCATCCTCTTGCAATCTTGCATCATTACTTCACCATCGCTTTCTTGCTTTAATCGATTGTGTGTCCGCTTGATAGATACTTGGTGAAAATGAAGGCAAAAGAGAGTTCTTATATAGAGATCTCAAGGTAAGGGTCCTCATGCAATCTAAAGGCCCATGATTCAAATTTCACCTCAAATTATGGTCCAATCACAATAACCAACTAAGGAGGGAAAATAATTAAATAAATTTTGAATTAAACCCCTTCCACATTGGGATCCAGAGGCCCGACATTGATTTCAGGGCCCACGGTGACCCTAATTTGAAAAGGGGGACCAAAACACGATAGGGGTCAAGGTCAACCTTGACTTTGACCTAGGTCAAATTTGACCTTGATCTTGACCTAGGTCAAGGTTGACCTTGACCTTGACCCAAAGGTCCAGATCCAGTGAGGGCTAAAAACTGGAAGTCCCGGGGATGGCCAGAGACTTGGAATAGTGAGGAAACATGGAAGAGTGCCAGGGAAGGGAAAAAAGACCTAGAATCAATGTGATGAGGACTAGGAGGACCTATACCTAGATCCCACCTAGAAAATAGAGCCACAAAGAAGGGAAATCAAGGAGAATCCTCGAGATCCTAACCCTAATTTCACCTAGAATGAAGGAATCAAGTGCAAATGCATCCTAAATAAAAATCTATCATGAAAAGTACACTAAATGAGGGTACTAAACCTATCAAGATGGAAGTGCTTCCATTTTAAGATAATACATTTAGCCCCCACTTTATCTTATATATGACACTACATGAATATGCAAGCTAAAGTAAGAAAACATCATAGTAGATAAAAAGGATATAGCCAAGTCCTCGATGTAGAGATCCTGCAGAAAACCATTAGAACTTGCAACACACAAGGTTAATGAAAATCCATAAATCACCTAAGACTTACTAAATGAAATTTGAGGTGCAAAGAGCTCCTTATGCCCCCCCATGTTTTATCTTTCTATTTCTAAAGGGTGAAACAGGTTGATAAGGAAAAACTTATACAATGGATATGCAATTTGTTGAAAAGTCCTTTCCTAAACCAATTAGAAGGATTCCTATCCTTCCTAAATTGATTCAAGGGGTTAGATATCTGAATCATGATTCCAATGCCACTAACGACACTAAAAATAGAGATTACGAACTCAAGTTATGATGAAAAGAGTGAATGTCTATCTAAATGAATAAGAAGGAAAATTTGGTTTTAACATTAAGTAAAGCCTAACAAACCCTAACAAAACCCTAATGTTCAGCTATAAATAAGGAAATAAAACTCCTACTTACTCATTCTTACCATTTGTAGATTTGAAGAGAGAAAGCATAATGTCAAGCAGAGAGGAACTTTGAGCGACATGCATGGAGCTTCTGAGATAGTGTCTGGCTATCAGATGACCGCTTCCTGAGGTGAGTTTGATGTTGTTGATTTCTGTATTTCACAAATTCTTGATTTTTGTAGGCAAGGTCAATCCTGACTTGTAAAGGTCAACCTTGACCTAGTTATGTCAACCTTGACCCAAAAAGGTCGACATGAACTGGAAGGTCTCCACCTTGTCTGGGATGAGGTCGACCTTGACTCAAAAAGGTCGACCCTAACCCAAGAAAGTCAACCTTGACCTAGGAAGGTTGACCTTGACCTAACCAAGGTCGACCTTGACCTACTCAAGTTGGATTTACAAATTTGATGTTCCAAAATACTGATATGATGTTTGTTTGTACCTACAGGACCCGGTTCATCTTTGAGAGCATCCCTTTGGAGGGGTAATAGTGGTCATTAGTGAGAGACTACCTGAACTGAGCGAGGATGAGCTAATATAGTTATTGAGAGACATAGGACTGTACTGGGTGACAGTCCTACCATAGATCAGACTTCACCAAACCATGTTATCAGCTCTCATAGAGAGGTGGGATGAGGATACATGCTCCTTTCACCTTCCCTTAGGTGAGATCACTGTGACACTGGAGGATGTCTACAAAATCTTGTGACTTTCAGTTTGAGGTGAGCCTATTAGACTGAGAGCACAATGAGGTCCTGAGGAGATCCATGCAAATGCAAAGTATTATTTGGGATGGGTTCCACAGATGCGAACTTGAGAAGATAAAATCACTTTATCATCCATACAAGCAGGCCCTACACCCTTGGTATGGAGAGTGATGCTATGTATATTGTCCTTGGTTACAGTGCCCAACACAAAGGGTACAATCTTTTTAGCACTTTTCACCCATCTTGTACGCAGGATGGAGAGTGATAGGATTTTCTTCTCGTGGGGTCACAGCATGCTAGCCCACCTATACCACGAGCTATGTCAGTTGGTGAGATATCAGAGAGAGAGTCTCATGACATGCATGCTTTTGCAGATTTGGTTGTTTGAGCACTTTGCATGTACATGACCATAGGGCGTTCTAGTGATGGTAGATGCTAGCACACTGAGAGGCTTTGCTTATCCTCTAAGAAATGTTTGGCAGCATGGAGATATCCTCTATTGGAGGGTATGTCTAGAAAGTATTCTAGGCACAAATGTGATATGGAGACCCTAATACCAAATGATAGAGTGGCCAGATACATGACACTAGATGAGGCACTCATAGCAGCGCAAGCTACTAGAGGGTCATCAGAGTCACACAGTGATGCCATACTACTATGATCGAGTGATGAGACCATATGGTCTTTTACATGGAGTCCCCAGAGAAGTACCTTGTTGTGCACATTCGATGAGGTATTATCAGAGACCCCATGCCATACGCTGAGCATCAGTAGAATATAGTGATGCAGATGAGATAGAGGATATAGAGGTACCACCAAATGTATCATATTCAGGCATCAGTTGGGGCTACATCAGATACTAGAGTCTAAAGGGAATCCATCCCATCTTCCCTGATGACTATCCCACAAGTGATCCAGGCCTTTCAGAGAGGACACACTGGAATGGTGGCATAGCAGAGGAGGATGAAAATCATAGAGATGAGGAGGATCCCATCTCTGGGGGAGACCCCATGGAGGAGGACAGAGAAGAGGATATGCCCTTAGCTAGGGGTACTGTGGATATGCACATTTTTCATGCATCACCACTGAGATCACAACATCCTCCATGTGCCCATATAGAGACACCACCACCAAGACCTAGACATAGTGAGCGTGGATAGAGTATTTACTCGATGTCCCCACCATCCAGATCCTTTAGTGATGTCTAGGAGGGAGTTCTAGGTATGGAACATGAAATTGATTTGAAAATTTTAACTTAATTTGTGAAGAAAAAGATACTAAAAGATAAGTACCTTACAGGGAGTCCCCAGAGAAGTACCTTATTATGCACATTCAATGAGGTATTATCAGAGACCCGGTGCCATACGCTGACCATTAGTAGCATACATAGAAGATAGTGATATAGATGAGATAGAGGATATATAGGTACCACCAAATGTTTCCTATTCAAGCATCAACCAAGACTACATCAAATACTAGAGTCTGAAGGGAACCCATCTCATCTTCCCTGATGACTATCCCACAGGTGATCTAGGCCTTTCATAGAGGACATACCGGGATAGTGGCATAGAAGAGGAGGATGAGGATCATAGAGATGAGGAGGAGCCTATCTCCGAGGGAGTCCCCATGGAGGAGGAGAGAGTAGAGGAGATGCCCCCAGCTAGTGGTACTAGTGCGGATGTGCACATTTTTATGCATCACCACTGAGATCATGATGTCCTCCATGCACCCATATAGAGACACCACCACTGAGACCTACACACAGTGAGTGTGGAGAGAGTAGTCACTCCATGCCCCCACCATCCAAATCCTTCAGTGATGCTCAGGAGGGAGATCTAGGTATGGAACATGAAATTGATATGAAAATTTTAACTTAATTTGTGAAGGAAAAGATACTAAAGATAAGTACCTTACAAGGAGTCCTAGGAGAAGTACCTCATTATGCACATCCAACAAGGTATTATCATAGACCTGACACCATATGTCAACCATCAATAGCAGACATAGAAGATAGTGATGTAGATGTTACAAAGGATATAGAGGTACCACCAGATGTGTCTTATTCAGGCATCAACCAAGACTACATTAGATACTGGAGTCTGAAGGGAACCCATCCCATCTTCCTTGATGACAATCCCATGGGTTATCCAGGCCTTGTAGAGAGGACACACTAGGATGGTGGCATAGTAGAGGAGGATGAGGATCACAGAGATGAGGAGGATCCCATCTCCAAGGGAGATCCCATGGAGGAGGAGAGAGCAGAGGAGATGCCTCCAGCTGGTGGTACTATTGTGTATGTGCACATTTTTCATGCATCACCACTAAGATCATGACATCCTCCACGTGCCCATACAAAGACACCACTGCCGAGACCTAGACACAACGAGCATGGAGAGAGTAGTCACTCCATGCCCCCACCATCCAAATCCTTCAGTAACGCTGAGGAGAGAGATATAGGTTTGGAACATGAAATTGATTTGAAAATTTTAACTTAATTTGTGAAGAAAAAGATACTAGAAGATAAATGTATTTCTATTCTACAGCTAGCAAGAGTTGAGGTTGTGTAGAGAGAGAGAAGAGAAACTGATGGTGGACTTACAAAGAGCTCAGGAGTGCATGTGTGATATGAGTATATTGAGGAGCCACTCATTGACACATATTCGTATCATAGACCAGAGAGATTTGGGATTCATCGACCATCAGAGCATAGAGATAGACGTAGTGATAAATAGGGCCTTGGGCTACATATGTATCACAAAGATTTTATAAATGAAAAACTTTCTCTACTAGTTAGTTCTATGTTTGATTACCATATTTTCATCAATAGCATAAAACTTAACAGAAAGAAAGAAGGTGCATAAATGTATTCAAATGTAATTTTCTAAAACTACAAAAGCTATAAAAAAAACATAATCATTTTATAAGGAATACATAAATACACAAGGAAAGAAAGATAAAATTAGGGATAATAATGTTTGAGATGCATAATATTGATAGGTTCCTTAAAAGAAACACCATCCATATCAGCAAGTTTATAAGCACCTAAACCAAAGCCCTCAATTAGGGCTAAACTTTCCTTTTTCACTAGGTAAAGCATTCACATTTTGTTGATTCTCATATAGGAATAAATCGCCTACTAAAAATGTTCATTCAATTACTTTATGATTATATTGCTTCTGAAGTGATTTATGATAAGCCTTTATATGTTCTAAAGCATGTATTCGTTGTTCATCTAACATTTCCAATTCTTGTAATTGTTGTTCTCGAAATGTATCATTTCTAATTATCCCATGAAATGAAACACATAAATAAGGTATTTTTGATTCCAAAGGCATAATAGCATTAGTTCCATAGACAAGATTGTAAGGAGAAGTACCCGTGGCAGTACGAACACTAGTCCTATAAGCCCATAAAGCATAAGTAAGTTGGGTATGCCAATGTTTCACATGCTTGTTAACTATTTTTCTCAAAATTTGTTCAATGATTTTATTCGATGCTTCAACTTGACCATTAGATTGAAGATAATAAGGAGTTGAAAATCTATGTGGAATTCTATATTTATCCAAGAATTTCACTACTTCTTTGTTTTTAAAAGAGGTACCATTATCCAAAACTATCATCGAAGGGATACCAAATCTTGTTATAATATTGTTAAGGATGAAATCACAAATAACATCCACAGTTGTTGAATGAATAGGGAAAACTTCCACCCACTTCGTAAAGTAATCTGTAGCAGTCAGGATGTACGTATGTCCTTGAGAAGAAGCTGGTGAGATTTTTCCAATAAGGTCAAAACCCCAAATACTAAAAGGCCATGGAGAAACTTGATTACGAAGCTCACGAGCAGGAGCATGAATCAAATTACTATGTTGTTGAAATTGAGGAAATTTCTTAACAAACATGAAAGAATCTTGTTCCATTTTTTTCCAATAATATCCCATTCTAAGAAGTTTATTGACTAGATATTTTCCACCAAAATGGCCCCCATAAGAACTAGAATGAGCTTCTACCAAAGCTAATAGAATTTCGGTTCTATTAAGACATCTTAATAGTAAACCATCATAAGAGCATTTGTAAAGCATGTCTCCTACAATGATGTAACACGATGCAAGCTTCCTAATATGATTATGTGTGTTCCTTGTTTCCGATTTAGGAAAAGTAGCATCTTTCAAGAAATGAAAGATATGAGAATACCATTCATCAAAATGCAAATTGAAACAATCAGAGGTAACATTATTAGAAATTGTAGGGTTTTTGAGAGTTTGTATAGTAAATTGAAAATTTTCAACATTATTCTCAAGACAAACTAAATAAGCTGTGCTTGTCGTGGCATCCGCATGTTGATTATCTTTCCTAGGTAAATTTTGAATCATATAAGAAGAGAATTGTGAAAGCACATCAAGAGCCAAATCTATATATTGTAGCATTTTATCATTCTTAGTTTGATAACCTCCTTTAATTTGTTCTACAATCAATTGCGAATCTCCATAAATTTCCAAGTGTTTAATGTTAAGGGATGAAGCTGCTCGTAGGCCAGCTATAAGAGCTTCATACTTCATAATAATATTAGTACAAGGAAAGGTTAATCTGTATGATAGAGGAATTGGTTTTTTTGTAGGAGGGATCAAGATAATATCAACACTAGAACCTATCTTACATCTAGATCCATCAAAATATAACTCCCAGACATCATCCTGTTTAATAGCTAGAATATTTTCATCGGGGAATTCTATTGAAGTAAAACATGTAGCTGAATGATGATGAGGAGTTTTTGCCAAATAATCTGTTAAAGTTTGTCCCTTAATCGACTTCTAAGAAATGAAATTAAGATCAAATTATGTAAGTAACATCACCCACTTTTCCAAACGGCCAGAGAGATCAGTTTTTGAGAAAAGATGTTTCAAAGGATCAAATTTAACAATCACATTGACTTCAACATTTAAGAGATAATGCCTGAGTTTCTAACAAGCATAAACTACAACTAAGCATTTTCTTTCCAAATTTGTGTATCTTGTTTTGTAATCAAGTAAAGTCTGACTAATGTAGTACACAGGTCTTTCCTTACCTTCACTATCATACTGAGCTAACAACGCACTCACCACATTTAGAGTGGCTGAAATATATAGGTAAAAGGGTTTATCAAATTGAGAGGGTTACAAAATAGGAGGATTTGTGAGATACTTCCTAAATTTCTCAAAGGATTGTTTACATTCATCATTCCAAGAGAAAGTGGTATCCTTTCTAAGAAAGGAAGTAAAAGGAACAGTTCTATCAGCTAAGTTGGAAACAAAGCAACAAATAGCTTGAATTTTTCCTTGTAAGCTTCATAAGTGAGAAATATTCTTAGGAGGAGGCATATTAACAATATCTTCAATCTTTTCAGTATCTACCTCTATGCCTCGCTTAGAGATTATAAATCCTAATAATTTACCGAAATCAAATCCAAAGACACATTTCTTAGGATTCAATCTCATATTGTAACTTCTAATCCTTTCAA
Source organism: Chamaecyparis obtusa (assembly GCA_027943335.1). Lineage (NCBI taxonomy): Eukaryota > Viridiplantae > Streptophyta > Pinopsida > Cupressales > Cupressaceae > Chamaecyparis > Chamaecyparis obtusa. The sequence goes on along the minus strand of BSBK01000824.1, from coordinate 15,571 downwards.
ATATCTATCTTAAAATAGTAACATCATCTTCTCTTTGTATATATTTTGCTAAGATATCATCCACATAATCCTCAAGAATCTTATGAATGTAATCATGAAAAATCAATATCATAGCTCTTTGATAAGTTGCTCCCACATTTTTTAATCCAAAAGGCATCATGACCCATAAAAATTTTCCCCAAGGTGTTATAAATGCAGTCTTAAATTGATCTTCAGGAGGAATAAAAATTTGATTATAGCTAGAAATTCCATCCATAAAGGATAATAAAGCATGACCCGTTGTTGAATCCACAATCATATCAATATTAGGTAATGATAAATCATCTTTTAAGGATGCTTTATTTCAATCTCTAAAGTCAGTACACATCCTTATCTTATTTTCTCCTTTTGACACAAGCACAATGTTTGAAATCCAGTCTGAGTAATCAATAGAGCGGATGAATCTAGCATCCAATAATCTTTCAATTTTAGCCTTAACTAATAAAGCAATTCGTGGATTCATCTTTCAAATTTTCTGCTTCACAGGTTTAACATTCGGTTTGAGAACAATATTGTGAGTAACAATCTTAGAATATATACCCGATATATCTGAATATGTCCAAGAAAAAATGTCCTTAAATTCAAGTAAAAGGAAAACCAACTGATCACATTCATCCTAATTCAAACATTTCCCAATTTTTATCATCTTTTCAGAGTCATTTTCATCCATTTGAACATCAACAGTCTCTTTTATTAGTAAATCACTTTGTATCAGAGAATCCATTGGTAAAGAAGAAATATCCTATTCATCATGTTCTCCAAAATAAGCATTTGTACTTAAACAATAAGGCTTCCATTGTTTGTGATGAAATGTAGGTAAATACTCATAAACCCCTAAAAAATCCGCTAAGGCTTCATCTTCGGGAAAGATATCCAAGGTAGGTCTTTGATTAATGTCAAGGAGGAGCGGGTTAACCAACTTCAACTATCCACCACATATATGATTAATATGGAGAGGAAAATCTAATGGTTGTTTGCAAGGATTGAATCCCAATCCATATGTATGATCATAAATTTCATTATCCAAAGGCACTTGTATACCTTGTTCATATATACCACATCCTTTCCCATTAAATCCTGATTTCTTGAGTAGATGATAACTGGAACCATATCTATTGGCTATATCAAATGGAGTCCAAGGAGCGGCATATGTCACAATATCATAACAATCATGTTTTATTGTTTCAATTATTTCTTCAAGCAAGGTAGAAACAAAGTTACTTTTTAATTCCTCAGAAAGTAGGGAAGGAGCAAAAGCTTGTTTTTCAAATTCACTTTGTTGTTTCATGAATTCCAAATTAGAGACCTTATATTCTCCAATGAAAGTAGGATTAAAGTCCAATGTCCCCCAATCATCCTCATTCCAAGAACAAGATGGAGCTTCAGTTTGTTTTATCTCAGTTTGCTTTTCAATTTCTTTTCTTGGTTGAAGAGGCTCGGAAACTTTAACATATTATGCATTTAAGCAATGATTTGGTGCATCATCCACATGTAACATATACATTAATTTTTTATAAATGAACCTAGCCTTGCGATGAAGAGTAGAAGGAACTGCATGCATAGTATGTAACCAAGGTCTACCTAAAAGAAGGTTATAATTGAGAGGTCCAGGCATAACATGAATAGGTGTATTGAGAATAACTGGACCAACTTTAACAGGTAAGGTAATAATTCCCAAAGTTCTCTTTGCAATGTTGTCAAATCCATGAATAGGGAAATTATCAGGTTAAATAGTTTTGATATCAGCCTTAATTGCCTTAAGCATATCCTTGCTACAAACATTAAGCCCAGATCCATTGTCAATTAATGTTCTAGAAATGATGCTCTAATTAATAGAAAGAACAACCATAAGAGCATCATATTGATTATGCACCTCAAGAGAAGGTAAATCATCATCAGTAAACACAATATGAGGTACATAAGGCATAGTATGCATGCACTACAAAAAGGAATTAATGTTCTCTTGATTAGGAGGCAAAGCAGGAAGAGTAGATAAAGCCTTTTGCAATGCCTCATGACATGTCGAGGAAGTTTGAAGAATTTCCCATAAAGATATTTTAGCAGGAGTAGAACGTAATTTTTCTACTAAGTCATACTCCTTAAAGGTAGATGGAAACCTAGGAGCTTGAGGAAGCACAGGTTGAGAAGGTGGTAGAGAAACTGGAATAGTAGGCTGAGGGTTATTCCATGTGTGATAAGCATGTGAAACAAAATCTATACTATCAAAGAAATCCAAAGGATCTTTAGGTTTACCGTTAATTGTTATTCGAGGACATCCTTTTACCATCAACAAAGGTTTAGGATATATCATTTTAGGTTTATCAATTTGCAAATAGTGGGACATAAAGGTAACCATGCACACACCCTATGGTAAAGGTCAATTGAAGAGGTTGTGGAGGAGAGTGAAATAGGAATAGGATCAATGGAGATCTCATTCGAACAATTTTCATCCTCACTTCCATGTACCTCATTAGCGAATCTATCCTTTTGTACAATGAAAGCCTCATTAAAGTATTCAAAACAAGAATCATATATGTTAAATACAAAGTAATACTACCTGCATGAGAATGTAAATGTTTTTGTAGTTTTAAAGAGATTTTGCAATTTTTTTGTATTTTTGAAATAGAAATGAAAAAGCATAAAATAAATCTACTTTGATAAGCATGTAAGATCTAAAAAAGAATGCAAATCTAACACCAAAAGAAAGAGTTGTCATAAACATGTTCACCAAAATGTATAGTGGTGAAATGAGGATAGGTAGGGGTTTGAACAATGCCCCTAATAGAGATCCTAAACCAACATTCCCCACAATACATATGAATTGATAATGATAAGTAATGTGAATTTATAAATTCTTGAAATTAGATAAGATGAAATACATACCTCATAATAAAACTGATCTGGAAATACCTATTTTTTGGTGTTTGTGCTTGGTTTCAACAAATTCTGCAACCAGATATAGGACAGGAAAACAAAGATGAAGAAAACCCAAAAAGATTTTCTAATTCTAAGGAAGGTCGACCTTGAACCAAGGATAGGGGTAAGATCTTACCCCGGGGCACAATCTTACCCCTTTATGTCAACCTTGACCTGCACTACTTCGACGAAAATTCTGTTCGCGGATCCTGAAAGTTTGGCAAAAAGGGTACTCAGATCTTCTCTGTAACTCCTGAAATAGCGACTGTAGATATCTGAAAATAGTGTTTTGGGGTGGCTATATAGAGTTTTTCCTTAGTCAAACCCCCATTTTGGTGATCTCCACCTCCACAAATAGCAGGATGTGATAGAATATGTGTGTGTATTGAATGTGTAATGCCAAGATCTAATCCTCTAGATTGAAACCCTATCATGAATTGATATGAGAAAGTAATGCATAGATTTGAATATGATAAAGAAAGCATATCAAGCCCCCAAGGATAATGTACTCTTACCAAACTCACAATCCATAATTGCTACCCTATGATTGTATCTTTGAATGCTTGAATGTTGAAAATGGTGGATCAAGGAAGAAGGGATCTTTCTTTCTCCAAAGGAATGTTCACAATAGTTTTTCCACAAAAATGCTTGATATCAACAATGGCTTGATCTTCTGTATCATCCTCTTGCAATCTTGCATCATTACTTCACCATCTCTTTCTTTCTTCAATCAATTTTGTGTCCACTTGATGGATACTTGGTTAAAATGAAGGCAAAAGAGAGTGCTTATATAGAGATCTCAAGATAAGGCTCCTCGGGCAATGTAATTCAAATTTCACCTCAAATTATGGTCCAATCATAATAACAAACTAAGGAGGGAAGATAATTAAATGAATTTTGAACTAAAACCCTTTCGCATTCGGATCCAGAGGCCCGACATTGATTTCAGGGCCTATTGTGACCCTAATTTGAAAAGGGGGACAAAACTTGACAAGGGTCAAGGTCGACCTCGACTTTGACCTAGGTCAAAGTTGACCTCGACCTTGAACTAGGTCAAGATTGCCCTCGACCTTGACCCAAAGGTCCAGATCCAGTTAGTGTTGAAAATAGGAAGTCTCGAGGATGTCCAAAGACTTGGAATAGTGAGGAAACAGGGCACAAAGACCTAGAATGAATGTGATGAGGACTAGGAGGACCTATACCTAGATCCTACTTAGAAAATAGAGCCACAAAGAAGGGAAATCAAGGAGAATCCTTGGGATCCTAGCCCTAATTTCACCTAGAATGAAGGAATCAAGTGAAAATGCATCCTAAATACAAATTTATCATGAAAAATGCACTAAATGAGGGTGCTAAACCTATCAAGATGGAAGTGTTGCCATTTTAAGATGATATACTAAGCTCTTTTGGCATAACTTATTCCTACGACACCCCCCTCTTCTCTCCACCATCAACCTTACCTCTCTCATCTCGCACACGTCCACTCTCCATGTCATCCTGGGCCAACCATCTCTCCACCTCATCCCACCCCCTCACTGCCATATCTTCACCGCATCTAGGAGTCACGAGGTCGTTAGATCTATGAGATGCAATAGGGAAGCCAATGAGGATGGTTTCTAGGCAGAGCTCCTCAAGCTCGGTATCACGGTGCTAGGATCTTATCTTCCCACACTCTTTAATAGAGTGGTTTGCACTAGCTTCCCTAAGGCTTGGTCGAGACATGTGATTCATCTGATCCACAACACTAGATCAGTCTTGGACCCCGACAACTACAAAAGCATCATGATTGGGCATACCTTTGTCAAACTCTATGCCACTACATTTAACACTATCCTCTCTTCATAGCTTGACAGGTTGGACTACAGGGCTAGAACTCAAGCTGGTTTCCATGCAGATTACCAGACCATGGACCACATTTTGACACTATGGGTCATCATTGAGGAGGCTCACTATAGCTCTACAATAGTGTATTATTGCTTCATTGACTTTCATAAGGTGTTTGATTCCGTCCCCCGGGTGGCCCTTTTTCAAAAACTTAGAGACATTGGGATTTCTGAGATTCTTTTGACTGCCATTATGAGACTTTACAAGCATGTTGAGGGTAGATTCAGGACCCCAGAGGGCCTCTCGAATCCTATTCAAAGTATTATTGGGGTGAAACAGGGATGCCCTCTTTCCCCCAACTTATTTGGCATCTACATTGATGATCTCAAGGGTTTCATCATAGACTCATCTCTCCCAAGTGATGGTTGCTATTTACACCAGGTCTTAGTTTCCATTCTTCTTTTTGATCATGATGTGATTCTCTTAGCCTCCTCACTTGAGGGTCTCGAGAGAATTTTTGATATCTTGGCCTGCTTTTTTGATTTGAGATAGCTTGTGGTTATTCTAGGGAAGACATGGGTCATGGTCTTCTACTACTTGAAGACCTCACATTTACACTTCTACTTCCAGGGACAAGAGATTGAGATGGCCTCCACATACACTTACCTCGAGGTTAAGTTTTTCGATCCTTGCTTCAGTTTGAGATCTTCTATTCATCCCAGAATTAGCGAAGGGATGGGTTCCCTCACCCTGATTGAGAGACAGTGCTTCAAACACCACTTTTAGGACACCTCGTCCAAGTTATCCTTCCTATATTCTCTGGTTAGACCTACTGTACTCTATGACTTTGTTGTTTGGGGACCATCTCTTCTTGATTCCAACTGAGCCTCTATTGAGCGTATACAGACTCTCCTCCTTTAGTGTATCATCAGATGTCATCATACCACCTCCTATAGCATCATCTTGGCTAAGTTAGGGGCTCATCCCTTTAGGTTGGGAGCCATCTTTGACCTAGTTTGGTTTCTTCACCATCTATGTTGCTTCGTAGACTCTTCGAATGGCTAGAGTAGATACTCTTATCTCGCCTATTGCTCTTCTATTGAGCTGGCTAGATCAGACACCTCCTCTTGAGCTCATTGCTGGTATGCTCAGGCCACTTCCTTTTTGGGTTCCATCGAGATTGATATTGATCACCTACCCCCCTTGTAGTTTTCTTTGGATGCTCTGGCTCATCTTCTCCCCTTTAGATAGGAGTTGAATGAACATATCATACTTGACATCTATAGGAAGTATATCATCTCGACCTGGACCAACCCTAGTGGGGGCTTACATTTGAGGATGGCTTTTTATGCTGAGAACTTCTTACACATCCAAAATGCGATCATCGTTTGACCCAGATATTTATCACAGTGTTGGTGCCATGCTCTTTGGATCACGATGGGATCTTTTAGAGTCAGCTCTCATTGCCTCTGTGCATAGACTAATCATCACATTGATAGCAAGTATCACATTCATAGTTTATGCACATTGTCTAAGATTGAGACCGAGGAACATTTCATTTTCCACTACCCTATATACTATGCGATTAGAGGGAGATTCTATTTCTTATTCAGAGATTGCAGCTCCTTGACTTCCTTCTTTTGTTACTCTGACTAGAGATGTCTGGCACTCTATTTATAGGAGATGGTAGAGCTTCATGACCATACCCTGCATCTTCTATTTCCCCAAAAGTAGGTCACCGAGCATCTCATTATGGATTTCTTCTCACCCTTTCCCCTAACTCAAGGTGTGAAGCAGCCCTCATGTGCCTCCACCATCGGTCACTCCTTATCCATGAGACCTCGCAGTGCTTCCACCCATCATTGATAGACCACCAACAAATCACAACAACGACACCATACCCATATTCTTCTAGGTCTCTATCCTTCTGTGTTGGATTTCTTTCCGCAAGGGAAGGACCCCTAGTCCTTGTCCTAGTGGTTCTTTGTTCTCTTCTTCTTCTTGTTTGGTTCCTTGTTCTTTTATCATGTTCCCCCAACCACTGTTTGGTGGTCCGCTGGTTTCTTGCTATTTTGGTTTTATGATTCCTATCCCATAGACCCTTGTTGGTCTTCTGTTGGACATTAATAAATTTATCTTATCTTATCTTATCTGCTCAATTGTAATGTTCCTAGAGAATAATTCTATTAAATATGAACACCCACTAGAAAATTATGTCCTAAGCAAGAAAATGTGCTTTCATAGGGCATGTAGACAAATTCAGCCTACAAGTTGTCTGATAAATCTTGTTTTTCTCTAGCAGTTGTGGGTCCAGGATTTGGGTTTGAATGGTGGGAATGGACGGATGCAGGCTAAAAAGGATTTTAGGAATCATAGGTTTGGTGAAGTAGTCGGTGGTACCACTGCTAAGTGTGCAACAATTATTTGTCCAACATCGCCACAAGTATATCTACATCACATTTACATTAGCTAATGTCAATATGTTTTTTGGGAAAAATTAGGGTAGCTTAGGGATTTATTTTTATGAGTTTTAGTCATTTTATATTGGCTTCATTGAGAAGATGCTTATACTTGAGATCAATTCTGCATGCATGATGAGTTTAATGATTTCAACATTGATAGGATAGCTTTGAATATATTTTATGCAAAAAGGATTTAGTTTATTTTGTTATTTTAGGCAAAAATTGTATGCTCAAAAATAAATTGGCTCCCTTCATCTCCTACATCTTGATGAAGCCCTGATTTTTTTTTAGGATATACCTCAAAGAGATGTGGTTTCCTAGAATGCCATGGACTTGGATAAAATGAGCACTTAAACTCTTTCAGGAAATGCCTCAGCCAAATTTGGCTTTGTGAAATACAATGATTGCAATATTTTGATAGAATGGCCATATTGAAGACATCAGTTTGACTTATTTTGAATGATTTCCTGCTATATCACTACGATTGGATTTCACTTCAGTACTCTAGTATGGATTTATCGCATTCCATCTTGTTTGATAAAGGTTGTTTCTCTTATATGATAACTTATAATAATTTTGCACACCAAATTAGATATCAAGAGATGCTTATATGCCTTGTTGCATCTGAGTAGGGTTTCTTATATAAATGAAAAAATTAGTATGGATTTAATATTGTAGGTGACTGTTCTTATAGTATATGTTTTTTTGTATGGTCATTTATATCTGGTTTTAAGTGGACTGGAAGCCAGGATGTTGCATGAAGCTTCCGTAGAACATAATTCTTCCTTAGAAGAAGCCCTTATTTCACAGTCTTTTGTTTAGCTTGGTGTGTTGATGGTCTTGCCAATGGTGATGGAAATTGGTTTATAAAGAGGGTTATTATGAAGCTACAACTGTGCTCCATTTTCTTTACTTTTTCTCTTGGCACAAGGAAACATTAGTATGGATGAATATTACTTCATAAAGGAGCCAAATATAGACCTGTTGGATGCGGATTTTCTATTTTTCATGCCAAGTTTGCAGAAATCAATGCCAGTGGAAATAAAAGAATAGAGACACGTGCTCTGGTTCGATCCTACTAGGAATTACCACACATATTCTAGATTCTGGAACAATCATTAGATTGTGTACATGTAAAAACAATCTTGCATTGAAAGTAAGAAAAATATTAATGTTACATGTTGAAATCTCAAAACTCCATTAGTTTTGAAAGATCTGATAGAAGGAATCCATTCCTTTAGTAGAATCCATTAAAAGATCTGACACAAGGAGTCCATTCTGTAATAGAAGCCATTAAAAATTCAGCTTTGTTCCATTTTATTTATGTATGTTGTGCAGATCCTTTTGCAGATTCAGTGCCACTGAAAGTATATATAAACATTGGTAGTAGTAGCTTCCCCAATGAGAAGCCAATGTATATATATTCATGTATTTGGAATCTAGATGAATGGGCAACATAGGGGGATTGGTGAAGATTGACTGGAGAAAGGCTCCCTTCATCTCGTACTAAAGTATATTCGAAGCAGATGGGTGTATGTGGAAGGGACATATGCACAAAATTTGGATTATACTTGGGGGAGAAGGAATTTTCTTGTCTATGACTATTGTCTTGATACTAAACATTTTGACCAAATGCCTATTAAATACAATGTTTCAACAATGCAATCCTAATTACCTTCACTGTGGAATAACATAATCCTTTATTATTTCATATTCTCCATTCAAAAATTAAAAAATGTAACAGAACCTTATGGTGCAACAGTTGGGCCATTTGGCCAATTATGTATTCAATGCAGCTTCCCTCACATCTCTACAAGTTTTTATGTCAAAGTAAAATAAATTCTATAAAATCTAATTTATAAATTGATCTCTATTCTTTTAATGGAATTATGTGATGAGAAATATCAACCCAAAAAAGAAAAAATTAACATAATTGAGAAACTTTAGAAACTTTCAAGAAAATACAATCAGCAGGTGCAGAGCTGAATTCCACAACCTTTACTACCATACCTCCAATGTGTACCAAAATGAGAGCTTTGGAACAGTGTAGAGACATCCATCAAATTATAATGGAAGGGTTTTTTTGGTCAGATGTTGTAGTTGTAAGTGCCCTAGTAGAACAAGGATAATACACTTGATTTTCACTTCCTTCAACCCCTTTTATATTAACTATCAGCATGACCATTTCACCTCTTCTAGGTGCAAGTGCTAGTTTAGATAGTCCTCTCAGAGGACCTCACATATGAGAAACTAACATGTCAAATTTGAGTCTGGAAGCTATTTTCTATGGATCTAATCACATCCCTTGCACATAACAAAGAACTTTGGATTTATAGAAAATTTTATAATTAACCCCATAGACGTTTAGAAACTTTCAAGAAAATACAATCAGCAGGTGCAGAGCTGAATTCCACAACCTTTACTACCATAACTCCAATGTGTACCAAAATGAGAGCTTTGGAACAGTGTAGAGACATCCATCAAAGTATAATGGAAGGGTTTTTTTGGTCAGATGTTGTAGTTGTAAGTGCCCTAGTAGAACAAGGATAATACACTTGATTTTCACTTCCTTCAACCCCTTTTATATTAACTATCAGCATGACCATTTCACCTCTTCTAGGTGCAAGTGCTAGTTTAGATAGTCCTCTCGGAGGACCTCACATATGAGAAACTAACATGTCAAATTTGAGTCTGGAAGCTATTTTCTATGGATCTAATCACATCCCTTGCACATAACAAAGAACTTTGGATTTATAGAAAATTTTATATTTAACCCCATAGATGTTTAGAAGGTAGGTGCTATCATTAGCCACAAGTGAAAACTCGCCAGGGAAATGTGCGATGACATAGGTTCTATTAAGAACCTTGATGAGTGTCTCTGAGGACATTTAATGAAAAAATCTTAGGGACTACTCTTACTAGATGAGTAGGGAGCATTTTACATTGCAATTACAGTACATTTTGTTAAGTCATTTAATTACAATGTGCCTACTTGATATGTTTTTGATATGGATTGTTTTTTATTAGTAGATATTTTCTTCCTTGGAAGTTTTTGCAATGAGTGTTAAGTGCTCCATTCATTCTCGTGAGAGATGGAGTCTTGTGAACTACTATTCATGAAACATGGGTCAATGAGTTTGACTAAAAAACTATATAGCTGAATTCTAATAGCAATATCACAATGGCTTGTTCTATTAACGTCAATTTATTTAAACATTAACTATGTGATTACTTTTCAATTTTTCCAAAGAGGTTAATATTTTTAGCACTTTAAAAATGTCATCTTGATAAGATCAAGGAAAGAACCAAGAAATGTTATAATCTATTGAATCTTTTGACCATTGTGATAAATTTTTTTGCTTGGTTTGAGCTCCGAAGTGATTTTCATCTTGTGATATTTTTGAAAGGTTAAATTGCACATTGAAATTCTTGTGTAATTGTTCAGAATAGTTACAATTTAATGTTAATCCTCTACACCTTTACATGTGGCATTTGGAATATGTTTCTATGAATAGGATTAAATCAAACTTTTTTTTACCACATGCGCATTTTTGTAGAAAGCCAAATGCATTTCCACTGAAATTGTTTTCGATGTTATTTTGTTGACAAATTGAGTAGATATGAGTTCTTCTCCTTGTTTCCTGATTTGATATGGGGTTCTTAATTATTTATTTATGACCTATGTAATTTGGCCAACTCACTACTACAGTTGGGGCCAAATTTCGACAAAAGTTTTCGATGGGTAACTTTTTCTTACAAATTTGGTGTTTTTTTTTGTAATAGGCCCCGATAATGTCGGTATTCCAATGGGTGTTTAATTGACCATTGGAACTCCGACAGATTTGGGGTATACATTTAAAAAAAAAGTAAAATAGCCTCATCATTTTGATTTTGATTGGATAGAGGGAGCGGGAGAAAAGGAGTGAAAGTTGAGCGTGGGAGAAGGTATGTGATTTCTTCATCTTTCAAGCCTCTAGCATCATATTCGAATGCATTTCATTTTATTTGATCATGAATGTTCTCTGAAATGACTGCAATCTACTGGTGTCGTGCTGTAGCCAGTGCTTTATCTCTATTATTTGATGTTATTGGTGCTTGTGCTCAAGGATATCAATTCACTGTATTCAAATGTTTGGATTCACGTTTGTTGATATTACTAGCATATATGTTTAATGACACCATTGTAAATTTTTATCACTGAAATGACCGCATTCTACTGGTGTCGTACCCTAGCCCATGCTTTAACTCCATTATTTGATGTTATTGGTGCTTGTGCTCAAGGATATCCATTTTTTTGAAATGTTGTCTGTGGTTATCAAATGGATAGCCCGTGAGCTTCTAGCTAGACGCCATTTGTATTGATAGCTTAGGGCATCAAATGTATTGTATCATTGATAGTTGATACTTTGTTAAAAGGAAATAGGACAAAGAACAATTTTTATTTAGTTTCTCTATTTTGATCCCTAAGTGGCTTACAACCCTAGAGAAGTATATGCAGATTTAAGGATGTAGTTGCAGGATACATAGTAGCCAATAATTCACAATAAATCCATGCATCCAATTTGAATAGCAATTAATACAAAGAACTAGGGTCCTCCAATGGCCCAATCATCCAGACCTTGACTGTCCCCTCAACCAGTGACCCTTCAAAACTGGGTTATCATGCAATCAGTGAGTGATCCTTCATTCTCCCAGTGAGCTTCTAGGTAGGTGCCATTTGTATATTTGATAGCTCAGGGCATCAAATGTATATTGTATCATTGATAGTTGAGACTTTGTTAAAAGGAAATAGGACAAAGAATGATTTTGATTTAGTCTCTATATTTTGATCCCTGAGTGGCTTACAACCCTAGAGAAGTATATGGAGATTTACGGATGAAGTTGCAGGATACATAGCAGCCGATAATTTACAAGAAATCCATGCATCCAATTTGAATAGCAATTACTACAAAGAAATAGGGTCCTCCAATGGCGCAATCATCCAAACCTTGACTGTCCCCTTAACCAGTGACCCTTCAAAATCGGGTTATCATGCAATCAGTGAGTGATCCTTCATTCTCCTGCTCTACCCTACATCCAAACATATTGGAAATACACAATACAATGATAACAAGTCTTTCACAATCCCCCTTCCCTCAAGGAACACTATCATCCATCCCTTCCACATAGCATTTCACTATTTTATGAGTGGATTGTGTAGGAATAGTTAACATTAAACAAGGAACAAAATCCTCAACACATCTTGGAAACCATTGAATTCAATAATAAATGAAACCTAACACTAACACTATTCCTTCCATAGTTGTAGGATACATAGCAGTCGATAATTCACAAGAAATCCATGCATCAAATTTTTATAAGGATATCCTACTAATCAATAGGAATTTTCTTGAGATGACCAATGATTATGCATTTTGATGGCAGTGTGCTAGTTCAAAAAGATAATATAAATCTGAAACACTTTTTTCTGATTTTCTCAAACTATAAATGTGGTTAAAGGGAAAATATTATGTGGAAAACCCACAAACCAAGCTAGCAAATGATTGTACATCAAATTATTCCTATATTCATTTAAGTATTGCTATGCTTCAGCTACCTGACCTTTGAGCTTCATCTAGAGGAATGTGCAGCTTTAAGATAGAGTTACTTCTTGGGCCTTACAATAGGGTGGAATATGATCAAGATTTATTTAGGCTGTATCTTTGTTAGTCCCATTGTTAGGTTCTTATAGTTCATGGTTTGAATCTATTATGGTTGTGTAAGGGATTTGTAGATGCTTTTTCTAACATAATTATTGGACACCATGATTGGAACAACTGGTTGTTGGCTA